>JAIGNY010001317.1:895000-1092500 GCA_020152595.1 Chiridota heheva
ATTGATCTATGGCTGATCAAATTATATTATTAGACTGTGTTTTTAGTTTGTATGAATGAATTGGGAAGGTAACTTTCTGTTAAAGGATTAGTTCAGTGGTCAAGCATGTCCATCTTAAATGAAAGAGGACTTCAAAAGAAACAAAATGGTGAAAAAAAGCATTGCAAAATCTTATTCCATTAAGGAGATATTCAAGTTTAAAGTTTGGTATTATTTGTGTAGAAACGACTGAAATCAGACTAGTTCTGATGTTATAGACTCGGACTCCTCAGTCTTTATGTTTTCTATCATATTTTGTCCTGCGATTTTATGGCCTAAAAACCATGGGATATGAGTAGTAAAACAGAAGCTAGGATGGTATTTTTAATATACCACCTGAAGAAAGTTTGAGGGGAAATGATATAAATAGTGAACAAATTAAATAAACTTTCTTTAAAACGCATCAAGATTTTGAGGAATCTGAGGCTGTGACATCACAACTAGTCTGATTTCAGCCGTTTCTACAGATATGATACCAAACTTTAAACTTGAATATCTCGTTAACGGAAAAAGATTTCTGAATGCTTTCTTCACCGTTTTGTTTCTTTTGAAGTCCTCTTTCATATAAGACGGGCATGTTTGTTATCTGAGTTTCAGTCTCAGAAAATAACGAGAATGACTTTGTGCTTGAGACATTGATGAAAGGTTAAAGATCCAGGCCAAAACTTATCCAGCAGGATTCGTTGGTAAGATTAATGTTAATGCAAGGTAACTGGTAAAACATGTCCATCATAATTGGCAGAAAACTCTCTTTCGGATGGTGAGGTGGGGGTGGGGTGAGACATGGGACTGGATTGTCACCGAGTGAACAACATAAAAGTAATCTTCTCAAATCCTCATACTTACCGGACCTCTTTATTTTACCTTTTAAGTATGTGTGTGTGGAGGAGAAGAGAGAGGGTAGGGGGTGAAATGATCCTGGGTACCTCTGGATACAATCATGCTGCAGAATTTCATTTGGCAATAAAATATTAAGGGGTTATTGTGTCATGTGACCGGCTTTCGATGTCATCAATCAGGCCAACAAGAAAAATAGATCACTGGTATTTGCTTCATAATCTTGATGCAAGGGGTTGATGAAACGGCATCTACTTCTTTGAAGAAAGTTTGCGGAAGCGACCAATTTGTCGGAAAACTGCCGAAATTAACCGGATGTGTCCGATACCCTTGTTGTTCCTTGACGTTGTTTACCGGAAACAATATCAGAAAAGAAAATCATCGAAAATAAACAGGAAATAGTCGATATAGACATCACGGAGCTGAGATACATTGCCCTGGTTTAATGAAGTTGAATGAATTCTGTTGAGTCCATCAAGTCTACGTACTAAATTATTAAATGTTGTTTTAAATTAAACGGTTCCTCTTTGTAATGTGTCCTTTTACGACGAGCCTCTCTAGGCTGTTTATGAATTTCATTGATTCTGGTTATGATGGCAGGAGGTAAATGACATTAAAGTGGAATCTCCCTCATTAATTGTAGAACTATTTTCATTTGATAATATTAAAATCTGAGCAGATAGGCTAAGGTTTTTTTAACAGTTGAAAGTACAGAAATAGTACTTTAAGATTTGTAAGGATCGCTGATCAATGTTTGATCAATCTTAATTCATGCTAGAATTGATTGATTTTATGCTAGAATTTCAGACATCTTCAAATCTGTCTGAAATTCTTTACATTCCATTCCTACTTAAAATTGCAGTCACTGAAATGATGGGAAAGTCTATTTCTGCTAGAATTTGATTGGGGCAGGGTAAAGACTTAAAACATATCGGCAATGCAGATTTTGTTGCACCATATTAAAGAATTATGATCTATAGATTTAAAATTTAAGATTAAAAACCAATGATTTACATATAAGAAAATACCAAGGTAGCCATTCAATATATCATGATTTTGTGTGCCTGAGATGTCAAAATCTGTAAAAGGATCAAATTAAAAAAATATTCCCATGGATTTTCATTTTTTCCCCATATATGATAGAGAAAATTTTAGAAACAAAGTGGTGAAAAAACTTTGTTAATAACTTATTCCATTTGGAAGTTACAACAATTTAAAGGATAGACAAATGTTTTTAAAAACACCTCGTACAGTACATGTGCTTCAGCTTGGTGATGGCATCAAGGCAATTCCAGCACAGTTCTTATGTATTTCTTATAAATTTAATGACGCTTTTTTTACATTATCGAACAGCATTCCTCGTTCATTATAGAGACAGGGTGGAATATATTATTTACAACAAAACATTTTGTTTCTTTCTTGGGTGTACATCACATTTACAATGAGAAAAGGAATCCAAATCATTTAAAAAGAAATACAAAAGAGGTTTTGTTGAAATTCCCCCTATAACATCACAGATGTTGCCAATCAGTCACCCTTGTTCAAATTAAAAACGACTTTACAATTTCGTAACTTCTAAACGGAATAAGATATTAACTTAGTTTTTTTCACCACTTTGTTTCTAACAAAATTCTCTATCACATATGAAAAAATAAAAATTCATGGGTATATTCCTTTACACCGGTTTCGATGGAATTTTGGCTAATGGTATTATGCGTTTAAATACGTATACTCTTAGCTTCAGTGGCTACACCCCTGGTGTGACATATCTATTACACCCGCCGTCAGACACATACATCTCCGTCAGTTATATCAATCGTATAGACGCACCCCCCTCCCTCCACCCACCCACCCACCCCCTTTACATCAACCACGCCAGATACATCTATTACCTTATCAGACACATCTACCATTGTCAGACACACTAATGTAATAACGGTTAGCCCATGGTGCAACATTTCTCGCCACCCCAGACTGCAGTGAGCATTTCTGTGCTCCAGTGTCTCATTCGAGAGGATAATACGTTTAGTGTTTCCTTCCACTTTTGTTGGTTGCATAAAATTAACACTTCAAAGTTTGATGAATTTTATCTTATTTTTTGTTGTAGGTGGACTATTTCTATCACCACTCTACCTTCGACGGCAGTGTTGGACCTGTAAGCCACCCATCAACAGCAGGGTACTATCATAATCCTACAGCAGCTGCGCGTGCCGCCGCCGCCCTGCACGCAGGATACAGATCCTCTCACGGTAAGAATGTGTATGCCTGATAAATGAACTCAAGCCAGCTTGAATTAACGTCTCAGAGTTACGAAATAAGCCACACCCACCATAGCAACGCGGTAACTAAACAAGCATCAAATCCGCATGTATCATGCATTACCAATGTATTGATATTTAGATGTTCGCGAGGAGAGAGAGAGAGTTGAACACACAATTACAATGACGGGGTCGTCGCCTGCGTATTCGGTTATGATAGTACAAATGCTATCACGAAACGCTTAATACGACCCGGACAAGAACACAGGTACGACATACGGACAGACATAACTTTGACAACCAAGTCAATGTCCACGGCCTTTGATAACCAGTTGTGGTGCACTGGCGTGTCTACCCACCCCAGGATTGAACCCGGGGCCTCGTGGTCTGTAGACAGGTATGATAATCGCTACACCACAGTAGGTAGACGGTCTGCCGCAAGCTTTAATCAATGTTAATTCAGATAAGTCACAGGGGCGGGTAACGTGATAACATACGTAGGCTAAACATCGAATTATTAGGGAAGGAAGCCAACCCCCAGCCCCTGGCTCCGCCACCCCAAGTTATCTTAACAGGTAAATAAACTAACAAAGTTGTAGGAGTTCAAGTTTTACCAATCTTTTTATTGTCGCTCGTGGAACAACATGAAAGCAAGTAGGTACGCCTCTTATGCTAATATGCATCACCTTGAATCGTTATACAGGTATAATCTACCAGTCGGAAAGTACCCTGGCTATATACGTGAACTTGTTCAAACCCCACATATCGACCAAAAAATAAGACTTGAACCTGGGAACAATAACAACTCCCTGGTATATAGCCAGTGATGTCATCCCATCCCAGATCTCTTCAAATGACCCGTTTAAATCGACATATTTCCTTCCTGATAAAGGCCTTTGTTGGATTTCCGAGGAGCTTCCTGATAACAGGCTATTACGCCTGAATTTTCTTTTAATTGCTGGCTTTATGGACATTCATACAAAACAATGCTGGGGGAACTTGATATCGCCGTGCAATAGGGATTCCATATACAGATATACAGTTGAGTGTGGTAAAGAAATTGGTAGATGATGCAATAGATAATAGCGATTAAATTTATCGTTTATTGATAGGCATTGATTCAAGGTAAAGATTTTCATCAATTTTACCTAAAATGACTGAAAAACAAGTCTACCAAACAGCCAAACCCAACATAACGTATATAACTCATGACAACAGGTCAACGGTTGTTGAATTTGTTCGCACATTACCTAATTACAGCACTAGCAAAATCTCGCTGAATTCAGAAAAAAAAAAAAAAACTTGTTATCATTTTATCGAGTGAAAATGATCAATCTAACTTTCAATACTATTTCTGATATCCGTCACTTTAGACAAACGCTTCTCTTTATCGAGAAAAAAAAAATCAGGTTCCTGGGATGTAGACCGTCGAGACCTCCAGATCATGCAGCCACATTGAGCAGTTTAGCTGTCTAGCTGTTTTAGATATGACCGATGTCAGACAGACCAAAAATATCGGCTAATTCGCTTCAAAATCTATTACAAACTGTGAAAAAAAGAAAAAAAAAGATAAAACGGTTAAACTGTTAAAAATGACAATTTTCAACTTGTTGAATTCACGGGTATCATGAATGCAAATTTGTGACTGGGCGATCTAATCTTTGTATTTCATCTTAATCAGTTAATTATTTGACGGGTGGCAGGAAACGATTTACCATATAGCCACACCACCTTCAAATTCTAATAAGAGTAGAATTGATCATCATTTCAGTATCTGATCAGATTCAGGAAAGAAATTCAAGAATATAATGCATTTATAATTTTGAACCTTTCGCCCAGTTATTTGCTCATACATCACAAACGTCGTATATAATAAAGGATTAGTTAAAGGTCAAGTATGGTTATTTATATGAAAGAGGATTTCAAAAGAAACAAATAGTGAATAAAGCATTCAAAAATGTTATTCCGTTAAGGAGATATTCAAGTTTAAAATCTGTTTTATCTTTGAAGAAATGACTGGCGCAGTAAGTCTACTATGGAAGATTGGTGACTGTATCCTCACATTCTTAATGTGTTTTAAAGAAAATATATTAAATTCTTCTTCTATTTCAATTTTTTTCCATTGAACTTTCTTCAGGCGGTAAATCATAATTATCCTTACAGGACTTACTACTTTCCTGACATATCCAATGGTTTTTTAGGCCACACACTTTTGAAGGACAAAATATGATAGAATACATAAACAAATTGAGGATCTGAGATAGTGACATTACAACTAGTCTGATTTCAGTCATTTCTACACAAATGATACCAAACTTCAAACTTAAATACTCTTTAACGTAATAAGATTTTTGAATGCTTTCTTCACCTTTTTGTTTCTTTTGAAGCCTCCTCTTTCATAATGGATTTGCTTGACCCCCTGAACTAATCCTGTAAAGGAATATTTCCATGGCTTTTTTGTGAAATTTTATTTGAAAGAGTATACTTTTAGAGCCAATTTAGTACAAAAATCGGGTTGATATCATATTTCGTTCAGGATATATGGATTTTTGAATATTTCCTAATTGCATTTTAAAGTTTTTGTACAGTATGACAGCATGATGAATTCGTGTTTGAAGATGTCATAGAGACAATTCCATTGCAAATGTCTTGAACGTTAATAAGTTGTTTCTGTATGATTAGAAACAATTTCCAAAAGTTATTGAAGTAGGGTATATTTGGCAATGTATATAGGCTAAATATCTAACTTTTATCAATTTATTTTTCTAGCAGGTTTTACTAATAAAAAAAAGATGATAGATTTGAATGAAATTTATAAAACTTTGTGGGATTTGTTGCTGTGATGTCATACTGAGCCTTTTTTTATTCGTTTATTACCAATTTTTTTTTGTAAACCTTAAATTTTGAATATCTTTTGGTAGGAATAACATATCAACATGATTTTTGTATCATATTGTTTCTAAAAGAATTTTCTTTCTTATGAAAGGTTAAGAAAAAACATGAGAATATTTCTTTAAAGAATCGTAAAACTGATAATTCGAAAAGTATATGTAACCTAACATACAAAAACGCGGCTCTTCTCGGAATTAAAACTTACATTTGAAAGGAGGCTTTTTACTTCCTGAACAAATTTGTGCTAAGTTATATCATTCATGACATTGTGAAACATATCAATTTCTAAAAACAACATTGCCTCATTTAACAGTCAAATTTGTGAATAACTACGGTCCGTTTCCAACATACTTTGGCTGATCAAATAATAATTTTTGTGAGAATTAATTATATAAGAAGTCATTCCACCAATTTTGTTCTTTAAATTTAGCCATGATTGCTGACATGGCTGACCTGAGTTCATTTAAAAAAGTTGGTTGTCGCGCATTATGAGCAAGCCAATTATCTGATGAATGCTAAGTTTAAATATATCTATCAGACAGTCAGAGTCACATGCGTGAGTTCCTTCTAATAGATGTGAAAAACAAGGATTCATATAAAAATATGTTTATGATTGGATATTTAATTAAAAATTAAGATCCAAGACAAAATCAACTGATTTTTCAGTGATAGGATTTTTGTAAATTCAATTGCAATTTAAAGGAGCAGTCAGCCGAAATGTGAGGGCGTATTATTCTGGAGTCCCTATAATATTCAAATACTCTTTTTTTTTTTGGTACTGATAATCTTTGACATAAATCTTCAAATTAACCGTAATAGTTTCTATTAATACTTAAATGATTGTTCAGCGACACGAAGGGTTTAGAACTGAAACCTCTGAGATTTAACAAATTCCTTGAACTGTTGAAGTAGCAAAAAGATCCCTCAATATTGGTCAAAAGCTTCTATAAATCGCTTTATAGGCCTAGCTGATGTTGCCTTACAGGTTACTGCCACAGTTATCTTTAAAGAAAGATCAATTAAAAATATAAAATTAAGGTAAACTTACAGCAACACTCTGTTTGGTGGTGGTGGTGATGGGAAGGGGGGGGGGGTCAGTATTGTGGCGAAATCTGAAGAGGTTTAAATTGACCTTGGTAATGTCAAAACTGGAGGTCCTAGTAATCGAAGGACACACAGTTCCGAGTCGGTTTACATATCGCATGCCCCCCCCCTCCCTCCCCCTGCACCACCACATCATCTGTTTTCCCGTCCGTCACGGGCATTTCTTTTTTAGGCGAACCTCTTGCACAATAACAATTTCTTCACCGTAAACATTGCCTCTTTGAAAAAGCGAAGGAAAGGATAAAAACTATAATCACTAGAAGTTTACCTGTTGAAGATACCCGGAGCGTTTTAAAGAGCTTGCCGAGTCATCCCCTCAACTCTCCTTCTAGACCTGCATGTATAAAAGCTATGATTAGTTATTTTATAGCTAGGGTCACATAATCAATTGAACTATATGGGTTATGTGTGTATCTAAAGGTTGCATATACTTTAATCTAAAAATACCCATTATCCCGTAACAATACCAATTTAACAACACTATACTTCTTCCTTGGTTTTCATCCATCCAGCCTGAACTAAATTCGATTATTTCCTGATGCATAGCTGTCAATCTTAAAGTTAAAATAATACAAAGAGATTATGTAAAATACCCTGGCAAAGACTTCAATGCGTCATCATTCCTAAGCACCAGAGACTGAAGAAAAAAAACTTCTTACGAGGAAATAATTAAGGAAACACTTTGATAACTATAAATCTTTCTGAATCCTTGTAGAGGTGCCCGACCGATATGTCGTCATTCCCTAAATCATCATCTGTCAGCTGCTGTCAGCCCCATACAAAAAAGACCTATAATTAACTTTCTCGGTCTTTTTCTCCAAACCGGAGCCAAGTATCCATGGGGTTTTGCCTACCCGGAAAAGCCTCGGCCAGATGTTCCAACAACCTCGCTAAGTTTGCCGGATACTAGAGGGCAAAAGGTCTCGAAACACACGCGTGGCAGGCACTCGCAACTCACGCGTACCTGGATAAGATTACAGCTGTTACAACTCATGCGTGACCTACTCGCTTAATTGTGGAGCACTAAATTTCTATACTGTTTTATAAGACTTAATAAACTTTGTTTAAAAAAAAGTTGAAAACGTTTATTGAGGAGAGTTACAAAGCTTGGTATAAGGTACTGGTTGTCGCCCGGAAATGCATCATTTGGTCTCGATAGTCGTACTAGCAAGGAATACATTGGTTCTCTTTTTATAATATTTAGTTTAGATACAAAATTATGTGCATGGGATCGCAAGGAGGATTAGAATATAAACCGTGGTCAAGTGTAGGACTAACAGGTAAGATGGTGGTTAGGCTATTATTACTATGGCATAAAAATTAAAAACGCCAAAATTTACTATAGTTAATTTTGTTTTAGTTTTTTTAATATTTTTTATTATTGCATATGCCTATTTGTCGAGGTAGGAGGTTACTTCAATAGATTGAAGTATGAATTAGAATTGACTGAATTTTTTAATGATAAAAAGTAAAACAGGAGTATCCTGCCTAATATTTTCATAAAGATCGTTTCAAAACTTATTTCAATATATAGGCCTACGTTCCGCTATTTTTGGCTCGGAAAATAATCTGGGCCAACTTTGGGCCTCTCTTATATACCATAGTATATTGTGTCAATTCATACCTAGGAGAATGTCAGGAGTTGATTAAAAGATTTGATAAAACGGTGCATAAAATTGTATTCAATATTTATTATAATCATTATAATCGTAGTTATCATTGTATTTGAATGCTAATAGAGAGTATGGTGTTCGAAAATCATTTGGATTTGATTATGTCATTAATTGTTGAGTAACTAGAGAACTATAATCACTTCTCAAAATAATCATTTCTCAAAATACCCCCCAACTCGCCAACTTTCGAGGTGAATGGTGCAACAGTTAATCTTATAAATAGATCATGGTTTCCCTCTAAAGCCTTCTATGCTGTATGGAAGTTCTAAATAGTCTAGGCCCCAAGTCCAAACTATAGTAGCCTATATGGGATATCCCCGGCTTGTGTCGCGACGTCGCACGGTCGCAAGGATAAACTTAATCTAAGACCAATGCATATTCATGTGTGATTGTGGTCAATGAAGCGTGACTTCTCTGCCGGTGTAAAAGTAAATTTCCCCCCCCCCTTCCCCCAGTAAATTTTGGCCCCCCGGGCCCTTATTTTCTAGGAAATTTAGCTCCCAGACAATTAAGCCGTATCCATCCAGTAAATTTGGTCCCCATCATAGTAAAAACGGTCCACCAGGAAATTTGGGCCCGGCCCTTCTTTCCTAGGAAATTTGGGCCCGGCTTTTCTTTCCTAGAAAATTTGGAGACAACAACTTGTCCCCCGTTTGCAAAAAAAAGCCCTTCTTCTTCCTTCACAGTAAATCTCACTGCTGTTTTGCGTAAAGTACGTTTTTTTTTTCCTTTAGTGTATCCCGATGGGTACTGCCCAGATAAAAGAACAGATTATATTTCTTTTTCACCGAAGAGCTTACTGGAAGCCGTTTTCTGTTCGTGGGCAAATTCTACGAGTACAACGGCTTTGAATTCCGTACATAAATATTATTAACTTCGGTTTTAAGCTTATCAATTCAGTACAAAAATTAATTGAACAAACCGTACAGACACAGCTGCAGTAAATTACCTAGTGTCCGGAGGGGACCAAATTCACTAGACATTATTTAGAAAATAAGGACCGGGGCCAAATTTACGGGGGAAGGGGATAAGGGGGAGGAGAGGGGATTGACTATCAAACCGGCAGCCAGGTATATGCTTCGAAGTGAACCTGTATTCTATAGTTGTACCCAATTGTAGACCCACTTTTCATCATCATTTTCATTTCCGTTTTCTGTTTTTACTTATCACCACCATCAACATAGTAATTATTACCGGCATACCTATACCCGCATTTTATGATTATGATAATTATCCGATCATATTTATATTCATGATCGTCCTTGGTATGATAATCATCCTTGGTATTATGATCATCCTGGGTATTATTACTGTGATAATCATGCATCATATTATCACCAAAATAATCGTTATCATTAATATCATTTATCATGGTGGTACACCACCGCTTTTTTGGAAATCTTTTTCACATTAAATAACGAAACATTTCATGAATAGTATAGCTATGTGACGATGTTAGTACGTGACGGTTACATGTCTGCCGTTATCGATGACATGCCGTTATCACGGAAATTTGTTTTAACAAACCAAATAAAAGGGGGCAATTTACACGATCCCTTGTCTGCCCCTGACTTGCCCCCAGAAAAATATCTATTAATTTCAATGTCATTGCTAGATCTTTTTTCCATAGGGCAAAAACAACAAATCATCCGAATTTTGATCATATTTCCGAATAATGCATTAATGGAATTGATGCTGACTGCAAAATTTTCAGAAAGCAAAATTCTTTAACAGTTATGTTTACCAAAGTGAACACAAATTTCGAAAAACGAATTTAGAAACTGAGTTTTCTAATTTTTCATAGAATTTATGGCAGCGAAGGTCAGTATTATACAAAATATCCCTATATAGATTTTTATGTATCCCTGTACCCCGAGAATTTCTTTGAACGGTTGAAAATGTATGCAATGCCGATGTTAAACGATCATTTTGACGAGCCAGCAGTGATTCATGTTTATCTTAAGTCCCTTTGCCGCCAGTCCCCTTTTGTGATGGATAATGACGGCCCTTCTTACTTAAGGGGCTCACAGCCTCTCGGACCAAGGTACTTTTTCTTGTGCATATTTGGTCGTGGCAAAATATTTGAGGAGGTTGTATACTCCTCCTCTAACTGTGTTAGTATGTGCGAGGTCATCTGGTCATATTTTGATTACGAATATGAAGGGGAATCCTTTAACCGAACCTTATCCATAATTTATCATTAATGCACGAGTTCTCTATATTTAGAAGTTAGTGAAGTCGTATTAGTTAGATACACCCAAGGAACTCCACACCCTGCCCATCAATCCAATTGTTTTTCTCCTGATCAGAAGTGTACTTTTAATTTCTTTCTCTTTCTGATAGGTCTCAACAACAACCAAGTCTGTCGCCCTCATTTTCACCCCACCACTTTTCACCAGTGGGTGGATCCTACCAAGTCGGTCAGTTTTCACGGTATCCAAGGAGCGGCAGGTAGCGCGCACGCAGCAACGTGGTACACAAGTAATTTCTCATCCGCGTCAAACCATCATTCTTCAAGCAACGCTCATAACGCCAATTCGAACTTTGGAGGATCATACGGGGCTTTTCGTGGAGCGTTAGGTTCGGGTTCGCATCATCAAGGGCAATTACAAGTTTATCCTTCGAGTAATTCTGGTCATCACCAGCAAAGTTCATCCCATCATCTGAGCTATTTCAACTACCCTCCCACACCCCCAAAGGATTCGCCGGAGATAGCCACCCACGGCATCAATACTTGTTCTCGAGAACAGAAACCACTTGATAATTTAGATTCTAAACACAGAAGCTCTAGAAATTCATCAGAAAACAAAACAATGAACCTGTATACTGATTCTAATGGATGTTTCTCACAGGGTAGATCGGCGCTTGCTGCCTGTGCCACGGCATTTCCCCCATTTGTATCGGACATTACTGGAGCTTTAAACTTTTCTCAAGGGGTCATGACGGGAGCATCAGCAAAAGGTTTATACCCTGCACCTAAACCCAGGACAAAATCAAGATCTAGTACAGGTAAGACCGAAGTGTTAAAGGATTAGTTCAGTGGTCAAGCATGTCCATCTTATATGAAAAAGGACTTCAAAAGAAACAAAATGGTGAAGAAAACATTCAAAAATCTTATTCCATTAAGGAGATATTTAAGTTTACAAGTTTGGTATTATTTGTATAGAAATGAATGAAATCAGACTAGTTGTGATGTCATAGCCTCAGATTCCTCAAATCCTTTATGTTAGTAGGGCGCCGAGAGAATCCCGAGGCCCGGGGCAAACTAACATTTTGGGGCCTCTCATATCTCGACAAATTCTGAAAAGCAAAAAAAAAAAAGATGCAGTTTTCGCCATTGTCAAGCATGGGTTTTCGCTGACTGTTGATTTCCTGACAATGTGATGTTTATGGTTATCATACCTTTTTGATCCCCAAAAGTATGCTCAGGTACATTTGGCAGTTTGGGGGGCCCTGAGCCCGGGCAACTTTCCCGGTCCCCCCCTTTCCAGCAGAACTTGTTGTAAAATCGAACAGTAAACTTTCTTGCAAGTGTAAGCTGGTAGGTATACTGGTAGATAGAATACGAGTTATAAAAATGAAATAAGTGATGAATAGACTGTTTTTAATATTTTTTATTGCACCTATTCAGGAGGTCGTTTTTTTATGATTTGAAAAACAGGAAGTTGCCAAAACGGCAGCCGCTCTCTTCTTGAGCATTGTAACATTGCTCGTTACGATAAAACTCGCAGAATAGCCTATTGTCGGACTTATGGGCAAATGGGCATAATGGCTTACCGACCGAGATGTCAATATATGAAAAATGTGTATAGGGTTGACCTGAATCAATATACCTTAAAATACCTTTTTTGTCGAAAATATCGGAGTAGCGTGTCGTCACCTTTTTAAGACCTGAATCGTCACCCTCATCAATTGGTACGTACATAGCAGTAGAAAGTCAGGACCTGTCAATATTCCGTTGCATTACATGTATTACAGTATTAGGGGTGGGCGAAAGATTTGCTAAGGAATTACCACTTCGTACCTTCTTGGTTCAATATACTATTTTACCAAAACATGTGACCCTCCCAGATGCATTTCAACACACTCACCAGTTTTTTCTGTTTGTTATGTGTGTGTTTTTTTTTTGCAGAGGGGCGAGAATGTGTTAACTGTGGCGCTACATCAACACCATTATGGAGAAGAGACGGCAACGGGCATTACCTCTGCAACGCGTGTGGATTATATCACAAAATGAACGGACAGAACAGGCCGCTCATCAAACCCAAAAGAAGACTGGTAAGTCGCCTTAATTACTAAGTTACTATACGCCATACTTGAAATGGCAACCATAGGAAGTCATTAATGTTTAGGCTGCATAGGAAAAAAATCTTAAATTTTGTTGAATTTTGATTCGTATCTTAAAAATCTTGCATCTCCGAGCTGCTCATGAAACTCTTAGATATTGTAAGATAAATTCTTTGAAAACCCGTTCCCTGCACACAAAAAATTATCAAAAATCAAAAACTTTCTTCCGTAGCTATTGTGAAAGATAGACTTAAATAAGTTGTTTGAATACAACCTTTATGAAATTCATCGAGATAAACTAATTAATAAACTGACTAAATAATAGTCAAAATATTTTTGAAAGGGTATTTCCACCCCAAATTTGTTCATGATTAAATGTAAATAGTTTGATTTAAATTAGTCTTGCTAGTTAAAAACGACTGCCGGGAATTAAATTTTAAAAAGATGATTAGTTCAGTGGTCAAGCAAGTCTACCTTATATGAAAGAGGATATCAAAAGAAACAAATTGATAAAGAAAGCATTGCAAAATCTTATCCGTTAAGGAGATATTCAAGTTTAAAGTTTGGTATCATTTCTGTAGAAACGACTGAAACCAGACTAGTTGTGATGTCACAGCCTCAGATTCCTCAAAGTCTTTATGTATTTTAAAGAAAGTTTATTTCATTCTTTCACTATTTAGATTATTTATCCTCAAACTTTCTACAGGTGGTATATTATAATTACCCTTCCTAGATTCAGTTTTACTACTTTTTTGACATATCCCATGGTTTTTAAGCCACAAAATCGCAGGACAAAATATGATAGATTACATAAAGACTTTGAGGAATCTGATGCTATGACATCACAACCAGTCTGATTTCAGTCGTTTCTACACAAATGATATCAAAATTTAAACTTAAATATCTCGTTAACAGAATAAGATTTTTGAATGCTTTCTGCATCATTTTGTTTCTTTTGAAGTCCTCTTTCATATAAGATAGACTTGCATGACCCCTGAACTAATCCTTTAAGGTACATAATAAGGAGGACAGTTTTTGAATATATTTTTTGCATAGGATGCTAAGGAATTGATATCGTAATTTTTAAAAGTTTAATGACCAGGGATACGAGAGTTTTTGAATGAGAATAAAAATTCAACAAAATTTGATTTTTTTTTTTAACGCAGCCTAACACTAATGACCTCCTATGGTTGCCATTTCAAGTGTGATCTTACAGTATGTCGTATGCCAACAATCTAGAAAACTGTCATATTACCAAGAAGAATCAAATTGTCTTTTGCTGGTGTCCTGTACAGTCTCACCCAATCTTAGCCCGGCATTCTTTGTGTGCAGGAGATAAGAAACTGACGAATAAACAATGACACAAAGTAACCAATGAGCGTGAGATTTGGCAAAATAATGACACGACGATTTCCTGGACCTTTGGCACACTAGCTGACTAAGCGCATAGTCATCACCGAAGTTTCAATTTATCTCTTTATTATCAACTCTTTGATCTGACAATGGCTGGACTCAATTGACTTCTCTGAGTTAGGAAATAGGCCACACACCATAGCAACACGGTATCTAGGTGGGGAAAACAAACCTTAAATCCGCAATCATGCATGACCCAACGCACAGAATGCATTGACAATTAGATGTTCATATGGCCTGCCGCAAGCTTTGATCTATTTATGGTACTTCTCCGGATCTTTAGGGTTTTTAGCAAAGAAATAAACAACATTCTGTTTGCCAGTTTGCTAACCGTTTTAAGTAACTGGAATCCGAATTAAAAAGCCCGTAACGGGCCTGAGGCACAATATTTGTTCACCATCTTGTTGTCACTCAGTATATGTGCATGTGCAGAAATCTATTTTGTGTAGTATATTACATTGACTCCACGAGTGTGAGCCGCTAGCTAGGTGTACTATACCAGTACCAGCAAATTTATGCTGTGATTGGTTAGAAAAGCTGTCAATCAACTAACTCAGAGAGGTCAATTGGATGAAATGTTGATAATAACACTTAAACGCATTTTCGATTTAATTAAAAAATGATGCCAATTGCCATCTTCATCTTATCAAAGGGTTCTATTCTATTTCAGACATTTTTTTAAATTCTCTGAAGCTTTCATGACCTGTATAGAAGTGTCTGACGTTGTTGAAACCTTGAACAAAATAGGTTAAAAACGTTGATTCTGTGCTTTCTATTATCTGATATAGAAAGAGACTTAAATGAATCGCAAAATGCAAATCGAAAGTGAGATGATAAAAGCATCTTGTATTTCCAAGACAGAAATGTTTACTAAGTTTTGTTTTACCTATATTTACGATTTTAGTCTTTATTTTAAAGCTAAATGTAGGATATCGAACAGTCAGTAACGAAGCTAATTTTGATTTAGTTTGAATATATATAATACATGTACCTGAAGATAAATGAACAGTTTGAAATCAAAGAACACGCGCCGGACAAATAATTTATTTCTCTCTCGACTGAGATTTAATGTCATATATCACTACGAATTATCAATATATTATCGTTTAAAGTGAGCGTCATTTTTGTAGTTTTTTACATTTATTTTTTAAATAATGAGCGCAGCCTCAGTAAAATACATTTTTAGGGAACGAAGGGAAGTTATATCTACACATATATCTATACATATACTTCGTTGTTATTTCTATTCCCAGTCATCAAAACGCACAGGAACATCATGTGCAAACTGCCAGGCTACCACAACAACGTTATGGAGAAGAAACCCGAACGGAGATCCTGTTTGTAACGCATGCGGACTGTACTTCAAACTGCACGGGGTAAGCAGCCTTATCTAAATTCGGCAAGATTTTGTTACAATATTATATAACTTACGTTTACCAAAACAGAAGCAGATCTATTATGCTTAAAAATGGTCCAATGTGTTTATCATAAAGGGAAGTGTATGATCATTGCAAATAGCCTTCAGTAATAAAATAATGAAACATATTGGATATGTCTTTTATCTGTTTATACTAGCAAAAGCAAAACGACGGCCGAGATTTAAAGAAAATTTAAGATCAAATGAACAAAGTAATAGGTAATTCTGATGTTTGTTAAATTGATGCTATCAGCCGAGTATAATGAAACTGGATTATAAATCCCCATTCGCTTAGAAAATAAAGTTTTTGTCATTAATTCATTCGTTTTCGCGTGCTAGTCTGCTAGTTGTTGTGAATAAAGGTGATTGGCAAGTGCCCAGATTAAAATGAAAAACCAAGTGAGTAATAATGAGCTGTAATTCACTAAAATCCCAGCTTTTGAATAAATGTCAATTTTCTTAGGAATGTTTGACAAGAAAGTCGAGTATTTTGAATAATATTTCAGTATATGTCTAGGTGTGAGCTATATAGGTCCATATATTAAGGATGATCCATAAACATTTCTGAAGCGTACTCATATAGACCCTTAATATAGACCCTAGACTGATAACATCATCGCATGCAATGGGTAACTCTGAGATGTCACCTCTTGATGGGATGCATATGGTATTTCTAAATTGGTTCATTTAAGCGCTATAGTACGCCATTTAAAATATAAAACAAAAACCTGTTGAAATTGTCAAGTTGTTGTTGAAAATGCAGTCGTTAATTTGCCAATTAAAGGAATTTAAACAAGAAAAAACAAGCGTAGAGAAAAGAGCAAAAAATGATGAATGCATCAAGAATGTAGGCCCAGTGCACTTAAACTTGACGACGGAAAATTTCTCCTTGAGCTGTTGAGATTAAAGTTTGATAAGCTGTTATTTGCAGCACGGTTATCGCAACTTTCATCAAGAGAATACTTCTCAACAATTTCCGCCAATTTCTCGCGCTCGGGTAATCGAAAGTTTTTGTGTTCCAATTGCTATGTGCCAATTCAAGTGGCAATATATACAACTGCTGAAAATTAAAGGAGTCCGACTTGAATGCAGCTCATTTAAAGTCAGTGATGCTGACTGAACGAAACAGCAGAATATAACGAAATCAACAAATTCAATCAAAAGCGTTTTATTGAACACGACCAGCCTTACTTAGAAACACCACCAAAAGTGTACGATTTTTAGACAGTTTTGTGGTCGTTCATGTCATAATGGGAATAAAATTATTTATGTCCGTGATTTCAGTTATATATGATAACAGCAGTCAATTGCGAATTTGTTAATGTGCATAACACCAGAGGAGATAAAACACTTATGGCAACGCTTTTAATTGGACGTCAACTGGTCAATGTTGATTATATTTCCCCAAATTTGGCGGCACCATTAACAAATTTGCCTTAACGTGATTGACATTAAAAACCTAAATCCTGCATGGTATTTCATAGCTACACTCAAAAAATAGAGTGGTTATTTAACACCAGCCCTAGATATTTACGGGACATTGCGCCCCTTAAACGTTTCAAAGTGTATGATTTCAAGGAGACGGTAATTGGAAGGTGGTGTGATATGCACATTTGTCCCCTAAAATATTGAGCCAACATATCGATCTTGGGGCGCTGCCTACACTCTAAAAAAGGAATGGTCAAATTTTGACCATGGTCAACTCTGCACCAAACTAACTTTGGTCAAATTGAACAACAAATTTGACCACAATGTGGGCAAATTTGTTCATAATTACCATATTATGGTTAAATTTGACCATGTTATGGTCATTTAATTTTGACCATAATTGGTTCGGTGCAGAGTTGACCATGTAATGGTCAAATATGACCATTCCTTTTTTAGAGTGTATGTATAACTGGTCAACTGATAATTAAGCCCTTAATATAATTGATCATACTTAAAACTTTTGCATGATGAATTATACATTTAAAATAATCAACTCTATAATCAAAATGCAAGCGAATTATTCTTTAGAGATTTGATATTTGTCACCCGTCAATACAAATCACTAAAAGAGTATGCATATAACATGAGTCCCAGGTGACATGGCCGGAACTAGTTAGAATTCAGGTCAACTCAACTTGACAGAAGGCTATTTTCGACAAATTTCTTGGCTCGTTTGCCCTTTCCTAACAATTTTTAACAAGGGAGATATTGTTATGATGCCAACGATATGATCCTTCTGTACTTCGAGAGTGAAGTCAGTTTGGGACACCTATCTGTCTATACTCGGAAAGGTCAAATAAAGGGGCGGATTTCACTTTAAGTGAATTTATTTGAGCTTTAACATAGATAGAAACATGAGTATGTGGTCTGGCACGTATGTGCGCGTCACTAAAGACAGAAAGAGTAATATCATAGTATCTTAGAATTCTAATGCGAGAAAAGTACAGCAAAGTTGCATGGAATATGTTTGCTTTATGAAAATTATAATTCATGCATGTATATCATAATGGTAAGGTCATGCTATAGGTGGGTCACTCCACCGCCAATCCTTCTGATTTTCTTCAAAAACGGGTGGAACAAGGAAGAGTAATTCAAAATTACGCCCCTCCAATCAGAATGAAACATAGGCTTATCCTTATCTGCTAATTGCCTCAACCAATGCATGTTTACTACAAAGACGGTAAAGATCATAACCGCCGAGAGCCAGTATAGGCCCGAGGGATTCTTGTACACATAGGTCCCTTTTGATAAGCCATAGTTGATTAAGCCACAGCTGTTGAAATCACTGACAGATCCTCGATTTTTGAATAGGGGGACCACAATAAATTAACAATTTTGAAAAGCAAAGCAACAAAACGTGCATAACTTTTTCTGACCGCCGAAAATCCGCCATTACCTATTTCTTCAACCAACACCCATCCTTTTTTTTTTTTTACGTACGATCACCCGACGGCACTAGAATGCTGAGCTCGGGGTAACGACGCCCCCTTTCCCTTCTTTTCGGCGGTATCGTTGGCTATGGAAAGACGCAATAAATGTTGCTTGACCCATTTAAACATGCCAGTGAACAAGTGCACCGTGAGTGCTTAAATCACTTACAATAAAAATACATTAATTTGACTCTTTTGTTTTAGCGTTTATAATGTAAGATTAATTGAGAGATAGAGGAAAATAAAACACAGGGAATTGGATTTTGTTTTATCTATTCTAAATTGACTTCCTGTCGGTGATTCCTTTTTTAATGAGAGCACATAAACATGATTTCCTGATTTTCTTGTTTGAGTAATTTTGGTAGTCTTAATGGCGCGAAAAATAATGAGAGTAGTCTGAGTAAAAATCATAACTAGTGACTTAAATACTTTCACACCGGATATCCTAAATATCTAATCATGGATTTTAATTCCCAAATCCTTTCTGTATTTTGTTACTCTTATACAGTCTTACTTTCCAAAACTTCAAGATGGGGATTCTACTTAGATTTGTATGTGTTGTTACCAAGGCCGTAATGTTGATTTGTGAAGTGTGTGTGTGTGTGTGTGTGTGTGTGTGAGTTGGGGGAGGGAAGGAAGGGGGGGGGGTCCATACTTTTCCTCCACAAAGTAGGGGGACAGTTTATTTGAAAACCCTATGTATTTTGTAAAACTTTTTCTGGAAAGTGTCGAGCCATCATGGCAAATTCGGATTCATCGTAATAGAACATTGTTTTATTTAGTTCGATGATTAGATACCAAAACCTAGATTAAAAAACAACATATAGAATAAATTATTAAAGAAAAACTTGTGATTAGCTTTGTTTTAATGTTCACCGTATACCAATTTTAAAATTATAATATCTTTGCAATGAAATGGTCTGGTAAGAAATTTTTCGGTAAACTGCGGTGGCTACATTGATATAAACTCGAAAATTAATGGCCTTCCGTGACTTGCCTCATGCAAAAAAGTGTCTGATCTATTTCGTTTAAAAAAAAAAAAATGGTCTGGTAAAGAATTTTTCGGTTTATTGCGGTGGCTGCATTGATATAAACTCGAAAATTAATGGCCTTCCGTGACTTGCTTCATGCAAAAAAGTTTCTGATCTATTTCGTTTAAAAAAAAGAGTATCGAATATGGTGCGCATCTAATATCTAAACATATTTGCTCGTGAGCGAAAGCGCCAAGATCTTAAGATAACCATGGAGCTAATAAACTAAATGATTTAATGTACAAGACTTTTTTGTGTTCAAAACTTAAAAGGATTAAATCATTGGTCAATCAGACTTTAACGAAATGATGAAGAAACTATACTTCGATATTTTATTCCGTTAAAGAGATATTCAGTTTAAAAAAGAGAAGTCTATCCGAGCCATATAGGGCCAGTGTAAAAGTAAATTCTGCCCCCCCCATAATTTTTTGCCCCCCCCCGAAATTTTGGCCCCCCACTGCCCCGGCCCTTATTTCCTAGGAAAATTGGGCCCCCCCCAGACAATTTAGCCGTAGCCATCCAGTAAATTTGGTCCCCCCTCATAGTAAAAACGGTCCGCTAGGAAATTTAAGCCCCGGCCCTTCTTTCCTATGAAATTTGGAAACAACTTGTCTCCCTTTTGCAAGAAAAAGCCCTTCACACTAAATCTCACTGCCGTTTGGCGTAAAGCACGCCTTTTTTTTTCTTTAGTGTATTAGCTTATCACTTCCTATCACTTTTAAGCTTATCACTTCAGTACACAAAATTCATTGAAGGAGCCGTACAGCTGTACAGACACGCCAAAAAATTACCTAGTAAAATCAGTCCGGAGGGGACCAAATTCACTAGACATTCCTTAGGAAATAAGGACCGGGGGGCCCAACTTTACGGGGGCAAAATCTACTATTACACCAGTGCTCTTCCTCGGTTTCCATGGCGCCAGCTATGAGAGTACAATGACTCCTACTGGACAGCTGAGTGGACTTAAGCGTGTCTTGCTCAAGAACATACTGCACCGGTCACGATGGGAATCAAACTCGGTACCTTTCGAATACGAGAATGACTCCTTAACCACTGAGCCAGTGCAACTGTACAGTTTTATCTTTTCTGTAGAAATAACTGGTGTAGTAAGTCTCCGATGAAAAGCTGGAGTCCTCATATCCTTACTTTCTTACAAATTGTTAATATATTTTAAAGAAAATTGATTTTAACTATTTTACTATTTGACTTCTTGTTGCAAGAACTTTCTTCTGATAGTATATTATAATTACCCTTACTAGATTATGTTTTACTTCTTTCATGACATGTCAAATGGATTTAAGCCATAAAGTTGCAGGATAAAACAGGATAGAATAAATAAATATTTTGAGGAATCAGAGGACTGGAGGATAGGATGTCACAACTAGTCTGATTTCAGTCGCTTGCACAAATGATACATAACTTTCAAGGGTTAGTTCAGTGGTCAAGCAAGTCCACCTTATATGAAAGAGGACTTTAAAAGAAACAAAATGGTAAAGAAAGCATTCAAAAATCTTTTTCCGTTAACGAGATATTCAAGTTTAAAGTTTGGTATCATTTCTGTAGAAACGACTGAAATCAGACTAGTTGTGATGTCACAGCCTCAGATTCCTTAAAGTCTTTATGTATTTCAAAGAAAGTGTATTTAATTCTTTTCACTATTTAAATTATTTATCCTCAAACTTTCTCCAGGTGGTATATTATAAATACCATTCCTAGATTCACTTATACTACTTTTTTGATATATCCCATGGTTTTTAGGCCACAAAATTGCAGGACAAAATATGATAGAATACATAAAGACTTTGAGGAATCGGAGGCTATGACATTACAACTAGTCTGATTTCAGTCATTTTTACACAAATGATACCAAACTTTAAACTTGAATATCTCCTTAACTGAATAAGATTTTTTAATGCTTTCTTCACCATTTTGTTTCTTTTGAAGTCCTCTTTTATATAAGATAGACTTGCTTGGCCACTGAACTAGTCCTTTAACGGAATAAGAATTTGGATACTTTCTTCCCCATATTACTCCAGGCTTTTGAAGTCTTTATCATATAAAATGAACTTGCAACCACTGAACTAATTCTTGAACAAGTTTCTCCTATTATCACATTTTTATATTATAAGTTACCAATGGGGAATATAATAATTTTCGTTATGAATCGCATATAAGTATTACTTCATAATCGAAACTGCATGTAATGTGAAAGTTACAAAGTTTCGTAAACTGCCTAACTTTTTACGTCATAACCTGCACAGTTTCTAAAGAAATGACGCAAGGGAAGGGGCCTCATGGATGTTAATATCCCGTTTAACTAACAGACTAAGAGAGTGATGACTATCGTTTCATTCATGCATAGCATCTTTTTATCACACCTTCTAACTTACTTTTAATGCAATATTTTCTCCCTAAAGAAAGGTTTGTTCTTTCTAAATGACTGTCGATCAGTTCAATCAGCGACATGAATTTCCGTATAATAGTCTTTTTTTTTTGCATTATTTTTAACATATTATTATGTAGAGTATACCATAATATGGTGAACTTGTGATGTTGTGAAAGTTTGATAATTTAATTGTATATAGTCGTTCATAATAGCGTCCAAGCACGTAGTCAAGGGGAGGGGGAGGAGGGGGCGGAGAGATATGCCCCAAAAATGAAATTGTCGATATACGATGAATTCTCCCTCCCTAAACTTTTGAGGGTGAAAATCGCTATGACCCTTAGCTACATCCATATTACAACGAACTTCATTATCGTGAACACCGCCGCAATTATCAATTTTGCCCCAGCATGTACGCGAGGCGTATGTGGATGTCGGAGGTGTTATTAAGAATACCGATGATGGTCATACGTAACGTGCCGGAAGAGGGGATATGATGGACATTTTTTTCTCCAAGTTATTCCAAAAATCAATCAAGATGACTAAAAGTAGAACAAAGCTAACTTTAATATGTTATGAATCGATATTCACTTTTTTTTCCAGACATAGATTTCTTTTCTTTCATGAAAAGAAAGTCAAATAAGACAAAATAAATCATGAATAAATAAAATGCTAGAACAGCTTAATCATACTTTCACTCAAATGAAACTAAATTGTTCCTCTCGAGACATATGAAAGCAATTCAACTTTCAAGCGTGAACTTAATTTGTCTGTTTGAGGCCATTTAGTAAAACCAGATATTTGGCACGAATGTCTCATCATTTCCTTCACCACAGCTTTACTACAAGGAAGGTATTTCAAAGGAAACCTTAAAGGACAGGATTAGTTCTGTTGTCAAGCAAGTGTATCTTATATGAAAGAGGACTTTAATAGAAACAAGATGGTGAAGTAATTGCTTTAATATCTGATACAATTAAAGGATTAGTTCAGTGGTCATGCATGTTTATTTTATATGAAAGAGGACTTCAAAAGAAACAAAATGATGAAGGAAGCATTCAAAAATCTTATTCCGTTAAGGAGATATTCAAGTGTAAAGTTTGGTATCATTTGCGTAGAAATGACTGAAATCAGACTAGTTTTGATGTCATGGCCTCAGATTCCTCAAAGTCTTGATGTATTTTCAAATAAAGTTTATTTAAGTGTTTTCTTTATTTAAATTATTTTTCCTCAAACTTTTTTCAGGTGATATATTATAAATACCCATCCTAGATTCAGTTTTACTACTTTTTTGAGATATCCCATGGTTTTTAAGCCACAAAATCACAGGACAAAATATGATAGCATACATAAAGACTTTAAGGAATCTGAGGCTATGACATCACAACCAGTCTGATTTCAGTCGTTTCTACACAAATGATAACAAACTTTAAACTAAAAAATCTCCTTAACAGAATAAAAATTTTGAATGCTTTCTGCACTTTTTTGTTTCTTATGAAGTCCTCTTTCATATAAAATAAATATGCTTGACCACTGAACTAATCCTTTAAAGAAATTTGAATATTTTCTTTCGAATTTTCTTCAGGTGGTAATTTTTAAATTACCCTTCAAAGATTCCATTTTATTACTTTCCAGACATATCCATTGGTTTTCAAGCCACACAATCTCAGGACAAAATATGATAGATACCATAAAGACTTTGAGAAATCGGAAGCTGTGACGTCACAACTAGTTTGATTTCAGTCGTTTCTACACAACTGATACCAAACTTTAAATTTAAATATCTCATTAACAGAATAATATTTTTGAATAACGTTCTTCACCATTTTGTGTCTTTTGAAGTCCTCTTTCATATACGATAAACTTGTTTGACCTCTGAAATAATTTTTTAAATCCAACATAAATGTGAGCTGCCTAATGGACACTGTTCTATAAAAAAAATACTGCGAAGTACGGGTTGTATGCCTATGTTTGATAACCTTCTAGGTTTATATATAACCTTTGTCTCGATATTCCAAGAAGTGTGTTTCCTTTATTTTGTCCAGGAAACCTGGATATTTTGTTTATAAAGAAGTTCAAGACTTAATGACAAAAACATACCCGGATCTGGACTCAAAGTTGATAAACTTTAGACCTATGACTAGCTCATGACACCTCTGGTTATTCTTGGCAAACCTCATGAAATAATTTTGTATGAGTGGAAGCTCTTTAATAAAAGTAAAATACGAAAGTGTTTATGAGAAGGAAAGGTTAGTATAGGTTACTTTGACTTAACTGATATCAGTTTCAGCGAAGCCTAGTCCTAAAATGTTACCTGGTAGTTAAAAGATTGAAAACTATAGATCGTTTCAAATCTGAATCGGAAATTTTCGGCAAACTAATGTAAATAAGGCATAATGTTACAAGTACTGAAGTAATAAACTCTGTCGGCTTAAATCGGTATGAAAAGGTCTATTGACTTACGTCGACGAAGACTTTAAAGCTCACAGTCTTTTGTATAAAGTTGCTGAAATTTCACCACAACCTATAACTGAGACTTTTCATCCATTTTTTTTCTGCTCGCAAGATGTTTGTAAGGACCAGATCTTGTAAAGATACGAGTCTGATTTTTGTGAGAAACTCACCAAAATTGCGCCATCGCTTGTCGTACCCTTTCATTGAATGTTGATAGAAGAAATCTTGCATGAAGCTATTAATTGGAAATTTACTCGCAATTTATATATGTTTCGTATTCAGCCAATCAAATATGAAAAGAAGAATAAAAAACGGCCTTATCTAAATTTATTCTAAGATTTATAACAATAACATCACATTAGCAGGAAAAACAGGTCGAAGAATATTTCAAAAATTCACCGAAAAGATCCCTCAACAATTGATCTAGTCAACCTTTAAGTTAAATATCTGAGTTGGATTCTTGTAACTCTCTCAAGCTGATGACTGTTCTCCAGTTTTCTAAGCCTCCGGATTCTTTCATTCAGTAAAAACATTTTCAAAATTGACATTTGCTATCCTTATCATAATATGACCATATATGGTGTATTCTTAGAAGTATCGTTCATCAATTCTATTCCATCTGTCTCGAATATCAACCAATAACTCCCATTTTATGATCATCAGGTCCAATTTTCCTCAAATTTATGGTCGGAAGGTCGCGCGATTACTACACCCGTGCGAGGCACGTGCCGATTGCAGATAACAAAATAAACTGTGATGGAATTCTCGTATTCATTCATAGCGCGGTAATTTGATCATATTGTAAATTATATTTTTTTACCAAAATCATCAGAGAAAATCGCGGACAGGTGGATCGGAGAATTCCTTTGGGTTCCGTCAGTCTGTAGAGCCGAGTGATCGGCGGTCGTAACATATGACGACATAATCTTAAAGAATGCCTCGTTGAATATCATGCTGAGACATCTATAGTCTGCTTAGCCCATTGACGAGGAAAAACATCTTGAACAATTATTTGATGATCAACATTTGAAAGGAAAATAAGGGAAAGTGGTTACTGGGCAGTCATACCCATTTTAGTTGAAAAAAAAGCGCAAAGGAAAATAGAATGAGGAAATAGAATGCAAATTTACACGGGAAGGTTGCCAGGGTACTAGTAGGGGGACCCAAAATGTTTTGCGGCATGATCAAAGTCGCGTTAAAATCAAAATCTACTTTAGAGGAAGTAAAATCACACACTCATTTCCCCAAACATCTTCTTCAATTCTATTCAGATCAATTTCGAAAATTGTGTGACTTCTCAATCCCTCACGTAAACAGGACAGTCCCTAGTGGCAGATTGGTAAATATGATCACATGATTGTCATCTGAATGAGCTTCGAAAACAAGTTCTAAAACAAGGGGATATCATTGAATTCAGAAACATTCATATTATAAAGACAGTTATAAGTTATGGTGTAACATAATGATCACAAAAGTTGAATAAGAGTTTGTTAAATACCGGGGTTAAGTACCCTCATAATTAGCGCATTGATGAAAAACGTTCTGAGCAAATAAAACATACTCACCGTTTTAAGATATTCAGCTGTTCAGGGATGGATTTATCTGGACAGATGTCACTGGTCAGTCATGTCCATATTATTTAAAAAGAAATTGCTCAGCACGAATTGACTTATGGAAATATTCTACAAATATTATCGTAGGTCTGCTGGGGATCCTTTCTTTTCTGTCGTGGCCCTCCGGCGCGACAGGACTAGTATTGTAAACTACATACCGGAAATCCGCCATCTTTAATTACAAACGTTCATAATCAAACTAAAGATTTTGATAAATTTTAAAAAAATGTAAAATTTTATACTGCGTGATTTTTTTACAAAGTAGGAATCGGGAGATAGTAAAAACATTAAAATATACAACAACAGAACAAGAATACCCTTTAAAAAAGGGAAAAAGAGCTGTCGTGGTTTTTTTTGTTTTGTTTGTATGGATAGTTATAAAGAAAGCAGTGACGTGTCTTAAGGGGCGTGATTTTTCCCCTAAAAATATCATAGCTCCCCACTTTTTCAAAAATACAAAATTCTTGAACTTCTGCAAAATGTAATGAATTTTAAGAAAATCTTCGTTAATTTTCGGGAAATCTCGTTTATTTTGGGGGAAATTTTCGTGAAATCAAAGAACATGAAGCTCTTTGGTGAAATCTTCACTTTCCGGGAAATTTTCTTCAATTTCTAGGAAAATTCTTCACTTAACCAGGAAGTGTTGCCAAAATCGACCAAAATTTCCAACAATTTTACGTTTTCATTCAATTGTATGTTAATAATTTCACACTTTCATCAAAATAAAGCATGTATGCCACCGGGAAATAGAACCCCTCTCCAGGTGTGCCCCCTGTCCTTCCTAATCTGAAAGCGGCCTACAGTGTTTTTTTTAGGGAGGGGGGGGGGCGGGGAAGGGCTTAACCACCCCCAAAAAACAAAACGAAAAGTTAGACACGACCCTTAAGTTAGGTAGGTTTTATGTAGGTTTTAATTTATTCATTATAAAATAGAATAGATACAATAAATAAAGACGACCTGCGACTTGTTTCTACTGAAATAAATTCTACCAAATAGTATCTCCATGATTCTACCCACGCCAAATTTGACATGGTTGCAAGATTACAGTGTGTACGTGATGGACGCTAACAATTTTTAGCCCGTTAACTTAGCTCTTGAAGTTTCAAATCGCATCCGGTGTAGTTAACATTCTGACCGTAGTATCACTAAAATGATGGCTGTAAGTACTGCAAGTATTGCCTATCATGAAGTGCCTACCGAGTGAGGTATTTATCTCACTACATCCGGTGATACTAGCCTCGTTCATTCCAAATTTCAAATAGTAAAAATGTCTAAATAATACCATTCTTCAAATCACTTTTTAGACCTGGCTATTAATATATTGCATTGGCACTGGAAGTTTTCGTCTATATTCCTCAACGTTGCCAATTTACATGACTTTTGCCAATAAAACAACGTCATAAATTTCTTAATTAGCATTACTGAAATTGATTGTAGCATAGTAACCATTAAAATACAACCTTTAATAAATAGCACTTAACTTGAGGTCCATATTTCTTCATTTAATACAATTCAAAATATAGTTCTCATTTAAAAGATGCGGATTTTGAGCATGACGTTTACAATACTAATCCTGTCGCGCATTAGGGCCACGACAGAAAAATCCATTTAAAGCCCTACTTTACAATTTTTGTTCTTCACTACTATTATAGAAAGAGGGAAGCAAAATGTTGCAGAATAAAGATTATTTTAGGCCAGTGAGCTGAAACAAAGAAACCTATTGTAGATGTAGCGGAAGTAGACTATTTTGCGAAGACCTGCAAACATCCTGGACTGACGCGCTTTGTATGCGTCAAAACATTACATTCTTTGTGAATGCATTCAGGAAGTTGTTATTTGAACAGCTCACTGATGCATAGAACCGGATTAAAACTCCCTGATCGAACTGGCTAGGCAGGAGGTGGATTAAAGTTTAACGTGAAAAATTGTATTTATTCTAGAGCCGAAATACGTGGTTATCAAACCCAAATCGTATCATTGTAAAATGGCAATGGAATTGAAAAAATGTATTTGCAATTGAGCCTTTATTCTAGCTGTCCTTATAAAATGGACGTTCAACAATTACCTTGCTTATCTGGCCCGTAGCCAGGAATTTAAAAGGAGGTAAGTTTTCGTATAAAAGTGCAAGCAATCTCGTCGTCGTCGCCGCCAGTGCACCACAACTGGTTATCAAAGGCCGTGGACATTGACTTGGTTGTCGATGTCGTCTGTCCGTACGTCGTACCTGTGTTCTTTTTTCGTTTTTGTTTCAAATAACCGATTCAGGTGACGAAATTGTGTGTTCACTCGTCGTCGTCGTCGTCGTCGTCGAATTTCCGTGTCCTTATTTTTTTCTTTTCAAATTTCAAAAGGGCGCTTTCTCAACAAAAAGTTGTTCAGGAATCTGTAAGGGGGTTTCGTTTTCGTATATGAAAGGGCAAAACATTGTGAAATTCTGGGTGCTTATTATATCTTTGGATTTCAAAATTGCACTTCACTTTCTCAACAAAAGGGGTTTCGTTTACTGGCTACTAATCCGCTATATTTTAATTGAGAATTAAATTTAATATTTTATTTAATGAAGAGAATATGGATTTCAATTTAAGTGTTATTTAATGAAGGAGTTTAACGCTTACAACGCTACAATCAATTTCAGCAATACTAATTAAGAAATTTATGGAAGAAATTGTTCGCAAAAATCGTGTAATTTGGCAACGTTGAGAATGTAGACGAAAACTTCCGGTGCCAACATCCGATATTTTAATAGACATTTAATATAACACGATATGAAGAAATGTATAATTTAGACATTTTTACTGTTTTAGAAAACAGAAAATATTTATTATACCAAAATATTTTTTGAAGAGTCACAAAGAGATATATTATTAGTTGAAATTTGAAATAAACGAGGCTTAGCGGATGTGGTTCTGAAACTTCAAGCATGTCAAGACTTAACTTTAATTAAGAAATTGTTAGCGTGGGTACGCCACTTTCCATCAGAATACAAACACCTGTCAAATTCGGGCGTAGATATAATTTATTTCAGGAGAACCAAGTTGCAGATCGTCTTTATTTATTGTATCTATTCTATTTTATAATAAATAAATACAAACCTATATCACTTTGTTCTCTTTCTTCATGGGCGTGTCTAGCTTTTCGTTTTTGAGGGAGCTTAAGCCCCCGCCCCTAAAAAAAGATAATGAGGGCCGATTTCAGATTAGGTGGACAGGGACGTAGGAAGTCAGGGACCCCTCCCCCCCCCCCCCCTCTCCCTTTCCCTTCCTCTCTCGATAATGGGCTTCTATTTCCCGGTTGCATGCATGCTTTATTTTGATTGACAAATTGTGGAATTATTAACATCAAATTGAACAAAAATGCGTAAAATTGTTGAAAATTTTGTTCGCTTTTGGCAACAGTTCCTGAAAAGTTTTCGAAATTGACAGTGCTTTCCCGGAAGGTGCAGAATTAAAAACAATTGTATTTTTTGAAAGCTATTGTGGGATGGGGACCATGCCCGAATGACCCTGATATTATAAGAACTTTAACTACCTATCTAATGCTTTTTGGTTCTATGTTCTTGTGGTCCAAACTTAAAAGTTTTGATCAAGATTTCATGAAAATTTCGCTTGAAGTTAAAGAAAATTTCCTGAAAATTAAGAAAATTTCCAGAAAATTATGAAATTTTTCAAAAATGAAAAAATTTCTTTCCTGAAAATCAAGGAGAATTCCCGAAAATTTTCCAATTTTCCTTAATTAGCGCGAGCGAAAAGGTAAAGGCCTTAAAAAAAATTGTATTGCCAGATTGCTTTAAAAATAATTGTGGGGTGGGGACCATGCGCGCATGGACCTGATATTATAAAAACTTCACCTCCCTATCTAAAGCTTTTTGGTTCTATATTGTAGATGTGATCCAAACTTAAAATTTTCGGTCTAAAATTGAAGATGTTTGATAAAAAATTGAAAATTTTGTATCCAGATTTTTGGGTCAACTTGAAAATTTAGGATTTTGGCGCCAAAATGAAAGATGAAAACTGTAAATGTTTTGGTCCAAAATTATCGATAACAAAAATTTCCATCTTCTGTTTTCTACATATTTGATGCAGTTCATTTCATGCACTTAATTATATTTATGACTTTGACAACATTTTGGAGGCTATTATATTTTTAGGGGGAGGGGCTAAGCGCCCAATAGCCCCATAGACACGCCACTTCTATCCATACAAAAATTTCAGTGCCACGACAGCCCATTTTTAAAGGGTGTTCTTGTAACTTTTGAAATATGCACCAACTGGTGCACAAAACGACATTGTTGCTATGTAATCTAATCGACGACTGGTACATGGGAAGTGTATCGTATGCGATCGTTTTCTTCAAAAATCGAAAGTCCTTTATTTGAATAATTTTCTTCGTTTTATTGATTGATTGATTGATTGATTGATTGATAAAAACTTGGTCTCCAACTCTTAGTACAAAAATTATACACAAACGTATTGTTCTTTGCAAACAGAAATACAATTTATGCAAAACTTTACAAGTAAATATATAAACATAAGGAAATGAATTCATAACAATGACTCGGTGGGTCTGCAAACAGTGAATTCACAACTGGTTTGATCAAAGGCCGTGGCCGTCTTGATATAATGTCCAGCACTGATGCTTTCGGGACGTTAAACCTTGCTATGCTATAATTTGTATAAAGACAATCAGAACATTTCTTGAAACTTTTGGCGTCTTTTAAATGAGAGGAAAAAAATTTTTTTACCTAAATTGTTCATAACAGTATAATTTTTACAACACATCAAAGAAACTAATTTATCAATAGAAGGATAAACGATAAAGTAAAGTAAGATACATTTTCCCCGTAGACTTTTATAAGCAGGACAAATGTTGTGGCCTGTATACCTACCCATAGACAGATAAACTTACTATATACTCTATTGGTAGAGTCATATTATAATTAAGTCTGTCATCTGAATAAACTTCCAAATAATTTCTATAATAAAGGATATACCAGGTTATTTTCAATAAAAAGGTTATAAAGGCAAGTAGATAATGGCACCATCTGGTAATACATTTTCTTTTAACGAAAGCGTCTATAATTTACCTTTAAACATTGTTCAAATATAATTGATTTTCAAATTTGAAAGACTGATTGTCCCATATTCATCGAATCGATTTGATGATTAAGAGCGAAGTGCCAAGACTAATTATTTCTTATTAGTGTAATTTTGAACAGATCACGATCGCATCTGAAAGGTCAGTTTTTTTTTTTTTCGCCGACTCTGTTTATAACTCTGTTTATAACAGTATCTGTTTTCAAAATTGTGGAGATGCACTTAAAGTCGCGAATTTTGCTGATGCTGACTTCATCATAAGTTGTTATATAAAAAGGAAAAACACTAACAACTGTAAGTTTGATAAATGATTCCTCGTGAGAATGGTAAATATGGAAATAATTAGAGATTACCAACAAATTGGCACCATATCCTCTGTCATTACTTCAAACAGTGACAGAACCAACACTTTTTCACTTTTTTGTTGAGGGACAAGTGAAGACAACTCTGTCACTTACAGCAACAAGTCAGGCAAATTTGCACAACTTTTTTTAGCGGAGAAAGTATGGGTGGGGGGTGTAGTATTCTCGTGTGGGTTTATGCCTCATATTTCCTGCAGCGCCACCACTGGTTACAATGGAATATCAAATGTAGTCTAAAAACAATTAAATGGCTGTTATGGTGGAACTTTACTGACTCGAGGCGCCATTATGATTCACTTACGTTGTGAAATAGATTGTACTAACATCTAAATATGTGTCTCTTATTGTTTTTCGCAGGTAAACAGACCACTTACGATGAAAAAAGATGGCATTCAGACAAGAAATCGCAAAATATCGACAAAATCGAAGAAAAACAAACACAGGTTGAATTCTTTTGAAGGACTGAAATCGCTTACAATCAGAGGAGATTCACAAACTGGCGCCATTTGTCGAGCAAACGCTACCATCTCCATACCTTCACCGTACTCAAGTTGGAGATTATTCTATGGCGTCACCTGTAACGTCCCTTCATCATCCCGGCCACCCACAGGCAATGGGCTATCCACCAGCGTCATTATGTAATAGTCTCTATCATCACTCAAGTCCCCCAAATCATCATGTCTCTATGCAAGCTGGTATCATGAACAGTCCGGGTATCAATATGGTTGGGGCTTTGGCTTGAAAACTTACAGCTGAGAGAATGTTTTTGTTCTCGATATAACTAAAATGCCAATCACGTTTGATTAGAAGCATCAGGTTAGATCCATCATTCATCAGTGACGGAATAACGATGTTTACAACAGTTTAGGGCTATAAGCCCAAAGAGGTACATTTCAGGAGCGCAAATTAGACAGGGGACGTTATCATCCACCGTTCTAGTTCTAGTAAAAATATCGATTGAAGAAGAGTTATGCAAAGTGTTTAATAGAATGTCAGACTGAAACAAAAGCGGTAATTTGATACTTACCAATCAGCCAATCAATATTCACCATATATTACTTTTAAGAATTTCGGTTTTTGAGAGAATCTGAATCTGTGGTTCCACACTTGCAGTTCTTAATATCATAGATATAGTAGACAGATAGATATAAGCAACTTAGATACAGTTAAGAAAATCCATTTCAAACTTTGAATGAAAATTTGATAAAGGCCTTTCTGAATTTGCGCATTTCTATTCATTTTCAATTTGGAAGACCTCGCGTTTCATTCTGAGTATTCTTGTTCCCTCTATACTTATGCTGCCGTATGTTTACCAAACTCCCAAACCCAACACAAGATGGTTCGTTGCTTAGGTTTTTAATATAATTTTTCTTTAACTATTTAACAACCGCCCTTATTCAGGGCGCAAAGGAGGGTGGGTGCAGAGGCGGCGTGCCTTTCCCACTTTTCTCAAAAATTTAAAAAGTGCTCTTTTACAGAGGGAAAGGTGCCCTTTTTCAGATGTCCTTTCAAAGAGGACAAGTGCCATTTTTCTAGGAAGATAGCTTTTAAACATTGACAAACTTTTTTTCAAAGACTATATATATATATATGATCTTTTCTAAAGAAAGTAACAAAGACTAAAATGAAAATTCGCGCATCCACTATTCTAAATTTTCCCTAAATGTTGGGGTCCCAACAGCCCTACATATTGGATTTTTTATACTTAAAAAATGCATTCGCCTCGGCCTACCTTTGTTTCTCCAGCTTATAATTTGTAAAACTCTTTAAAAAGGGGCCTTTCTAGAGTGAGCGAGCCACCCCAAATTTAAATTTCTTTGAGTATCTCTGAATGGGTCATGCAAGGCAAACTTGACTATTTGGACCCGGGCCATTGTCATGACATAAACTTAACCTGCCCTCCCCCATCTTTCTTTGTAAAATTTCAAAAGTGACCTTTTATAGAGATTAAAAAGTGCTATTTCAAATATTAAAATATATAAAGTCCCCTTAATATAAATTAATTTTTATTGACAGATTGAAGAATGTAACCGTACACAAACATCAAACAAAATACCACAAATTGCAGCGTCTTTAACTTGGGTTCTGGAAAAAGCAAACAATGGGGACCCTAGTTGCCACTAACTCGCTGAAGACTGGGTGTAAATTTAGGCCATCTGGTCTAATTTATACTTATATATAAACCAGTATACCGAGTTACATTTATTCTTCAGCAAGAAAATGATGGCCTCCTGAATAATTCTAAGGACCCCCTTAATTGCTTTTCACATCATTTTAGACATTAAATATATTCCGATTCATGCCCAATACAATTAGCTAATCATGATCTATAAGTCTAAATCCTTCCGGTTTCAAGACTTTGTAATAGGTTTTGGTATGAATTGTTTTATTTTACCAAAATTTAAACCAAAACATGTTGAAAATAAATTTGTAAACAAAAAAAAGAAAAGAAAAGGAGAAATGGATCACCAGTAATTTTTAGGCCGGTAAAAGTTTCGAAATATTTCGGTGAAGGGTGGGTGGGTGAGGAGGGGGGGGGAGGGGATCTTATAAAGCTGTGATATAGGCCCTACATGTTTATAAAATACAACAGTTCAAAAGTGCCCCTCAGATCCTGTGCTCCCAGATTCAAACATTTTCCGCCGCCTCTGGCTATCTGGGTTCACCCAGCCCGAGCAAAATATTCATTTTTGACGCGAAAATAGATGCCCGAATAACAAAATAATCTGATAACACCGCAATATGTTTTAATGGAGGTTCGATTGCCAAATTCATAGATGTTTACATATATTTTAGTTCACGCTTGGTGCCCAAAAAGTTGTGATAAGTGTAACGTGGACATATTATATTTAAGTTACTGTGTTTTTTAATGGAATGATTGACTGATAATGCAATCCTTTCTCGTTGTAGAATAACTGAAAGTGTGTGGAACCATGATATATTCATTACGACAGTGGCGTATTCAGCTTTTGGGGTGGGGGGGAGGGGGAACGGTAATTATCGAGAAAAAAGACTGTATCGAGAGGTGTAGAGCTGGGGGAGGGATAACTGCTCCATGGTAATATTTCTCCATGCTTTCTCACAGGTTGGGAAGTAATATTTGTTGTTAAATTTAACATAGAATTGAAAAAATGAAGCTAAATTTGATCAAATTCTTGGAAATTTAGGTTAAATTATTGGACATTTTGGTAAAATTATTGGAAATCTTGATACAATTGATGGAAACGGTAATTATCGAAAAAAGCTGTATTGAGAGGTGTAGAGCTGGGAAATGGATAACTGCTCCCTGGTAAGATTTCACCATGATACTTTATTTCCAGTTGGAAGTAAGATTTGTTGTTAATTTTAACATAGCATTGAAAAAATGAAGCTAAATTTGGTCAAATTCTTGGAAATTGTTGTTAAATTATTGGATATTTTGGTAAAATTATTGAAAATTTTGATCAAATTAATGTAAATTTTGGTTAAATCATTGAAATCTTTTGTAAAATTATTGGAAATCTTGGTAAAATTATTGGACATTTTGGTTAAATTTTTGGAAATTTGGGTAAAATCTGGCAACATTTCCTAAAAATGAAATAAATTTCCCCCAAATCGAAGAAAATTGCCCGAAAACGAAGGAAATTGAATTTGTTTTCCGGAAAATGAAAGAATTGGGTGATATTTAATCTGTTAATCTTAGGTCTATATATTCATTTTTTAAAGTTAAATTCTTAAATATGTTACTGTAGCATATTATATACTGGTATTTCCTGCTACTAACATACTTATGGAATTTCGCCAGGGGAAAAACTGCTTCTGACCCCTCGCTGAATACGCCACTGCATTATTATGAATTGAAAGTTGAAATAATAGTAAAAAATGCAAGTTTACAATAAATTAAAACTGCTAACAGGTTAAAAGACATTTTTTCCTCATGTATTTCTGGGAATAGGTATGCTTAGTCACATTAATGTCAACTGAAGTGATAATCAGGTATCTCCCGCCAACTTTCTGACATATTCGTTTAATTTCAGGTTCACACTTTGTGTATTCTTATATTTTTCTTGGAATGGTCGTGATTTGAAAGAAAGGAAAAGTGAATTACAAGTAAAATACACAAACATCATGATAAAAGTGACATTCTCAACAAATGTGATGTCCGTCGAGAGGCACCCAGCAGTTTTGGACACATCCCAATACAGGTTGTTTTTGGACAGTTCGTGCAAGGTTACTGCTGATCAACGTGTAATATATTTGCTATTGTATAAAATTGAATTCGTCATTAGGACCGGATTTGAGTAATGAGGTACAGAGGGGTCTATATAAGAATGGGCCAAGTTTAGGAAATGTTAGAAGAAAAGAGTCGCTCATCCCAAAATTGCAGATGATAATATCTCATTAGAGACCAGAGGCAGCGCTAGCAAATATTCACCGGAAGCAAAGAGAGGGGAAACTATGCTGCATTCTCAGATGGGGAGGGGGACGTTATGTCAATATTCATGAGGACAAATCACATTATCTTGTGTATTCGAGTGGGTGGGGCGGGGGGGATTGTCAAATACCCTAGACAAGAAGAATGCCCTCTTCATTCAATATAAGTTGTATATGATATTGTTATATATGATATTATACGATAAGGTTAGAAACTGCAGTGTATGTTTCCACATCATAATTCTTTGTATATAAACCTGCGAACCTTGACATTATAACATATTGTAACTACTATTTTACCTGAGGTTCTAGCTGTATAGGGGTAACGGAACTACATCCTTTGGTGTATGGGATCACGGGGCAGCTAAAGTCATGAATAAGGCTTTATGGGTAGCTGTCACACCCACAGTGTATGACTGATAGCAGATTTTGCCTCTGAGATATACTGACTACAATTATGGGAGAATTTCAGTATGCAGCAGTGTCTATTGGCTACAAAGTTTTTGGGAACAAATTAATGTTTTTACCACATAACCCCTTTACTCCCAAATAAGCCAAACTGAGATAAACTTTAGGGCATTTTTACGGACATTCGAAGCCGGTTTCAAATGGGGGTACGGTAAGGAAGGGGGCAACCAGTGGTGGCAATTGATAGTAGAGGCCTATTTTAAAATTATTGGGACCCATGCTCACCACTCCACCCCTGGTGTCGGGTTCCTGAAATAGATAAATATCCACGAGCCTGACAGCCTGTAAATTGTTTCTTTGTTTCCAAATGTTAGATTAAAGTTTATATTAAAGTGTACTTTACATATTTTATTTTACAAGTCTGTCTTGTCTCGTTAAACACAATTATACTAGTTAGGAGAGAATGATTTAACATGAATTTTGTTTTACTGTTTATAAAGGACATTAGAACGTACAACGTCGTACTTCGTAAATTCTCTTCGAACTCTCCGTCCAGCCGTCAAATTCTGACATCTGATTTTTGCCAGTACAAATTTTACATTAATCTGAGTGAAAGGGCTGGAGCACTGGTATTATCATGGACACTTATGTAGTGATTTTATTAGCCACGACTATACATTTGGAATACAATATACCAAACTGACATTTTGCGAAAGTTCCAATTAACTTATGTCTCGTAATTTTGTAGCACTGTTGATACTGTAAATACGGTTCTCTATCTGAAAAACAGTTTTTCTTTTGTAAAATGTTTTGCAAGTTATCACTTTTTGTACGATATATTTTACACTCCGAATTTTGCTGTCCATTTGTTCAGGGATTTGTCATTTTCTGAATTGCTCCTGGCTGATGGAAATTGATGAGGAGAAATGCACTAGACTCTATCAGTTGATGTAAATCGTATCAATTTTTGTTTCACCAAAGAGAATTGTTAATATTACTAATCCATTATTTTCCACTATACATACATGTGGTATTTTGGAACTTATTTGCAAAAAAAGAAAAATATATGGATAATAAAGAAATTTGCATTTTAAGCTAGTTTCTGCTGTTGTACTTGTTTTAGCCTATTGGCGTTGGAACCGTAAAAATGACATTTCTTTGCTGTTAGAAAATTGAAATTTGCCTATGAATGGCATAACAGCGTGCACACGTTTCCCCATTTTCAGAGTTGAAAAATATTGCATATAAATCATGTGTCCTTTCAAATGAAGTGGGTGGCTCTCGAATTCAGTATGCGAGTCCGTAACCTTAAACATGGCCTCAAATCTGCCCATGCGCCCGCTGCCACCCCTCCCCTCTCTTTTCTCGAACCAAATAATAAAAAGCGCTAACGTGCGGACCAGCATGGTTGTATAATTAGTCAAGGAACGTCAGTTTTTGGTGGAGGCATGACTATGTATTTTTCTTTGGTGATACAATTATTTTTATCGTTGAGAAAAAGTTTAAATCAGTGAAAATTTATTTTCTTTTATTGTTGATAAACTTTTCATCAATAAATCCATCAATAAATTAATTGAAGCACTCATCTATGATAATTCATCAATAAAAATGGTTTTAAAGCGGGGCGCTCTTTCACTCTCCTTTGAAATGTATACGGCGCAACCAGCTGTTAACTGTTACCTTGTTAAAACAAGTTCTATAGGCCTAATCATATTGTGACAATTAAAGGCCACTTGTCGTCTCTAACGTGCGAGGTAGATGAAATTCAAGTCCTATGTTTTGATTGATCGAAACAGAATGGTGCACTGCATTTACCAATCAGTATCGTTTTGGAATAAATTGTACGCCGCCACATTTTAATCACGATAGATGGCCTTTAATAGACTGCTGACTGTTAAATGCAATGTTTACAGGCACTTGCTCCTATCGGCAATCACTTAAATCATTGTATCAGCCGAATTTCAAATAATCAACTTGACAAGTATGCAAGTAGTAGAAGGGTGTCGAGGAGGCAGTTTCCCCAGTAATGTTACTTACCCACCCCATCCCATCGAGTAAAATTTCCTTTTTCTTCCCATATAATCTGTGCCAGATCATATATTAACGGTCAAATGACGCCAAGCCATGCACACACCGCTAAGCCATACACTGGTCTACTTTCTTGGCATAAAAACAAATTTCTAGCACAATTGTTTGTTTGTTTGTTTGTTTGATGAGGTCTTAACGGCACCACGACAACGAAGGTCAAATTGTGCCTGAGAGGTCAGATCATTTTAGAGATAGTAAGGAAAGAGACCAGGGGAAGAATGAGAGAAATTCAAGAACAAAAGCCAGAAAGCTGTGATCGAGAGAGGAGGTGCATGGGTAAAACTAAAAACAGAGTAGAGAGGGGGTGGAAGAGGAGGATTAAATATGGTTGTAGAGGGATGCATGCTGAAGGAAGGAGACTATTTTATCTGGAGGATTTTTTTGGAAGAACTCAGCAATTGAGTTGTGGGGAGCGAGAGAAGCTCTGGGAAGGTTGTACAGGGGGCAAGCAAGGAGAACGTGTTGGATTGTAATTGTATGAGACCTACAAATGGTAAAATCGGAGTTTCCCCTGTACAGGGGTGGGGGGAAATTGACCAAAATAGAATTTCATTAAGTTAAAAGCACTGTAGTTTCCAGAGTCATAAATACTGTAATAAATGTTTGAAGAATTTTGAATGCAAACGTTGTGATGTATGAAAGGGAATACAGCTCAAAATCTTTATTTTAATTCTTTAAATTTTGGTCATTGAAAATAAACCGCTCCTGCTACATTTTGCATGGGGTATGAGGGAGATTCAAACCTCCTTCATCGTATTCAACTGTCTCATTAACATAATTTATAATAATAAGGCCTCTTTATTCACAATGGTGAATTTTTAACCGATTTTGATCATGCTTTTGGGAATTTTCAGTTTGTAACATATTTTCTTTAAATTATGCTCAAGCTGTTGCTACCTGTCAGATCTTTACGAAAATAAGTTTGTACCTGCCAAGGGTAGGCCAAGACGCGTGAAACACTGTTGCAAAATATGCGACAGCAATACAAATTTTGCATTAACTTCAAACCTTCATTTCCTCCTAAATTTCAGTCACTTAAAATGATGAATGTCTTTTGGAAGTTGTATATTGGTTGGGCCGATTTGATTGAAAAAATATGATATCGATAGATTATACTACAAGACATTTGTAAGGCTTGTTCCTTCACAATCGTATTACAAGACCTGAAAATTCCCCAAAGCCATTACATTTGATCAAAATTTCACTAAAGCAACACATTTTCTAGCATCCTTTTAATAAGAGTTTTTCCTACTTGTCCATACAATGACCAGCTAATAGGGGAAGAGGGAGGGCAGGCGAAATTTCCAAAAATGTGTTATTAGGAACAATTTGCACACCAAATTTCCAAAAATGTGTTATTAGGAACAATTTGCACACCAAAGTTACGTCTTCTGCAATGTGACTGGACGAGAGGGGGACACAAGCATTGTACATTATCCTGTGACAAATGGAACTTGTCCTACTACTTATCTCACTTAATTTCGGCATTTGAGATTTAAAGGAATAAATTGCACGTTTGTCGATTCTTTTTCAACCTTGAATCTAGCCCTCTTTTAAACATCCCATCAATAACATATTTCCACATATAATTGTGGTTGTGGGTACGTAATCTTAGCGTCATGAGCAGAAAATGGGATAGTGAGTATTGGGGAGGAATCACACTCCTCATTTCAGGTGACAATTGCAATATACAGAGCAGAGTTTTTGAGAAATATTGCGCTGAATTTTGAAAATTCATCAATGTTTCTGATGTAGAGTGATGAGCTCCCCATGTGACCTGTAATTGCTTGAAAGGAAATCAAGAAAAAAGACCATAAGCAGAAGTTTCTTAAGAAATTGGCTGTCTTTATACTTGTCTGTTGCATTTCATCCTCTCATCCAATTCAAAAATATTCACAAAGTAAACTGCCCTGTGTAAATGAATAACTAGGCTAGAATAACACAAATATATTCACCCATACATCTAAGAAATTCACATTTTGCAACACACAGTTTTCATTAATACTTACATTTGCAAAAACATGAATGAGTTACCATGAAAAAGGCATGGTAAATAACTTAATTAAAAATCTGAAAAGTGTGCAAAAACCCTTATTTCAGAGCTCTTGGCATTTTTCACAGAGTGGAACATTGATTTTTTCCGACATTTTACAATCTTTTCTTGCATAACTTTCGGATATCATTTAACGACTAAAAGCCCACCACCAGAATGTTTAAACCAGTCACTGATCTTCTTCACCTGAATAAATTCTTAATTTATGACCTAAAAAAAAAATACTGTTGGAAGTTGACGAAAAAGGAGTGTTTATTGATAAAACGTTTCTCAGAAGTGGAAACTCTTGGGCCTATGTATGATCCTTTGAAACTGATCTTTTCACAATGAATGGATCCTGGTAAAACTTTGACAGAAGGATATTATAATCGGAAGCAAAATATCCTCCAAGAACTTCTACATTTAACACAGGTTAACCTTAAATACATCAAAGAGACCCTTGAGAGGAGCAGCCTTCTTCATACCTGCATAACATGGGTTGTTATATCTTAATCATAATCTAACTACCAATTTCTCTTCTATCTTGACACTAGCATCCACAGTTGTGAATCGTTTCAGAATGAAAGATTTGTCATTCAAAGAACAGACCACTCCAGCAAAAACCATGTGACCATTAACCCGTAATGTTGGAAATAAATCAACTGTCCCTGTGTATAAATTCCCTCTGGAGTGCAGTCCACATTGGTTGCATGGACCACTTTTCCTTGTCAATTTTAGTCTTATCATCTACATATGTCTAATTTTAGATAGTGCTGTCATGACATATCGATTATTGAGATATCTCTTTTCCCACGACATGAAATATGTCTCTTGCGACATGTCGCGTTACGGTACTAAATCTAAGTCAAGTATAGGCCATTAAAAATGTGCAAAATAAATAATTGTGCCCTACTTCACCCTAAAATAGAGCCAAGTCGTGAGATCCTGATCCAACATAACTACAACTGGCTGTTGTACATGTTATCTTCAGCCTAATGTTATGAGTTTCATTATTAAGTATAGGTATACATCTTGCTGTACATATTCCTAGAAAGAGTGCACACCTACAGATAAAAACATTCACTATTATAAGCAGATAACAAAGAATACAGTCACGATTCACGTAACTGCTCTGCTGAGTTATAACAAACTTCAATATCAAATGAAGTCAATGAATCTTTGTGCACATCATGCTCAGAATTATAACATTAAAACTGAATAATAAAATCTGTATCAATTTCGATTGCTTAAAAAGAACCTTTTCAAGGTGTGCTCTGACCCCATTGGCTAATCCTAAGTAATAATTGGCAAATACTAATTAATATGCTATTTATGTAATTTCTTACTTTTATTTTTATTGCATACACCTCCAAAAAAAGTGAAATGCAAATCAAGTTATTAGTGAGACATACATGCATGCACAAAAATGGCCCTTGAACTCAGCAGGGCTTGATATTGAACACAACAGAACTTTTGAATATCAGGACATATGGTATATGGAAATGGAAAATTTCTGAAAAAGAAATGAAATGAGCACAAAAAAAAATAATTAAAAGATAAAGATTCAATGCTAAAATAATAGGCCACTCATTCCACCCATTTCACTTTGTTCCTTAACGAATATCTCAAAGTATTGGTATATAATTGTGACAGCCAATAGGATTCCAGTTCCAGAACCAATGGCACCCATAAGATCTGCCATAACGGAGAGGGCGCCAATGCACAATCCACCAAAGGCAGCCGCTGTTGGGATGTATCTAGAGAAAGGAAGAAGATCGTTTTGTTAAAATTTCAGAGGAAGAAGTTAAGTTTTAAGGCTAAATTAAGTGACAATTTTTACATTTATGGGTAGTTGTAACTCACTGCATTCTAACTGCTCATATCAACCTTAAGTTTGCTATTCTTTGGTTCAATCCTCACATAAACCATTCATGAATTTTACTACAAGTTTATAATATAACTAACTTTTTTATATATTTATGTTTGGAAAAACACTGAAATAAATCGTATACACCAAAACATGGGACACAACTGACGGAAGTATTCACTTATGCAATTAGAAATCTATCAATCCAGAAAAAATATTAAAAATTCAATATCTTTATAATAGATGATCTGATCTTTAGTGAAAAATTAATTCTTAGCTAAAAATATCTTGGCTAACATTTTAAATCTACCAACAATAATTAAACATTCTTCAACACAATGAAAAAACCCCACACAGGTTAGCCTAGTATCCATCTCCTAACGTCCCAGATGTGATAGAACCAATGTAAAGTTTATGATCACAGCAAAAATTGAGGAAAACACCTTATGCATGTAATCTAACTTATTGCTTTTCCTGTAGCTTGATATATGTGACCACATTAAGGGAGTGGTCCATAATCAGTACACTGCAGGTTACATGGACAAGCTACAACTGAAAGTATACCCTATATCAACCAACTGTTAAAGGAATATTCCCATGGATTTTTATTTTTTCATATATGATAGAGAAAATTTGTAGAAACAAAGTGGTGAAAATACATATGTTAATATCTTATGCCATTTAGAGGTTATAACAATTTAAAGAGTAGAAAAATGTTCTTAATAACACCTTGTAAAGTATGTCCTTCAGCTTGGTGATGTCATCAAGGCAATTCCAGCACAGTTCTTATGTATTTCTAATAAATTTAATCACACTTTTGAACAGCATTTGTGGTTCATTATAGAGATAAGAGTGGAATATATAATTTACAAAAAAACATTGTTTTTTCTTAGTGTACATCACATTTACAAAAAGAAAAAAATCCAAATGGTTTTTAAAATACAAAAGATGTTTTGTTGAAATCACAGATGTTGCCAATCAGTCACTTTTGTCCAAATTCAAAAATAATCTATAATTTTGTAACTTTTAAATGCAATAAGATATGAACATAAGTCTATCACTTTGTTTGTTCATATATGAAAATAAAAATCAGGGAATACTTTAGTTTCAAAAACCTTTCTTTATCATAATTTAAAACTAAAAATGCACCAGCAATTTGAAAAAATCTTTAAATTTTTTTTTTTTTTATTTTGACAACTATTTTTTTGTTTTTATCACTACAAGTTTGGTTTATATGAATGCTAAGACATTAAACTTTTATATAAAAGATCCAAAATAAAGGAAATATCAACATAAATATGGAAACTTGCAAATTTTAGGCAAAATTAGGTCGAAATTGCTAAATGTTTTGAGCTTGTATTATTTCTTGTGAATAATGAAAATTAACTTTTTTTTTTACATATTTAGATTGTTTGTGAAATTTCCTTTCCATTCATACCAGTCTTAATTTTGTTCTCAAAGCAAACCATGCAAAAACGATGAAAATAAACAAGAAATAATCACCGCTGTAATTACTCGCGAAAAACAAAGCCGCGCATCCGGTTCAATTTTCCAACCCGTGTCATTCACGGAAACTTTCCGTACGTTTACCACTACACTACAATGCGTACGAGTACATTGTGGGTATGTTTGAAAACTAATATTTCGGTGTGAACAAAGAAGGGTAGTTGCTCTTTTTTGATTTAAATTGAAAATATGCAAAATTACCATTTTAACGATATAGTTTGCGTAGGGCAGTTGTATTACAATCAGGAAGTACAATTTTTGTTCAAAATTGGTCTCAAGAAGGCTAAAAATCATGAAACTTTGCTAAACTTTGTCCATAATAGTCAAAATTTGACCGGAATTGAATGCATTAATGTCTTTCACTGTTTCTCTCGGATTTTCAGGCAAAAGCAAGGTCTAAAGTATGGCAAGTAAGTTTAATTTTTTTTTTTTTTTATTGGAAATTTTGTGCACTTTTAAAATTTTCTCTCTTCAAACCCATTTTTTCTCAGAAATCTTCATCAAAAAAATACATTTTCTGAAAGAACTATTTGAGCTCTTTCAAATGATACCAGAATCAATGTTGCGGGCTTATTTGACGAAGCAAAATAATTTTTTGAAAAGTGCATGTCCAAACCGGTCATGCAACGACCGGTTGGAGATCGAAGGGTTAAGCATGCACACAACTCAACCACCTATTTCTGATCCTTTTCCTCTGTACACACTTGCATGTTTTGGCATCTAACCCATACATCTTTTTCTCAGGAGTTATTAAAATGGTGGTCTCATTGTAATATGTACGCACAGTAATTGTACTGTTCCTCCCCTTGTATGCAACCTTTAACTCTCCCCTCTCCCACTTAATGCAAATGAGATTATGGACGACCCCCTTTCATGACATAGACTACAACGGAAATTTAGCTAATATTGAGATCATCTCACCTGTTGAGCTCATGCACCATGGACTTTTCTCTGTGTCCTCTCATCACCATATTTTGTTCTTTCAATTGTTTAGCAACCTGTATAACAGCAAAAAGCACAAATATATTATTGTTGGTTGTCACAACATTGAAACACATGAGTGCTGCAACAAACACATTTGTCACTGAAGAGAAAGGAATGTGTGACAGAGTGTTGCTTCTCAGTAAGATCTGTATTAGGTCTGCCACCATCTGCAACAAAATGTGGGGTATTGAATTCAATTCTAGATTTATTTGTGAAGTGGCTTATCTGAAACCCACGGCCAATTAAAATACATGTCAAAAACTTAATTCATAACATTGAAGTTTCAATGATGTAAAAATCGTGTTATTTTGATAAGTCTTGAAATAAATTCCCAGCATTGACAGATCGTGACGAAAGAAGAGAGGGAGGGGGGGGTCATTACTTTTAATCCTACAACATTAGTTTTTGTAAGAATCAGAAGCAATGTTCTTCTTAATTATACCACAAAAACAATCAATCAGCAAGCCTACAAAAAATAGCATAATACAACATGATGACATGCTACAAAGGGTTAGTCATCACAGGAAAAGCTCAAACTGTCACCACCCTGCTGAAGTCGACCCTGAAAATGTAAGTAAGTTCCAACTTACATCTTTAGCTGCGGATCCTGATACATCTATCCATGTCTTTGAGAAGAATGCACATGATCCAAGCATAAAAATAATGTATGCAATGGCATGAATTGGATCTGTTAGCATATGCCCAAAATTCTCAGGCGGGGACATATAGTAACATAAACCTCCCGTCGGATACGATCTGGCAGGCCCCCCATCACCAGCTTCCTGAAAGAGAGGATAAAATGGAAGGAACTTTTAGCATGGAATATTTAAAAGAAGTTTCACAACATATAAAGTTGAGTACTCTCTGTATGAATCACCTCAAAATATGTTTATAAGTCTTTACCTCAAACATACATGTATTACACTCCATAAAAGTACAGTATCTTGTTTCTTTATTTACAAATATCAAAGCAATTACAGCTGAATAGTTACAAGATAAACGGTCGTTATTACTGTTGACCATCTTAGAGATGATTGTCTTCACCAAAGTGGTGTAAGTGTATCCATACATGTTCTCCAACACCACAAACTTATTTACGATCAATATCTGAAGCATTTGCATGCCTTGCTCCATCTAGAGAATCATATTTTAAAACAAAATTTGAATAATTCTGGCAATTTTGTGGCATGACATGAATATCTTCAAATTGTAATTATCTTTATTCTTATTCTCACATATGTGATTAGTGTGCAGATACTGCCACACTAGTTCCACAACCCCGCCACCCCCCTTTCCTGAATTTCAACACTGATTGTTCAAACTATAGGTGGTAACATCGCTCATGTGATGAATTTCAAATAAGTACACATGCCTACAATGGATAAACAATAATGAAAGAACATTGGTCAGCTATAAGGAAAATTAAAAAGCAAGCTACAGTACTTACACTCCAAACACCAAGTAGGCTAACTAAGAAATTTCCACTGAATTTTACAGCCAACATCTGAAAAGAGAAACGATTATTTCCTTTATACAGTAGCCTTCAGTTCAGTGACTAAAAATTTTTTAATTGAAACTTCATTACATCAACTGATAATTTACACTACAGAACATATTATCTCTTTTAACTGAAGATGAATGATATAATACAGATAAAAAACATATATTCTTTTTGTCCAGTAAGAGTTGCATTTGCAATAAACTTTTTTACTTGTCTGAGTGCAGATAAGCTGATTTACACAAAAGATGGGATTGTAAGTTCCTTCATTCATTTTTCAAAATTAAGTATAAGTTTTGTCAAATGATCATACAACATACGTACACAAGCATTCTTAAAATATACCTACTTAAGAAGATTTGTATCACATTGCCAATATTCCACAAATATGTCAGTTGGGCTTAAACTGTGGTAATGTACAGTTAATGATTATTCATACAGAACACTCCTATGAAAATATGATGATATCGGTAATGGGGGCACTCAACCTAATGTGAGGGGTGGGTGTCTGTGAATGTGTAAACTTCCAATGAAAGTAATCACTTCTCACACACTGGCGTATTCAGCTTTATATACTGTGTGGGGAAGGGGGGGGGGGGATAGTAATTACCAGAAAATGGTTGTACACAGAGGCGTATAGAAAGCAGAGGGGTGAGTCTGATTTCACCTTCTTTGGAAATGATTCATATAAAATTTAAAAAATGAAGAAAAATCTGGTAAAATTATTGGAAATTTGTGTAACTATTTTAAAATTTTCAGCAACATGAAAATGAAAGACAATTTCCCGGAAAATGCCGATACAATAAAAGTGCTTTGTGAAATGTTATCTTCTGCAATAAATATTTTCTAAATAATTTTGATAAATCTTTCTTGTACTTTTTTATTCATCAGGTTTGACAAATACTTAGGAAATACTATAACCAGGATTTCCTGTATGTGTACACAGACCCTTCGATCTTACATTTTTCTCAGAGGGAAAATGATAATTGACTAACATGCTGATCATTTTATTTTGGCATAAAAAGTTTGAAACACACCTGTGATATAACATAAAGATTTGACACTAAGGCGCTCTGCAAGATGATGGGAATGTTGGAGGTGTAGAAGAGCTTGATTGGGTAGGAGCTGTACTGTCCTCTGTAACGAGCAGATTTGATCGGAAGGTCCACACGGAATCCCTGGAAATACAAACAAGAGATACTATTTTTATATACGTTGAGTAGTTTACAAGCTTTATTGGAACACACAGAATATATCATTCAAGGCAGGCTAATTTTACAAGAAGAAAAAGTGTTATCATCCTCAACTTCAAAGGTGAATTAAATTGTTCCCCTGATTTCACACTGAAAATAAAATGCCCAAGCAAATGGCAACAGTATTTCATACTATAAATGTCCATTCTAAACCACAAGGATTTTTGGTCATGGATTGCAGAAATTGAATTTGAAAATATTGCTTAACAGCAAATATTTAAAATACTGGGGCAATGATTATACAATCAGTCTTTCACTTATTATAATGGAAGAAAGTCATATTAGGCAGGTTAAAGCTAAGCTAAATCCATCCGAGCCATTGGGCTCATTCAGCTGGTGCTTATCCCCGGTTTCCATGGCACAAGCAGATGAGAGTAAATTACTTCCCCTGGACGGGACACCAGGCCATCGTAGATTAAGTCCCTGCTGGTACTCATTTTACAGCTTAGTGAACTAAAGCAAGTAAAGTATCTTGCTTAGGGACACAATGCAGTGCTCACAACGGGAATAGAACTAGGTACCTCTCGAATACAAGCATGACTCCTTAACCACAGCACCTCTATATTAGGCAGGTATTCTTTATAAATTCACTTTCAATCTTTAAAGATCTTAATGGATGGTGGAATATATTCCATATCTCTCACCTGGAAGTATATGACGATAGCAAACACAAGAATTGTAGCCATCAGGTTCATCAGGTTGGGGAGGTTCTGGCGATAGAAAGCTTCCCTCAGGGCGCGTACTTTGTCTTGCCGCGTTGCCAACAGATGGAATAAGGCAATGATGGCACCCTCAAATTCAGTACCTGAAACAAAATAAAGTTGGAAAGAAATTGATGGTGGAGTTGATAATTACATGCCGATTCTTTTATAAGCATGAGCTTAGTACAAAAAAAAAAAAATAGCACATGAAAAATACAAGAATTTATTGTAAAAGGAATTAAAGATATGTGGACGACAAGAATAGATTTATTTACAGAAAGCGCTTAAATTCTGAATAGAATAGTTTTCAAAATATGCCAAGAGCATTTTCTGACTTATGGCTAATTAAAAGATTGAATACTTAAAATGCAAAATGCTGTAAAAATGGGCAATTTATAAACCAATTTTGCTGAGACTTTTTTTGTTATATAAACTGGTCGATTTTTAACCAATTTTGCTGCAACTCTTTGTTATAGAAACTGGTCAATTTTCAACCGATTTTGTTGACTCTTTGTTATTTTCATAGTATATTTTCTTTATTTGAGTTCATGTTGTTGCTGCCTGCCCATAGATCTTGAAGAAAACTTTTTACCTCAATCAGTCACTACTACTGAGCAACATTTTCTTCACCCTAAAAACTGGAGTTTTAAGTGTACAGTAAACTAAAATTAACCCTTACTTTAACACGCGGCGATATTATCGCCGTTTTTAAACCACTTTTTCTAAAAATAAAATCCCAACTTTACCAAAGTCATATGGAGTAATCTTGGTATCCTTTAAAAGTATTCAAATATTCTTTCACAAAATGTACCTTTTTTTAAGGGTCACATTATAGAATTTAAAAAAATTTGCTTGGAAAAGGGTAAAACTCACAAAATTCCTAAAAATTGGGAAAAAATGTTTTTTTTTCTTTTAAATGTTAACAATAACTTCAAGATCACATTTTTGCTTCAAAATCAAACATGCAAATCCTACGACATGATATTATTGATTTCTGGTTTTATTCTTATAATCTCTACCTGCAATCTTTAGTTCTGGAAAAATTTCTTCAAAATTTGATGAATGTCTGCCATTTTTGACCAGCTTTTTCCTTCAAAAAATTGTGTACCAAACATGGCACACGCTTTCCTTGAACCACTGTTTGAAAGTGCTTGCAATTTCCTATCATTTGATGTATAAATACAGGTATTTACCCTTTCATATAATAATTAAATTTCCCATTACATCATTTTTAATGATCTTGTTAATTAAGATATAAATGCGGCAAGTACGTGAGTGCACAAGGTTCGATTCCCACCATGACTACAGCATTACAATTTTTCTGCTGCAGTTTTCAGGGGTCATTTAACTAAAATCATTTTGGGTGTTTTTCATCTTTCCTTTAGTTTTAAAATTATAGATTAGCATCATTGGAAAGGAAATTTGATAAAGAATCTAAATATGTAACATAAATCCCTGTTTTCAATACTGACAAGAAGTTATACTTGTGCAAAGATTGGCCATTGGTTGACCAAATTTAGCCAAAAATTGCTTAATTGATATATTTTTGTCCAAGATTTTCCTAATTTGGCTCTTATTACTGAAAAGATAAATATCTTAGCTTCCATTCCAACCAAACTTGTAATGAAAGAAAATGAAAGAATGTTGTTAAAAATGCACATGAAAAAAAAAATGGTTACGTAAACTATGCTTGCATTTTTCAAAGCCTTGGTAGAGTAAGGGTTAATCAATTCTTACCTCTGCCAGTATTAACAGTAGCAGGGCTGAAGGCACGCCATACAATAGTTTCACAGATGTTGGTAGCAATAAAGAGGGAGATACCAGATCCCAGACCGTAACCTTTCTGCAGCAGCTCATCAAGCAAGAGCACAATTAAACCTGCCACAAACAACTATCAAGAAATGGATACATAAAACTCCTTCAATATTTACGTCATAAATGAATGACATTATTTTTTTCTGATACAGAAATCGTGAATGCTGATACCACAAAGGCAAAACTATATTTGGGTTGATTGGATATTTATGATTGATAACTATATACATATATATAAGCATACATATATATATATAAATATATATATATATATATATATATATATATATATATATATATATATATATATATATATATAATATATTATATTAATTTTAAATCAGATAATAATAATGAGAAAAACCTCAGTTTTTTCAGTGATTTCTACTACAAGGTGTCAATTGGGTGTTTCTTTTGAGGAATTAAAACAAAAATTGTTTCAGGAATAGATATCTTATGATTTTTGTTGTCCTAACTTGCTTAACCAAAAGACCATCAAGTACAAGGTGGAAGTTCAGTATTGTACAATGTCTTGCTTCTTCTATCTGTGAGTTAATTTTTTGTCTGTGGAAGGATTTCAGACTAACTTTGATCAAGATATTGATGTTTTGATAATATTTTTTATCCCTAACTGACCATCTGTAACTTTGGTTTGGTTTGTTGATGTTTAACGACACTGCGACAGTCAGAGTCAAATGTGCCAAGAGGGTGTTAATAAATTATGGTGTAAGAGTTAAGATAGTGAGGAGATGGAAGGTTTGTAAGGGAGATAAAGGGGAAAGGCTGAATGTGGGAGAAAAAGTTAGTTGAAAAGAAAGGGGTGTGTAAGGTTAGGTGTAGAAAGGGAGGAGATTAAATGTGGTGGAAGAGGTTGTTGTTGCGGAGGAAGTTGATGATGTTTGAGGAAGAATTGTTTTCGAATAAGTCAGAGATTGAGGAAAGTGAGGAGAGAAGAGATCTGGAGTTCTGGTATAGGGACAGCTTAAGAAATTATGCTTGATGGAGAGATCGGTGTTGCAAGTGGGGCAGGGGAGTAGGTTTGATATAAATAAAATTGATTAACTTTTATTTGATAGTCATGCTTATCTTTTTAGTAGTCCATGCTTAGTGTAATATCAATGTAGGAACATAATATCAATATCACCCTTGAACTCATTATCGGCTATATGAAATGGGTCAATATCGAAATATCGCCCAAGCTTAATCACAAGTTTGTTTATATCAGCCTGTTGCAAAATTGTTTCCATTTCGTAAATCCCACAAAGCACATCTTACCCCCAATCTAACAAATATCCATGGTTACAGTCAATAAATTCAACAATCACCTTTAATGTTGTCGACAAACATTATGGCCGCTGTTTCTTTAAAGGATTAGTTAAGTGGTCAAGCATGTCCATTTTATATGAAAGACTCTTCAAAAGAAACTAAATGGTGAAGAAAGCATTGCAAAATCCTAATCCGTTAAGGAGATATTCAAGTTTAAAAGTTTGGTACCATTTGTGTAGAAACGACTGAAATAAGACTAGTTGTGATGTCATAGCCTCAGATTCCTCAGTCTTTATGTATTTTAAAGAAAGTTTAATTAATTTTTTCACTATTTAGATTACTTTTACTCAAACTTTCTTCAGGTGGTATATTATAATTACCCTTCCTAGATTCAATTTCACTACTTTCTTGACATAGCCCATAGTTTTTAAGCCACAAAATAGGACAAAATATAATAGAATACATAAAGACTGATGAATCTGAGGCAATGACATCACAACTAGTCTGATATCAGTCGTTTCTACAGAAATGAATAAATGAATAAACCAAACTTTAATATCTTCTTACGGAATACTATTTTTGAATGCTTTTTTCACTATTTTGTTTCTTTTGACGTCCTCTTTCAAATAAGATAAACATGCTTAACCACTAAACTAATCCTTTAATTGGCTACCTTCCTTAAATTTATTCAATATTTTCTACATTACATTTTTTAACACAAAAAAACTATAAAAAAAGTTCAAAAGACAACTCTTACCTGGATGATGATAACCAGACAGATACCAATTCCAATGTCAGCGGGATCACCATACATGCCAGTCATTACATAGACTATGGATTGACCAACGGTGATAACCATGCCAAACACTGTGAAAAACAAAAGGTGATATGCTTAAAGTCGCATCTTTCCTCTGAAATACCAGTGATACTTAACAATGTTATGCTTTATGTCAGAGAGTATCAAATTCTTAATATAATACTTTTACAATTTCTAAAAATTACAAAAGCTTATTTCATTTCTAATCTGTTTCAAGAATTCTTAATGTATCCAAAATTAAAGACATAAGTTGCAGGCCGAGCTGGAAGAAATCTACGGTTCCAGCGATTACAAGCGCAGGAAAATCAGGAATTTGCAGGAAGAAAAAAAAACACATTAATTATTATTTTTTAAATAGATTTCTGAAGTAAACAACAGTATATGTGGTAAATATGTGCTCTAAAACATCCCCTATGTAATTGTGCATTGAAAAGTACATCAAGTTGTAAGAGGGAAGTTTATAAAAATGTATTCACTATATTAATATTATATGTCACGATTTTTCCTGGGAACATTTTTGACACTTTTATTTAGAACCGTGGGAAATTTTATAATTAATTCCAACTCTGGTTGCAGGCTATATGAAATTAGCATTTTAGTGAAGTGCAGTGGCTCAGCGGTTAAGGAGTCATGCTCGTATTCGAAAGGTACCGGGTTCGATTCCCGTCACAAGCGCTGCATTGTGTCCTTGAGCAAGGCACTTTACTCTACTTGCTTCAGTCTACTCAGCTGTGAAAAAGAGTACCAGCACTGCTGGAGAGTTAATCTGACGATGGCCTGGTGTCCCGTCAAGGGGTAGTCGTGTACTCTCATCCGCTTGCACCATGGAAACTGGGAATAAGCACCGCCTCTATGAGCCTAATGGCTCGATGGAATTAGCTTTTCTGGTTGCAGGCATTCCCAAAATCTTCATGTACTTCTACAAATTTGTGCTTCAAACTCTGCTATTAATGACTTCTTTGGCATACTTCCCTTAAAAACGTTTATTGGGGGTATAGTAAATATTGATACATTATTGGTTAAGATGCAGGTGCTCCTCCATGCTACTGTGGCCAAAGATTATAGATCCAATCAATCTTTATGGAGCTTATTTCGATTTTTCCTAATTTTCATTAGATCTTCAAATAATATATCTTATATTGCCTTCTATGTAACTAGCTCTTTCGACTCAGTAAAGTTGAAATAAAACAGCCTATAAACTTTCACCTCTCGGCATAGGTTTCAAAAGTTGTTTGTTTAGTGTTCTGAAAAAGTTAGTCGGTGGGTAGGCAAAACAAATTTTCAAGCTTTTTTATACACTAAAGCGCTAATATTTCAGATGAAATTAAAAAAAAAAAATTGAGAAGGTAGCAATTTTGTTGGGTAGGTAGCGCTACTCCAAATGAATACTTTTTTAAAGATGGCCCTCTTAAGTTTTTCCCCTTAAAAATGCCATAAATAAATTAAAAATTCCAGGTAAAAACGAGGAAAGTGGCTGCAATCAAACATATTCGAATTCATATCAAATTTAAACACTTGCTCACGTTTCTGTGCACCATTGAAAAGTGCTCTGTCTTTTGGAGTATCACCAACTTCGATGATCTTGGCACCAGCAAGAAGCTGCATGATGAGACCAGATGTTACAATTGGAGATATACCCAGCTCCATCAATGTACCTGTGAACCAAGTAACGGATCATTTCTATAATTTCACAATTTGTAAATGCAAAGAAACTTGCTTCTCTCAGCACCACAATTTCAAGATGAAAACTTGAAAAAGATTATTATGTCAATACAAATTAATAATGTGCAGCAAACAATGACTATTACAGAAAAAAACTTGAAGTGGTTTTACTTTACATATCTTATTCAGAGTGAAAATAGTCTCTTTGAAATCTCCTACCAACCAGAAAGAGATATCATATACTTAACCAGGTCTAACAGAAAATTGAAGTTGTAGTTTCACATTGTTTAATGGCATGTCGTCATCATGCTTCAAATTATGGCAGAAAGGACTTTGGACAAAATGGTCAGCATGACAGAAATTAAGATACAGGGATGCCAGTGGGGTATGCTTCCAGGGCCTGAAAAAAACTGGAACACACATCAGCATGCAGTACATCAGTATTGCAATATATATGTAGTTATTATACAATGTTCACATACTGACTGAACTGCATGTACAGCCTAAAAGAACTGCAGGAAGTGTCTGATTGTCATTTCTAATTTTCTTAGTTTTCTTGTGCAATTCAGAATTTCCATGCCTATGAGGGATTTCATCAGAGTTGGATAGGGTTTTGGTGGAAAGGAGGGTGGTGGCTTGTGTCCCTGGTGCAGTGCACCAGGAGATCACCGGATCTAAGGGCAGAGACTTTGGGGGGAGGGGTACCGACAAGGCCAAAGAGGGCTTTATGGATGAGGAAAGGAGAAACTTTTTAAAGCTTTCCTGCTTGTTGGTGGCATGGATTATAAGGATTTTTGGGATTGGGGTTGCAGAATGGTCAATGATGGTAGCACGTGACTCTATAACTCATTTGGAAGCCATTTTGCCGGGCAAGGCTGGTTGCGTTTCACGGGTCTTCACACAGCTCAGTCACATCACACATACAACAAACATACTGCCTGCTAACCTACCTACCAGTTCAGCAAATTTTATTGTTTTTGTTCGCAGTGGCGATTTTACTTCATATTTTCCTAACGCTTTATATATTCCCGGGTATACAAAGAGTAACTTTTATGGGAACGCCATCTGATTATTCGTTATATGCAAACAAAGCCTACATACCTGGCCTAAAGTGCTCATTGCAAATCCTGTACTGAAGGTTGAAAGATGTTGCGTCGTACAGCAGAGACCAACTTTAAACGTCAATTAGGTTCAGATGGTAACGAGAAAACGTCTTTTTATTCCCCGCCACACGTCTATTAGTGCAACCAACGGCACAGCAAGATTCTGACATAATCATCTTACAAAAATCATTTTGTATAACAACATACAAGCGTTTGTAAGTCTAAATAAGTGTACAGCAGACGATCATTCTTGCCTGTCAAAATAGCGATGTAAACAAAGTAACATGACCTCATGACCAGGGTTCTAGCTACGGTGGGCGGCGCTGGGCGGGCCCGCCCAGGGCTCACAATTCCCGCCCACCACTCGGCTCCAAGATTCACTCTTCCGCCCAGCACTCAAAAGTTCAATTTGCTTAAATAATTAAGTGTTTAAACAGATCTCCTTATAATCTCGCTCTATTTTGTCCTCCGCTGATTTACACACATAACATAACATACATTACGCACATTAAATTCCGATCAAAACAACTGAACTATAGGAATTTAAGTATAGAACACACAGCAACACCATACTTTGCACACTGCATTAAGTCACTCGTAACTTGCACAGTAAACCAACAGAGAAGACAAGCGTGGTAATCAAACACTAGACTTAATTAAATGGTTGCTTTTAGTAAATGTATTTTGGGCAATGCTTAGTTGCATGTGAAAACATTGTATTGCTTACAAAATATGCTAATATAAATGCCAGTTTCAAGCAATCTACACAAGCCTAACTTGTGGAAAGTCCAAATTGAACAGAAGTCATGAGTGCAGCTGGACATTAATTCCGGCTATAGCCAGAAGACTGGCATCCCTGAAGATAACATATTGTATAATAGACATACCTCTGTTCGATGCAAGGATGACACGTATCCAGTAAAATGGATCTGCTGAATCTGAAGACATGATCCCAAACAGAGGGATCTGTGGAAAAAACAACAATAGTTTATTTTGCTTAAAACTCTGAATAGTTCTTAACAGTGACATTTAATGCAAAAATCCCACACTTGTATTTAGCAACATATGAATGTTTAAATGTATCAAAATTGAATTAAAGTTTATCTTATGAACTAGAGCTGTGAACGTTTAGGGATTTTAGTAAACGTGTACACGCCAAAAAAAGCGAGCGTGTATCGTGTACACGCGTTTAGTACCGTAATTTTCGGAATTACACCAAAATTGCTCTAAAACTACGAGGCAAAGTAAAAAAAATTGCGCAACCAGTATGGCAAAAGTACTGACTCCATTGCCCAAATAGACGCTGAGTTTTGCTTTCCAAATCGTAAAAAGTTTACTTCTACAGTATAGATCATCATTTCTATAGAAAATATGCATGGAAATTCAGTTTAGAAAGAACAGATAACTTTCTTTCATAGCATTTAAACTCAACATCGCGTAACTTTTTTGTCCTATTCGTTACGGCTTTGAAAGTTCTTCTGTGAAAATCTTGCATACTAGGCCTATGATATACCTCGCCGTAAAACATTTTAAAACTACGCCACCACCACCAGGAAGTTATGAAATATCAGTCCTTTCGAAAAATTGCTACCATCTTTACGATGCATGCAGAATTTCAACTCTGTTAAAACCTTTTGTTTGTTTATTATGCAATATTTTTTCTTTGCAAAATTTATTTGACTCATCAGGTAATATTTACATGTAAATATACTGATTGTCACGATTCAAGTATTTTTCAAGTGTTTTTTAATCGATTTAACAGCTTGTAAAACAGGCCTTGAATGCGTGGGAATAAAAGCTTTATGGCCTAACGTTAGGCCTATTGTTAGTTTCACTGTTTACTGCTGCACATTCAGTGCATTTTACAAGTTAGATTACTCAGATTTTGGCCGAATCAAAGTGCATAATATCCCCATTCATTGGTGGTTACTGCACATTTGTGATTCGCACAATTAAAAAGGATTATGCTAATTGGGTCTACAGTTTGTAAAAAGTTATTGATTGGAATTTTGTCAGCCAAATGTGTGTGTGATTTGAATCATGAATATTGATTTTCAACGGCAAGACACTATGTATGAAAAAAGATTACTCGCAATGAAGTATTTATTAAACATTTACAAGATTTGCGAGCGTGTAGCGTGTACACGCTAAACGGTCACAGCTCTAATATGAACCTTGAATTGTTATTTTCAATCCAAACTGTGCATATCAATTTAGAAGCAGTCATCAAAAATGTTAAAATTCCAAACATAGTAAATACAGCAAACTTGTAGCATAATTTATTATTCATATATGCATATCATTAAGGAGCAGTCATCACAAATTTGCATAAACATTATACAAAGTCATGGAAATGTATTATGTATATGGTAAATACAGTAAGCTTGTAGTATCATTTATTATGCATATAATATGCATATCATTTAGGAGCAGTCATCAAAAATTTGCACAAACATTTGTATACAAAGGCATGAAAGTTCTAAATGCTGTAAAAAGGTTATTACAGCAAGCTTGTAGTATAATTTATTATGCATATTATATATACATATCATTTAGGAGCAGTCATCACAATTTGCATAAACATTTGTACACAAAGGCATACAAATTCTAAATGCTGTAAAAGATTTAACACAGCATGCATATTGCATCATTTAATATAGTGTGTGTATATACATATTGCATCATTTAATATAGTGTGTGTGTATATACCTGACAGCACACTAAGAAGATGAAGAGTGTAATGGCAGTCCATAGCACTTTTTCTCTGAACTGGATCTGGGGGAAATAAAAGAAAAGTATTGTATGAAAATACAAAAGATTACATCTTTATTTATATCTACATTGCTCATCATCTATTTGTGCCCATTTAGTCCCCATTTTTGTATAAGGTAAAACATTCTTGAACATTTTTGAACCAGAAGGGAACTTGCCCACCAGGTAATGAACTCTGCACTTCTTGTTGTCCAGAGAAAAAATCATGTTGTCCTAAGAATATTATGCTTCTATATTTCATGCAAACTGTGCCAATAATTTGGTTGTCTGACGGGCAGACTTGGCAAAAATGACCATCACCCAGATATGACTTTTGTTGTCCTGGGTAGCCAGATGAGAGACTTCTTGATCCCTGGAACTGCACTAATCTTGTCAACCATTTTCACTCTAAAGTCAAAGGAAGGTATCTGCTTGCTTTACATTAATTAACAACATACCTCAAAGGAATAATTCTTCTATAACAAAAATGATGAATGTATACTTACTTTTCTTTCTGGCTTTGATATTTCAGGCAAGACTGAACAAAAGGGTTTCAAAACTTCTAAAAATTTCACTGTGACAAAAAGAAAAGAAAAACCAAGTTACAGTCTAAAGAGAAAAAAGTATCGGATGTAAATTATTTGATATGCCTCATGATTGTATTTGGAAATTCTTTCACTAACTTTACTTAACCCTTACTCTACCAGCACTTTTTTTTAAATGCGCATGGGAGGCGGGGTCAAAGATGGGGCACCCAAAATGGCAATAATATCGCCGTGTGGTAGAGTAAGGGCTAAGCATAGGCTGATTATTGAAGTGTCCTCTGACTTCTGAGCAACAGAGTCGGCTCGTTCTACTTCGGTAACCCAGTGGGCCGCCCACCAAGACCATGATACATTTATCTTTGAGCTGCCACACTTGTCGTGGATTGATTGACTTTTACTCTAAAAGCACTTTTTTGAAAACACACTTTGGTGGGGTCAAAGATGGGGCACCTAAAACAGCGATAGAGTAAGGGTTAATGGACTATCATTTTTCTGCTTTCTGTGAACTTCAGCAGTTTTCAAAGATAAAGCAGCTGTTTTTGTTTTTTCTTCTTACAATTTACTCAATGTTATAGACATCAACTAGGTGTTTTATGTTTAAGTTAATAACAAATATTGCTTCATGCTATGCTTTACGATTACTTTGCTATTAATTTAATTATGGTGTTGATGCTCCCTCTACATGGGCTTTTATGTAATTTCTATAATCCATAATCAATATGAAAGTTTTCTGGGTACACTACCTAGTTTCCAGTCACTAACCCTGTATACATTTGTTTTTCCCCAGTCATTCATGATATGTGACACTGGGTTGTAAGGCTGGCCCAACAAAAACAAATTCCTTAAATGTTTAAACCGGATTTTAAACTTCCAAAATTACTATTGTACAATAGTAGGAATATTCAATAGTAGTTGAATGCTGGCAGTCCATTTTTATAAAACTTTTCATTTTGAAGGGGAAAGACCACAAGGGCAGACACTTCACTCAGAAAAATCTGAGAATGGCAGTAAAGGTACGGTACAGCATTATGAAAAAATCCCATGAAAATTTTGTCCCCAAGAAATGCATAATTTTTACCATACCAACTGTACAACAATTCATGATTAAGCTAAACACACAAACTGTGTTGTTCTGACAGTGATAGATGCAATTGGTCTGGCTTAAAGTTTTACAAGGCCTTAAACATATGGAACAATAATGTAGCTCCATGTGGCCACCCAAAAGTAAAACAAAAGCTTCAACAATTTACAAACCTGCTAAAATAAATGTCAGTAAAGACAGAAAATGAAAACGAAAACAAATGTCAGTAGATCAATCAATGAGGCCAAGTTTGAAAAACAACATAAGTTTAAAATAGCAGCATGTTAGTTTGAAAATAATCATACTTTTGATTGCTAATCAAAACTAACGTTAGGCCTTCTTTGCAAAAGATTAGTAGTTACATATAGGCCGAGATCCTAATTAGTACAAATTATAACTGAACTTTTCTGTATCTGCAATAGCATGAGAAATAAAATAAAATATTGATTTGAAATTAATCACTATTTCCATGTGTAGCCTGCTGGATGATGATCACAAAAGAGAAGTTGGACCGGTGATTAATATGAATTATTTAGAGCATAAAGACATTGAAAACTTAGGCTAGGCCAAACCCAGACTGGTGGAATGCTTTCATTTTGTGCAGGCAAGTGACCCGTGATTTCTAGCCGATGCTCGGCCCAGAATGACTAAATTTCACAGAAATCTGTGCGGATTAATGTTCGTCAGGTCTTGCTAACCCATGCGAGCTTTGCATTAGTACTATAGTTTAGTTAGGTCCATTTGCTTCATATGTACGGGCAGATCTATGGCCTACAATACAAGTTGTGCGTAGGCCAGGTGCCAAACAGCGGAGCAAGCTGCGTGGGCCAGATCTTGCGTGCGAAAGGCAAACTCTCCAGCCTGGGGCCTAACGTTACAACAATGATTGAAATGCAGTTAAACATGTAATAAATACTCAAGACCTTGTTTAAAGGTTGGACCTCAATACAAATACAATCCAGTTAATTTCTGCATAGGCCCCTAATGCCTAAATTGTTCAATTCAACGTTTGCAAATTACATTTCTAGCACCTTCTTTAAACATTGCGTAACACTAAAGTTAGGCTTTTCTTTATTGTAGTCATTCACTACGGTAGGGGATGGACATTGAGAAGCATACGTGTCACAAACGGTCGTACATAATGAATTAATCCTTTCAAAATTCGTAACAACACGTTTAAATTAGACAATTTTTTTAAATAAATACTATTGAAACATTACATACCCATTTTGAGTTCTTAATATGGTGTCAATAAAGTACGAATTTTGAAATATGAAAAAAAGACTATCATCCGCTATCGCTATGATGTAGTCGCCGATTGCCACGAAGAAAGAGAGGGCGTGTACAAGTTTTTGAAAACGAAGCTTTTGCGGTCATTAAACACGACGACGACGAGTGAACACACAATTACAATTACAATTATTTATAAACAGCTCTATTGAGGGATTTTAATGTTAACATGAAGGCAGGGACCGTCCCTTAATTGCGGGGTTTAAATGTTCACAGTACCTGTTCTGGTGTTACGGTCTTAGTATGAGAAAATGCAAATACGAAGATTTGTTTATGTTGAAGAAGTCCTAAGTTAGGAATATGACTGAAGAATTAGTTACATATAGGCCTATATCCTATGTTAGAATGTAAAATAAAAAAAATATCTCCAGAAAATGATTATAAAAGAGTTTCTGCAAAGTTTAACCGTTTTGCAATTTTGTTTTAAATTTCTGACCACATTGTTCGAGAAAATATGTTATCTAATTATGTCTTGGGTTGATAACTCTTGATTGCCTGATTCAAGTCGCAATCATATCTAATCTTCAGTCTGACACGAAGCTACCCACTATCATAACCATAGTCAAGAGTTTTTGAACTGCTCTAGATCTGGAACTTGAAAGTCTTCAACATCTGAATTTCATGAGACAAGGGAAGTACTACTACACTCCATGCAAAAACCAAATGGATTTTCAAAACCAAATTTGGAGTTTTTGCACATTACATGAAATTCTGGGTTTCACTGTATAACTTGGTGTTCTGGGTGTTCAAATACCACAATCTGCAGCTCACCCTTCATACATCCACTGAAAGGAGACTCAACTTGAGTAGCCTACGGTTTTTCGGTCGTGCGCTCATTCAATCATTTTGCTTAGATCCTTACCTTCAACTTTTTTAAAGTTTTTTTTCCTCAAGATGTGGAAAGTTCGCGAAAATTGGCTCTAAACTTGTTATATATCCTGCAACGAATTTAATTTGTCCAAAACCAGCTCATGTACAGTGACAGTGGCGTAGCCATGATTACATTTTTAGAGGGAAAACAATTCTCTTTAGGAGGAAGAGGGGGGCGGGGGACTATAAAGATATAACTTTTCAAACAACATATATATATATATATATATATTCATTTCGGGTATAGTTGTGTAGAAAGGATCACCTCTCAGGGGGCAGGAACCCAAAACATTTCCTGGTCACAAATGGGAAAATCGCACTGCATGGCAAATCAAGTTTCCATCAGCCGTTGCTGCTAATCGAGAAATCTCGTTCAAGGCTTTCTTTTCGGGAAATTCGTCTTCATTTGCGAGAAACTTTCCTCACATTGCCGGAAATGAAAGCTTCGTTTTCAGGAAATTTCCTTCCTTTTCTGGTAATTTTTTTCGCTTTGCGGGAAATTTCCTTCAGTTTTTTTCGGGAAATATTGCCAAATTTTACCAAAATGTCCCATAATTTTACTACGCTTTCCAATAATTTTACCAAATTTTCCTTTAATTTTATCAATTTTATTTAACTTGTACTTTATTCATTTTCCATTTTTTTTCCTCCCAACTATGAAAGAATCCAACCGGGAAGGTAAAATGCTCTCAGGGGAACGTTTTCCCCGTTCTCCCTCAGCTTCCTACGCCTCTGACCCTCCCCTTAATTCGATTGAATAGTTGAAGTGTCGAATGCAGCAATGCACCATTTTATGACCGACGAACACTGAATTGAAATACGATACTTATCTTAAATGAGCTATAGCTTTACCGGTATAGAACGAAATTCAAATATTGTATATTGTTATGAGGTATGAGCATTAAGGTTTCCTACCTTCATCATATTCAATATACCACTGGGAATTAGGAGGGAGGCAAGCATACGTACCTGGGGAGAAAAGGCAGAGGGGGGAGGGGGGGGGCATCCTGGCCCCCTTCTGGCTACGCCACTGGGGCCTATACATTTTCCAGCAAATTGGGAAGTAATGAGTGGGATTTCATAAAAAAGGATAAGGCAGAACAATTAATCTTAAGTGCGCCCACCTCAAAATTTTGTTTCAAAAGGTTTGGTTTGGTTTGTTGACATGGTTGATGTTTAACCTGTTAACGGCACTGCGACAGTCAGAGTCAAATAAGCCAAGAGGGCGCTAAAAAATTAAAAACTAAGGTGCTTGAGTTAGGACAGAGAGGAAAGGGATGAGGTATAGGGGAAGGGAGGAGAGAAGGTGAATAACGGAAATAAGTTGTAGTAATAAAAAGAAGACGAAGAAGGTAAAGCAGAGAAGGAAAGGAAAGGCAAAGGGAGGTTTAGATCAGGTGGGAAATATTGCTGTTGCGGAGAAAGGTGATGAATTTTAGGACAGGATTGGTTTTGATAAGATCAGAAATGGTGATGGAGGGAAGAGGTGTGATCTGGCGTTCAGGTATATGGGACAGGTTAAGAGGATATGCTTGATCGAGAGATCGGTGTTGCATGTAGGGAAGAGAGGAGCAGGGGAGCCGGAAAATAGGTGAGAGCGGGCGAGAGAGGTGTGGCCGAGGCGGATGCGGGTGATAATAACGTCCTCCCTTCGGTTGCGACCACCGTCACTGTGCAGTGGGACGTTGGTCACGACTTTGGGTTTGATGGTGTAAAGTTTGTTACTGGTCTCGAGATTCCAGAAGTCTTGCGAGGTCTTACCTAAGGTAGCCGGAAGTAGAGAAACGGGGCCTGGTATGGGGTAGAAGAAGGAGAGATGTGATTTGACAGAACATTGTTGGCGGCTCTGACGGCTCTCTCGTTGCCGGGCATCCGGGAATGCCGACGTGGCTGGGGATCCAGAAAAAGTCATTTTCCCCCCAAAGGCAGTAAGGAGGAAAGAGAGTGAAGTTTATTGAGGATTTGTAAGATGAGTGGATTGGACCAAAGCATGTTGAGGATGCAGTGAGGGCGGATTTAGAGTCGGAGAAGATAACGAAGCGGGGACGGAAGGAGAGTTTAACAAGGAGAAGAAAAATCACCGGAAGAGGGAGAGAAGTCTATATACACTACTGGCCTATAGACTGATAGATATGGATCTTCGTATGTTAAAGACAGCAGTATACAATACAATTGAACACTTTTCATTTCACGCATTGTACGGTTAAGTTTAAGAAACTGCTCAAATCTTTTGAACTCAATCCTTTAAACATTTCAACATCAGTTTCCCTTAAGCAGTGTAGATGCACAAACTTAAATCCTATATTTTATTGAAGCTGATTGATTTCCCATTTTATTGGGGTAGAGTGGGGAGTGGGAAAGGGAGGGGGTGGGGTGAGGGGGTTCTTTTCCATTTTTCCTTAAGGAGTGTTTCTTCCAGTTAAGCTCTTTTGAGTTATTTAGAGCACTTCTTTTCACATCATACCTGTTGATTAAAACTTGTAAAAATTCTTCTTCTTTTTTTTTGCTTAATATTTTTTCTTTGTTACAATCTTGTTACACAGTATATTTTGCTATTGATTGCCTTAATGTATATGATGTGAAGAAACAAATAAATTTGAATTTTAATTGGTCTAAATATTTGCACACGCTGAACACATGTCAATCAATTATCGCCGTGCAAGTGACGTTACTAGTATGTATAGATGTATATAGGGTTTATTGGTGACGGGTCAAGCAATTTTATTGAGACGAGATTTCCTCTTTAAGAATTCAGATTTTTACTTATTTGGATCAATTTCTTTTTAAGTTTCTACATTTCTACCAATGTCCCAAGAAGAAGAAATTGTGATTTTATTCAACAGACAAATAAAAAGTGAGAAGTTTGTGATATACCACAATTCCAACTTTTAACAATTTGACACTCCTGATCTCTAAACGAACTTAATTGGGGGAAAGAATACAACGTATACGAACTCATCTCTGCTCTCGGTGGTAAAGCTGTAGCCGGTTACCCGCCCAAAGCCTCGCTAACGATTTGCTTGGCTCCTTACCAAAGGTCTTTCGGCCGGCGACGAAGAGGCCATGCCGGTATATCAGCTATGTCCATTGTCCGATATGCATTACGTAATTTTTTATATACTGATTGTATATCAAGCAGTGGCTCAGCCGCCACATGAGTCAGTGACCCCCAGTCGATGACCCCCGATTTATAACCTTATTTCTACATAAAGTCTTACATCATGGGTATATGCGGGATTTGACCATCACATGTGTGTGTGGGGAGAGGGAAGGGGAAAAATCATGCAAAATAATACAATAAAATCATCATGCAATATAGATACATGTAGCCAGTGGTGTAAAGCTAAATTGTGAGCTAGGGGGCTCGTCTCCCCTAATGTTTTGAAGTTATCGACCTGCAAAAATGCGTTATCTGCTCGAAATGTGCAATTATTAAGTATAGCTAGGGGGCCCCTGAGCCCCCCTCGAAAATATCTAGGGGGCTCAGCATCTGATATTAATTGCCAGTTGAAACGTTAGTTTAACTTAGATTTAAATATTGATAAGCAGATTTAATGGTTATTGTAAACTGAATTTCAGTCATTAGTTACTTGCTGTTTCAATTTTCTAAGTTTTACAATAGCTCCCCCAATTTGGCAAATTTTAACATGCAAGAACAGATCTCGTAATAATCTTGTATTCTGCAAATATGAACATGAAAACGATTTCATGATGCAATCTTCGTCTTGGGTTGCATGCTTCACCATGCTTTAAAGATCAGGCACATAGGAATAAGGGGTGGAAGGTTAATGTCCTTAATGATAGTCAAAATGTATGCAAGTTGAGTTTTACGTTTCTTCATTATTTATGCCGATTTTAAAACACTTTCTAAAGACACTTCAAATTGTTCCTACGGCTCTGAAGATGCCTTATCCATTCCCAACATGCCACAAGCTTTTAGCAGAGCTGCTGTATCCAAACCCCCAAGGGCATGATGCATTTGTTCGGAACTAGTAAAGCACATTTAACAGTGAATGGCAGATCAGTGGCGTAGCTTAGAGGAGGGGGAGGGATTGCCCCCTGGCCGGAAAGTTCCCAAAATTCGGAAAATTTATGCAGGGGGGAGGAAGGGGCAGAGGGGGACATTTTTCCCTGGCCGGAAAGTTCCCCAATTCGGAAACTTTATGCAGATTCTTATTTTCAAAATAGAAGCTCGGTATGTTTTGGTTTAATCCTGATGAAAGCAATCGGTCTTTAGAGCTCAGTTGTACCAGCCATTTTGAGGAAAAGTCTGGATCACAAAAAATGCAAAAACCGAATTATGTTTTACTATTTAGGTGTAGAAGATACCAATTTTCAAAGTTGTCCTTAAAATGTCTGACTTTTTCCAAAAAATCTCTTCAGGAATTGTTATGCTCAATATATCCGACATTTTCCTCAAAATTTCTTACTTTTTTCCTTAAATTATCTGCCATTTTCCTCAAAATCTCTTAGATTTTTGTTCAATCAGTCAATATATTTATTACATATTTTCCTCTAATTTTTCTAATTCTTTTGCTAAAAAAAAATCAGACTTTTTCATTAACATTTCCAAAGTATTTGCTCAAAATCGAAATGGGGAAAAAACAGGAAATATTTCAGTTGTTTCCTCACCTTTAATATCGGTTTGCCCGGAAAAGTGTGGTGGGTACAGAGAGGGAAGAAGGGGGTGGGGGTAAACGAGGAAAGATCCAGTCCTACTGCTCCTGGTGTCACTGATCCCAAAGAATGTCTTTGATAGCTTAGCATTTAAAAACACTGAGTTAATACCAAAGTTCAGAAATATTATGGAAAATGAATATTATATATGCAACAAGTTACAAGCAAAATGCTGAAAGATGATTCAACCGAACCGAGGATGAGGTGGGGTGACTCGGGGAAAAACACATATAGAATTCACCGACATGTCAATGGGGGCTAGTAATGGGGGCTAGTAACAGTAATTGTTGGCCAGTGGGAGTGGGGCATCAGTAAGCGCTGTGTCATGTCAACAATCAGTGTGGCCATAACTGTAAGGTGGCATGTGGGTTATAGCTTTCCCTAGTCACACCTTTTGAGGAAAAATATATTTTGCCCTAAAAAAAATATCCAGAAATGTCACGGTGTACAACATTGTTTTCATTCCTCCTTTGACAAAGCATTATTGCAGATAAAGGAGAATGTGCAGAACAGTCACATACTTAGTTAACTTTTGTCGCATATTTATTTGAAATCCTTGATAGACTTAGTGAAGGCTCCCGATTCCCAAATGTGAAACATGATTGATTGACTTGATTGATGAGGGCTTAACGGCACCACGACAACGGGGGTCCAACTGTGCCTGGGAGGTTAGATCATTTTAGAGGTACAAAGGAAAGAAAACAGGGGAAGATTGAGAGAAATACAAGAACTAAAAGTCAGAAAGCTGGGATTGAGAGAGGAGGTGCATGGGTGAATAAACAAAACAAAGTAGAGAGGGGTGGGAGAGCAGGACTAAAAAACATGAAATATGATAATTGTCAACCCCAGAAACAAAATCCAACACTATCTGATGATCTAATGGACTCGGCTTGGTAACCATTAATTATCTTGGGAGGTAGTCATTTCAACTACATTTCCTCTTTTGATTATCTTTACATAGCGACACATCTAAAGACTATGCATTTAAAGGTGGAAGGGCAAAAGCAAACCAGTTATCTTTTAAACTGGTGAAATTTGTGACAAAAAGTGCAAAACTGCAAATTTATCATCACTCATGTGGCTATGTGCAGGTTTACACTCATGTAAGTATGTTTTATACAAGGAGCATCTCACACCTAAAATTTAAGTTTGTCACCCAGGCCCCACCTCCCCCCTCCCTTACACATGTCCATTTCCTACCACATTGCGCAAGAGAAAATTCCACTTTGCAGTAAGTTGATAAGCCTAAGGAGAATGATACACCTCTTTATGCTTTACTAGAACTGGCTGAATAAGAACCAAACATCTGAAATTCATGCTCGGCATCCAACCCCCTCCTTGTGCATCCGTTTAATTTTTAATCAGATCATGAAAGTGAACGTGCCCGTCTCTGGTAAGTTCATAAGCCTATGGTGAAAGATACACATGCGTTAGAAGCAAGGGGGAGGGGTGGGGACATGACCGCCCACCTTGTCACAATTACACAAGACATTTGGAAGCCATTCCCCCGACCCCCAAACTTTGAAAACATTTCAACCCCCTTAGAAAGAGACACCTCTTTACGCTTCACTACATCAGCTGCTCAATATGGACATTAACAAAGAAAAATAGAAATACACGTTTTATATAAAAATTTGTTTTATTTATTGTTTTCTTTGGATGTCTGAACCAGCAGACAATGATTCACATATACTAAATTGAAAGCACATATGTTGGAGGGAATTCTTGAAAACACAAAAAACACTGTGAGAGTCAAATGCAAAATAAGCAAAGAATGTACCAAAACTGGAGTATTTTAAGTCTTCAAGTATTGAAACATACTATGCTATTAGTCAAAACATGCTGGGTTTGCACTTACTAAAGCAGGTGTGCTTAATGCGTCAAATACGGTACATAATTATTTGCCGTATTAAGTGCAGTCCATTATAATTCACCTTCTTTGAAATTTGAAGCACAACCACATTAACATACCTAAATGCTACTACACATACTCAGAAGCTTCTTAGTACTTTTAATCCTGAATGACATAGGTGGAAAGCATAGGTGTTGTTTACCAAAATAATTATATCCCTGGTGATAAGTAATGTTAAAGTTAAATCCATCTGAGCCATAAGGCTGGTGCTTATCCCTGGTTTATGTTTAAGTTATGAAGTCCCTCTCTTAATGGATGCCTGAGTTATAAAGATTGAATGGGTAGTGAAATCACAGCATATCATCGTTACCATTCTGATTAAGTTATGAGTGATATGAAGGAAAGGCAGTAGCAACCATCACATTACAAACTGAGCGTATGGTTGATAATCAGAAAACAGAGAATGTTGACCCGTTAACAAAAAATATATTTGTTGAGATAATGTTTATCTAAAACGATCCCTTCTTTATCTACTCATTAGGGAGTATTGAACAGACAAAAATGGATACAAGAAGTTCTTCTTTAGTTAAACATATTAACACCACCATCCTTGCAGTACTTTATGGCGGTGGGTACTTTATGGCGGTGAGTGCTTTATGACGGTGGGTACTTTGGGCCGGTGGGTACTTTATGCCGGTGGGTACTTTATGGCGGTGGGTACTTTATGGCGGTGGGTACTTTATGACGGTGGGTAGTTTATGGTGGTGGGTACTTTATGGCGGTGGGTACTTTATGGTGGTGGAAACTTTATGGCGGTGGGTACTTTATGGCGGTGGGTACTTTATGGCGGTGGGTACTTTATGGCGGTGGGTACTTTATGGCGGTGGGTACTTTATGGCGGTGGGTACTTTATGGCGGTGGGTACTTTATGGCGGTGGGTACTTTATGGCGGTGGGTACTTTATGGCGGTGGGTACTTTATGGCGGTGGGTACTTTATGACGGTGGGTACTTTATGACGGTGGGTACTTCATGGCGGTGGGTATTTATGGCGGTGGATTTTTTACTTGGAATATAAATTTAAAGGAGCTTTCAGTCAAAAAGTGAGGGCGTGTTTTTTGCTAAGCCATGAGAATTTTGAAACATTTTGAGACTCGTGTGGTTGAAAAACTACTGAAGTATTCATTTGAAATAATATCAATTGATTTAAAGATTCACAACAAAGATTATCAATATGATTACAGGCACAAAAATTGTGTTAGAATATTCTAGAGACTCCCCAAATAATACGCCCTTACATTTTGGCCGAGTGCTCCTTTAACCTTTCCAGGTTACGAAATAGGCCATGCCCACCATAGCAACACGGTAACTAGGTGGGGCAAACAAACCTCAAATCCGCAATCGTGCAAGACTAATGCATTGACATTTGGAAGTTCATTTGGCCTTCCGCAAGTTTTGATCTATTTATGGTACTTCTCTGGATCTTTTGAGTTCTTAGCAAAAAACAAAACAAAATTCCATTTCTTTCCCATTCTGGATAATGGGAATCTGATTTACAAAGCCTGTAGTGGGCCAGTAAGCGCAATTTTTGCTGTCACTCAGCATGTGTGTGTGCAGAAATTTGTTTTGTACAGTACATGCATTGACAACATGGGTGCGTGCCGCTAGCTAGATGTACTGTACCAGTACCACGTAGGATGTTTACCCCCACTTAGTTACAAAGATTTTGTTGCCAGGCAAATTCGTGTGGTGATTGGGTAAAACAAGCTGTCAGTCATCAAACCCAAATAGGTTAATTCTCTAATAACAACAAAATAAACATGTTCTCAATGAGAAATATTTCTTACAGAGATATAGCTTGTATAAAAAATATCTTATTTACATAATTAATACATATAAAGTGGAAAAGTGATTATTATTAGCCATATTTATACATGTGTTTCTGTACAAAAAAAATAATAGTGTTTCTTTATTTTTCCTACCAAAATCATGAACAACAATGTGCTCTATAACATTAATTAAACTTTTCTCTTGATTTATATTATTATCTATTAATCTTATCCAGATTTCTAAAATACAAAAATGAAATGCTTTGGTCCAATCACTGATTGCAAAAGGCAATGATTTTGAGATTAGATACAAAACATTACATAAACTTAAGGATACCAATGTATGAAGTTATGGCATTTTGGTTTGGTACCTTGATCATTAAAATATTCTGTGAATATTTCCTTCTCCTGTTACCCTCTATCATAAAAGATGGCAGTAACTAACCATGTCACCCATTCTTTAAACTATGGGAAAATTTATCATTTTTTAACCCATTTCATTGGAATACAAATTAACACAGAGTTAAATTTTCAATGTTTTCAACTTGAGTTAAAGCACCATCAATTTATTAGATTTAATCAGGATAATAATAATAATAATAATAATAATAATAATAATAATAATAATAATAATAATAATAATAATAAGAAGAAGAAGAAGAAGAAGAAGAAGAATAGAAATAATAATAATCATAATGATAATAATAATAATGATAATAATAATAATAATAATAATAATAATAATAATAATAATAATAATAATACATTTATATAGCACAAAAATCTGCAAGCATCAATAAGATAAAACTAACAAAGGCAATACGAAAAAAATACATTTTTAACTTAGACTTAAACAAACTAAGAAACTGAACGAATAGAGGCAGGCAGTTCATTCCAAAGGGATGGACCTGCACAATAAAAGCCACGGTCACCTAATGTTTTACACTTAGTTCTTAGTTAAGATGGAAGCATTCTTTATGAAAGACCAGTTTGGGTTTAAGCTTGTGGGTCTACCCACCTCCTTCGTGATACAGGTTATTTTGGAATGCATTGTCAAAGAATAAGAACATAGGCAGGTAGGTACAATAGGTATTTTATCCATTTTGCAACATTTAAAGGAATATTTCCATGTTTTTAAAGGACTATTTCCATCTTGTTTCGTAAGTTTTTGTTCTTTCATAAGAAAGAGAATTTTTTTAAACAATATAGTACAAAAATCATGTTGATATGTTATTCCTACCAGGAGATATTCAAATCTTAAGGTCCACAAAAAATTACCAATAAACGAATAGGAAAAGGCTCAGTATGACATCACAGCAACACATTCTCCTACAAAGTTGATGTATTTCATTAAAATCAATCATCCTTTATTATAAGTAAAACCAGCTAGAAAAATAAATTGATGAACGTTAGGTACTTATATACATTTCCAAATATACCTACTTCAATAACTTTTGGAAAATTGTTTCTAAGCAAACAGGAATAACCATTTAAAGTTCAATGAAACACATAAATATTTGCAATAAAATTGCCTCTATGACATCATCAAACACGAATTCATCATACTGTACAAAAGCTTTAAATTGCAATTGGGAAATCTTTAAAAATCCATGTCTCCTGAACTGAATATAATATCAACCTGATTTTTGTACCAAATTGACTTTAAAAGTATGCTCTTTCAAACAAACTAAAAAAAAAAAGCCATGGGAATATTCCTTTAAAGCTAAATGAAAATGTCCATGGCTGTTTGATAAACCACTTGTAATGTACTGGTGAATACTGGCCAATAGCATACCAAGCTGATGTTATAACCACTAGACCGTGGAGGTTTAACATCAAAGAATGTAAATGTAAAATAACAAACAAGTGCAAAAAAACAAGTTTCTTTATTGTAGAGTTTGAGGGTCAAGATTACTTTCACCTACTTTTGATTAATTCCATCAAAATTATTTAATTTATCGCAGTACAACGATAATAATGTATGCCAACTATATTCAAGGTTCTGGAGCCCATGTACTCTTCTCAATGTAGTAAACTACTGATATCAAAAGCATACAAAAAAATATTAACTCCTAATCATTTATTCAAATATAATAATGAAGAGAGCATTTCAACTATGCCTCTCTGATTCTCAGAAAAAATCTAACACAAAAATATACACAACACAAAACAAAAAGAATTCAATATATCTTATTTTTTTTGAGTTGTTTTTAGCCATCCTTTCTCATCACCCTGAGTTGTCCTTTCTGACTCCTGTTTGAAAAATTATTGTTCCTTGTTGACATGTAGTTATATTCTCCGGGGGCAAACTCTATGAGAGCGCCCTCATATGAAGCTGCAGCATTGTCGAGTAAGTTGTTCACTTGGTTTTTATTCTGAACAGACTGACCGCCACAGGTAGCTGCATCCATACATCTGAAAGGACAATGCAACATTTTTTGCTTAAAATTTATGAAATTTTAAATTCCAGGGAAATTTGAAATAACATGGGTCTAAATTTTGATACTCGTGTCAATGAACAATTACTTGGGTATACATAAGAAATAATTATGATTAATTTTAACATTTGTATCAAAGGTTTGCAATACCATCACGGGCGCAAAAAGTGCATTTAAATATTCTTTAGTCTCAAGAAAAATACTCCCTCACTTTTCTGTCAACAGCTCCTTTAACATACAACAATATATTATGTAAATATTTAAGGAAAGATGACTTTTTAATGTGGAGAATTATAACACAAGAGGCTTATTGGTTAGAGTTAGAATCATATTCAAAAGCCACTGGGTTCAATTCCCAGCATGGGTCCTGCATTGTATCCATGAGCGAGACTTTTTTCTCCACCGCATCAGTCTACTCAGCTGCAAGTGAGTTCCAGCTACATTGGGGAATTGACCTTTGATCAGGGTTGAAAAGAAAACCACTCGCCTGTTCGCCATAGGCGAGCAAATTGTGGTGAGTAGAATTATCATTAAATACTTAATTTAGCCATGGCGAGTGAAAATGTTTTTTTGTATTCATAATAAAATGTTCCAAATAATCCAAAGTAAGTATGTGCATGTTGATTTTATTTGTTTTTAAACCAATTTCTAGTACCTTATTTATTGTGCGTGTGAGATGCCTTGCTATGTTTTTACGTACGTAGGGTCATGAATTCAGGCAAAGGAAAAGGTCAATACAGAGGCATACTGCTTATGTGACAAATTTCAAATTTTAATCAAAAGTGTTGGCGAGGAGTTTAAAATTCTTGGGGAGTGGAAATACTGGCTTCATCAAATTTACTCGCCAATCGTATAAATGATTAGCGAGTGACTTTTTTTGTATTTTTCCAACTCTGGCTTTGATGGGTTGGATGTTCTATCCAGGAACAGTAACTCAACTCTCATCCAATTATACCAGTTACTGCAGTTTATTGAAACTCAATTCTTGAGAACTTTTCACCCATTCTACTTCTCTTGAAGTTCCCCACCACAAATGGAACAAAATCTACCACTTATATCAATCATTCAATTCACCAACACAAGATAATAAACCAGAGTCTATAACTTACTCATAGTATCCTGAACTGGCCATGTTCACTGCAAGATCCTCAGCCTCTATGTTTGGTGTGTCCTGGAAAGCAATCCAATGCACCTTAGCGCCGGTCCACATTGTTGACTGCTCAAACGGCAAAGGATAGTTGTCGAGAGCATTTGGTATTTGAACAATGTTGCTTCTGTCAGTTCCTGAGTGTAAAAAGTTGAAATGGGTTATACTTTCGTAACGTACCAAATAAGAAATATCCTGTATTCAGAATGGCTTAAATGTGCAATTATGTATCTTTTATCTTAATTCATGTGGGTCAAGGTTCAACAAACCAACCTGAAGGTGAATTCGGAGTTGGGAAATAATTATGAAATTTCCCTCGGTTCTGAATAAAGGTGTTGAAAATCTTCCCATAAAAAATCAAGACAAAAATAATATTAATACATCTTTAGAATACATCTTTATATATTTCCCTATTTTGCAATTTAATGTACTTTTCATCGCACAATTACCAGGCGGATGTTTTAAGGCACATATTTATCACATATACTGTTGTTTACTCAAGAAATCTGAAAAAATAAATAAGAATCATTCCTTTTTTTCTCAGGTTTTTTTTCCTTCCCACTAATTCCCGATTTTCCCGAGTTATAATCGTCAGAATCATAGATTTTTTCGAGCTCCAGGTGACTTGCTCATATGGCACTGAAGTCTTTCAGGGCACTTTCCGCTGCTTAGAAAGAAAAAATAAGGGTGTCCTGAGAATTTAATGTGCATGTGTTTAATTAACACAAACTGGTCTGACGGGCAGGCCCAGCCATATCATGTTTTCCCAAATATGATTTTTGGTAGTTCCGAGCAGGCAAATGAGTGATTTGTCCATCCTTAATAAGGGTATTGTAATTTTATTCAATTTTAGAATACAATTGAATAAGTTGTTGCTTAGTTAAAAACCTACCTCCTCTGCCTTCTCCTGCATCTCCAGTTTGCCCATCTCCACCAGGATTGCCATTATTGTGTGTATTTGAGCCTGAAGAAAAAAATATAAAAGGTAAGCATTTAGCAACGGAAAAAAAAACTGTGTTATTAACAATACCAAAACCATTATATATACAAAAAAGGAAAAATATAACAAAGGTGAAAGACAAATTTCCATTTTAAAATATTTGAAAATAAAAATTGAGCAAAACTTGTAATTATTCTGAAGGATGTGGTTAGAACCTCTTTTTAAGTATAGGGAGGAGGGATGAAGGGCTGTTGGACAATGCCCCAACTACACTTGTCATTTTAACTGACTTTAAATTATGATAAATGTAGGGAAAATATGTCAAAGTTAAAAGGCAACCCTATAATTATAAAATAGCAATAAAAATAGTGGACAATGACTGATACAAAATCTTAATGCTCATAAATGCAATCAATTACAGAACTGGTCAAACATTTAGGATAAGGTGATATAGAAATTTCCAGGTGACTAACCAACCCTTAAGAACACTTTGAAAGTAAAAAATCATATTATTTCAAATCTCTTTAACTCAGTGTATTTATCAGAAGCATATACTACAAACAAGAACTCAGATTATTCTGCTTTTGAAAAATGTGTTAAGGACAAAAATAAGCCTAATTGTTATAAAATGTGCTGAAAACTTTAAAAAAAATTCCATTAAACAATGTTAGAAATCTTACATTTTTTATTTCCATTTTTGAGTCTTAATATGCAATTTTGTGATATCACTACTTGGTAGGCATCACACTATTTTCTATGCAAATATATTGCTTTTAATCTTCTAGCACAGATCTTTTAAAGAATGCTGCAGTGTGGCAAAGATATTTGATTAACTAATGAATATTCAATTGGAAAAGACATTCCTATCATCTTCAATGAATAAAGTTGAAGAAAATTATTTTCAAAAATACTTAAAAAACAAAAAAGCAATCCATGAAGTTGCTGATCTCATCCCCTTAAGCATACGGCATAGTGGGGGAAATAGCTAACAGGGTCACTAAAGCTCTGTGACGTTTGGCACAAAAATGTACAAAATAGTACGTAATTACCCCCTAAAATCACATATTTGATCTCTGACCCTAATCACTGAAACAACTTCTGAAATTTTTTCACATTTATCTTACCTACTGTATGACACCATTCATGCTCACGTCACACTTAACATTCCATAACTATAGAGGAATGGTGAAAAGTGGTCAACAGCTCTGTGACCCATTGGTCTGAGAGTCTATGAGACACAAACTCATGTACCAAGGTGTCATGGTACAACATAGGGTTGGTATAGGTCTTGTAACTTTTAAATTTAAAATGCCACAAAAGTTTGCATAAAAAACACTTATTTGACCTTTGACCCATGTTCTTTGACCTTTTGACCTCCACTTATTTTAAATTTTTGTTAGAATGTTAAACCCTATCCACCTATACAATTTGTAAAGATACCAAGTAATTCCTTCAAAAGATACAACCATCACCAAAAACTTGTCCCAAAGTCTTGAAAAAAAAAGTTCCGGACGAGGGGTATCCGTCCACCAAATATGGTTCTGGTGTGTATCACAGTTTTTGAGTTATAAGCGACACAAATTTAATTGTTACATACACAAACCCACACCCACAAACAAATGAACAGATGCAAAAATCACCATTATGACCTTAAAAAGCCTTATGACCTAACCCCTAATATGAGGTTATCATATGAAACCCCCTGGTGGGCCCCACCATCCCCCCCTAATATCAAGGGGGGTGGCCATGTAGTGTAGGAGGTATAGGCAGTTATTTGCCTATACAGCAAAGTGACTACAATATCTCATCCCCACATATATGTATATGTGGGTGATGAAATAATTACAGGCTTTCTATCTTTTAACACAAATTTTGCATACACTAAATTACACTTTAATCAGTAACAATCTAAAACTTTAAAGGCTGTTTTAAAACTTCAAAAGACTGAAAGCAAAACGATCGTTTAATAGGAAATTAAATATACATCAGTTCCAGTCTGCTCATGTGCACAAGGACGTATCGCCTTCAAGTTGCGATCGAGCACGAGTAAAAATACAAACCAGCTTGAGCGCACAGTAAAATACGCTTTGGTTTGCATGAGTAAAATCGCACGTCATTTAGAAATACGCACATTGTACATGGGCTAAGGTTATAAAATTGGCCTTAAATTTTGCTTTCTGTGTTAGGACGACTAGTTTTTTCAGATGACTTAATATTACTTAGAATACTCAAAGTTGCATAACATATCAAGAAAAGAAAAAAATCAGAGCGGGAGAATTTTAAATGAAGGGACTTTAAACATTGATTATGGTTAGTCAATGGGAAATATTGTTTGTTTACTCGCAACTCAAAATGGAGAACGGAACTGTGAAGTGGTGTATTAAGTGTCCATAGACCTCAGTAATCCAGGTACTTTTGTAAGAAGAATTAAAAGACATTGTCTTTCTCAATTTTAAACTTGCCTAAGAAGTAAATTGATACATATTCAGCAATCTCAATATGGCATTTAAAATTGATAAAAAAAAAAATGAAAAAAAAATGTTGGAAATCGTTTATAACCTACCAGTCCATTGTATGTGCACCATGTCCCCTTCATTTATTTCCAGCTTGTTAGGCATGAAGTCATACTCAACAGCAGGGTATACCTGAACAATATTGCCTCGTTTTCCTCTGACATTGAGATTCATAATTCTAGCAGCATCCATTCCTGAAAGGCAATAACAAGTCAAATTGATCAGAAACTGTGTCACGCAAGTAAGAGGTTATGTAACAACTTTAACCGTTGACATAAAAAACAGAAATCAAAATAGAAAATCATATCAAGAGCTGTCCAAATTACAGCATATTTGACTATTCACAAAGCTTGTATACATAATGGGTTTGTTGTACACTACATGGTAATAGGGCTTAGAGTAAACAGAAGAGGTTCATGGCTTGCTAACACATTAAATACCAACATTTAAAGAAGTGTATTCAAACAGTCGCGGATCAAGGACTTTTAAATTTATATATATATATGTATATATTTCATTTTTTGCCAATTAGGAAAGGAGTGGGGAGCACGTGTCTGTGGCAATAATCAAAGCTTTCATCCAATGAAGTAAATCACACACTAAATTGATTTTTGTTACATGTATAATAAGTCCTTACATGTAAACAGGTGAAAAATAACAATGTTAACACTTGCACATGACACTTTGATCAAATATTCTTAATTTTGAGAGTTTATTGGATGAGAACTGCTGAATATAATTGCAATATTTCTGTTGAAAGCATTAATTACATCAAATAGTCGCCTAAATCAAAATCACTTTCACAGGCAAGATTTCAAAGGTTAAGTACATATCTTTGTATCAACGTAAGAAATACCTGCACTAGCTGGTCTTTTCATCAGCTTGAAGACATGAGATCTATCTTCGAACGTTCTGCCATACTGAGCTGTGTTTATGGCTAGTCTCAGTGGAACGTGGTCTGCACCAATATCGACATATGGATTTTGTTGCACTGGGGACTGTACTCCTGTGTACCTGAAAATGAAAAATTTTAGAATACTTTTAAGTAATTAATCAGTATGCGATGTTCAAGTTTTGATGTTCAGGCTTATGTGGTGCACACAGAGATTCATACTTAGATTTGAAAGCAGTAAACCACTTTAAATTCCAAGTAAAGCTCACTGGAGGGAGCACAATCTTACACAAGGACACAACCAAGAGAATCAAACCCAATATAATTCAACTGTTTACAACAGGTGAATCATTTTCAAATTTGTGTTTATATCTTTGATATTCCACATACCATTTTCAGGAAGAAATATTTGTCACTCTCAAACTCTATATTTAAATCTAGGTGCTACAGGAGTGATGCATTTTCATAACAGCCTCCACCAGGCAGGAAGATAGTCTAAAGATCTATATTATCAACATTAAAATCGATTTAAATGAGCAAAATTAATAATCAGCATAAATCTTTTAGCTGCTAAGAGTCTACTTATGTTGTAATAATATGTGATAATGACTTACAAGTTCTGATTACTGCTGGCATTTATGTTCAGCGGATCATAGTCGTCAGTTGATATGTTGTACCTAAAAAAATTGAAACCAAAAAATTACTTTTACAATTGTTACACACAAAGATAAATACAATGACAACAACATTGTTCCACCAGTTTCTTTCTAATACAAAATCATTTGAAAGTACAAATATAAACAAGGCATCACAAATTGATACAAATTTCCTCGCCACTGGTAACATGCATTGTACACATAATAGTATGTTTTATAGCATCCACTTTCCAAATGAACTTTCATCTAACACCAATTCAGCCATCCTCCACTCCTCATACCTCCTACCATACCAAACACTCCTAATCCAACTCATTCACCTTTTCTATGCACATACTTTACCTCATCCATCTATCATCCTCCATCAAGTTACATTCCCCTTTCACCTAACCATCCCTCATTTACCTACCATCCTCCATTCACCTTCCATCCTCCATTCACCTACCATCCTTCATTTACATACCATCCTCCATTCACCTACCAACCTCTATTCTCCTACCATCTTCCATTCACCTACCATCCTCTATTCACCTACCACCCTCTAATCACCTACCATCCCTCATTTACCTACCATCCTCCATTCACCTTCCATCCTCCATTCACCTATCATCCCTTATTTACATACCATCCTCAATACACCTTCCATCCTCCATTCACCTACCATCCCTTATTTACATACCATCCTCAATTCACCTTCCATCCTCCATTCACCTTCCATCCTCCATTCACCTTCCATCCTCCATTCACCTTCCATCCTTCATTCACCTACCATCCTCCATTCACCTACCATCCCTCATTCACATACCATCCCTCATTTACCTACCATCCTCCATTCACCTTCCATCCTCCATTCACCTACCATCCTCCATTCACCTACCATCCCTCATTTAAATACCATCCCCATTCACCTTCCATCCTCCATTCACCTACCATCCTCCATTCACCTACCATCCTCCATTCACCTACCATCCTCCATTCACCTACCACCCTCTATTCACCTACTATCCTCCATTCACCTACCATCCTCCATTCACCTTCCATCCTCCATTCACCTACCATCCTCCATTCACCTACCATCCTCCATTCACCTACCATCCTCCATTCACCTACCACCCTCTATTCACCTACTATCCTCCATTCACCTACCATCCTCCATTCACCTTCCATACTCCACCAACATATCCTACTACCATCCACCCTCATCTACCTATCATCATCCATCCAGCTACCCTTCCCAATCCTAGGCTTCTGCATTCATAGATCTTCTGCACTCACTTGCACTTTCCTTCACACCCACCCATCCACACACCAACCCTTCCCACTACTTACCTTCTGCAATCACCCACTCTCTCCAACCCCTTTCACTTTCACCTTCACCTCATCCAAAAATAAAAGGTCCATATTTTCCAGTAACTAAATAACAAATGGGCGGACACACAGACAAACAGTAAAGATTCTATATCCCCATTCACCAACTTTGTACTTAATACAAATGCATGTGTTACTTAAACTACATCTATAAAATCAATGATCAATGAATAATTGTCATTATAACATCTTACAACAAAAAGCTAGGCATACTTCTCAAAAATTAATAAAAGAGTTAAATTTGATTTGACAAACTATAATAAAACATATCTTTAAAATTGAGCAAAGCCTTCATGAAGTGTCCTATACTTAACATTAATTGAATGAAATGAATATAACATAACATTAAACAAGATCCATTGTAGTGTACATGTGACTGAAAATTAAAGATAATACAAATCTTTAAAAGTTAATGTCAACTCAGCTCATGACCATAAAAGGAAATTACAACATTTTTTTTAGCAATTGCAATATTACCAAAATAATATTACCTTTTGAATAAGTTTCAGCCTTTAAATTATGTAAATAATCTTTTGAAAAAGTGTCAGTCTTTATATTATGTAAATAATATATTGGGTAGGTAAATATTTTACTGTCCGGATAGTTGGGGTCAGTTTGTGCAATAATTCAACACTTGAGGAAGGAAGGTTTTCCTTGCAATGTTTCCTGAGAGAGTTACAATCACAGGGGTACGATGATATGAATCAGAGTGTGCTATGATTTTCAGTTTTATACCTGGAAGTAGGATCACCACATCCTATACCAAACAAATACTGAAATAATGCTCACGTAATTTGAAGAGAAAACCAATACATTTCATCAATGACAGTACAAAGTGATTGAGTGACTCAGACATTATTCCAAAGTAATTTTTTTTTTTTTTTAAGAGGACATTTCAAAACTAGAACGGAAAATATGTACCACATGACTTCCCTCGCTATGTCCCACATGGTATCCCTCCCTGTGTCCCACATGGCATCTCTCCCTATGTCCCACATGGCATCCCACCTTATGTCCAACATCAGTGACTTCCCACCTGATGTCCCACCTGGAGTCACATCCTGTCACACTCTCTGACTGAGCATACTAAATAAACAAGTCTGGTCAGTTCATATACTGTAGCAACTTTATGCTAATGACCATAAAAATAAAGGCCGAGTCTAATAATCATGCCTGATACAACCATTGGTGCTCATATATTTTGAAGAATTTTAAGGATTTTATATCTCCATTGCTGGGAGAGAGACGCTTGAGGATTTCTGAAGAATATTGGAAAATTATATCATTTTACAGTCATCTTTTAAGGAAATATCAAATGTTTTGTAGACTTTTTAAGGAAACTACTCTTTAATCTCTCCTCAGTGTCTCTGAAAAACTTTAACATATTGTAAAGAAATTCTAATTTTCCATAAGGATATCTGAAAAAACTTCAACTTTTTCTGAGGAATTCTGAAGAAATTTTAACATTATTTGAGGAATTCTCAAAAAAACTATAACAATTCTGAGGAAATCTCAGGAAAAACTGTAGATGGAAAAACTGCTTCGCGCTTATGCTTTGCATTATGCTTACTCGCATGCTCACCAAAAAGAAACTTAAAACTAGCTTTTGAACTTGGAAATAGGTTCCTGCAGTAACTGAGAATTGATTGATTGACCCAAGATTGAAAAGCTTTCTGATAAGTAAAATAAATGTAGGCATAAGAGACAGGTGTAGTGTACTTCAGCCCCCTCCCCCCATCACTTTTGTCATATAATTTTTTTTATCCTTCAATAATATTTTTAATATAGAAATTAATAAAAGGTATACAACATCATACTATATTGTTCATCTAACAACAAAAAAAGGGTTCTCTACTTCTGAAGTGATTGTCAAAAGCTTTCCCAATGTTATAGTCATTATAATTAGCTAGAATTGAAGTTTGAAACTTTCATCCCCAGAAGAAGAAACAAATCTTTTATATACCTATGAAAATATATGATGATATCTAAATATTATATATTCATTCTGGAGTCTATGTCTAACAGATTTCAAACTCATAAAAACACACTAAAGTTGGCAACAATTACTAGATTTTAAAATATCAGTATCACATACTTATCAATTACATCCAACAAAATTTATCATAATGTGGATGGTTGGTTATTTGGAGTGATAGCCCTTTCTGTTCTGTTTCTTTGGTGCCAGAGGGTAAGTGAGGAAAGTTTAGGGTGTTATAAACAGATGGGTTAGCTTTCAGGAGATAAGTTTAGCGTGATGTTAGTGTAATGGGCTGGTTGATTTAATTTCAGAAGTACAGAATAGTGGGAGATACAAATAAAATAATGAAAGAATTCCTTCTCAAACCATATAATAAATATCTATATTTCTAAGACTTTCAGAATCTGTGTTCCAGTATATCTCCAATGAATTAAAAAAGGGAATTTACATAAAATTGCAGCAAAGTTTAATACATCAGTAGTCCATACTAACCTAATTCTCATAGCACATCGTTGGTTAAGCTGGGAAGGAAAGTAAGGAACAGTCCACATATATCTGCTTGCATTACCCTCCCTGGTATTACCAAGATGATTGTCCCTTGTCCAGGGGGCCGCTTCACAGTCAGGGGCATCCAATCCCACAAGACACTGCTCTGTATCCTCGCCAATTGGAATTCCCCATACATAGCGGACACCATCTGTTCCATCTGCATTGTTACACTGTGCCTCCGTGGTGAATGCTACAAATTAGTAAAAAAGGAGTCTTTACAAAAGGGGAGTACTTACAAAAGGGGAGAAAAAGGAAGGACTTACAAAAAGGGTGCACTAACAAAAAGGTAGTACTTACAAAAACATACCTCGTTTAGTGTTATATTACTACAAGAAGATACATACAATCTGTAAATGTACACAAAATTAAAAATTTCATCAAAATCATGTTTATTGTTAATTTCGAAGGTGAAAGGTTATTAATATACACATAGCATGTCTTCCATTCATGTCAATGAGATCAAAATAGGCATGACCAAAAACAAACACAAAATAACCACAAATAGATTCATCACAGCTAGTAGTTTACCTTCAAACTATTGTAGTATAAACTTGTACTATAATGGATTCCCTCAACAAGATGAAGATCTATTCTGGTGATATCACAAACTTAAACATTTTCCTGAGCAACATGACTTGCAAGCATCAAACGTTTCTTCTAACCATTATTGCCATTTTCATATCTTAAGTCCTTTCTACCAAAACATAATTCACACATGTATACTTACTTGTGGCTTTTTCCAAGTAGTTGTAAAATGGTGTCCATTCACCGTCGTTATCCTCACAGTCCTGCTGGTTGTTATACCTAGAATAATGTTGGCGCTGTCCGTTGTCAAAGTACTCCAGACATTCATATTTTGCTTGGACGTTGAAACTCTCCGACTGGAAATACCTTAAAGCAAAAAATAATTCAAAAACATTATGAACGTCCCAAAACAACTATTAACCTGGCTATTTATCTTGACATTTGTTGCTAATAGTACAAGTGTTTAAATGAAAGAAGTCCGGACCTGCTCTTTGTTTGCTCGAGTACAACGCTGCATCATTATCAAATCTATTCAGTATTGTAAACTAATATTACCTATTTCAATTCTCACATAAAAAAACACTATAGGTAGTTTCACATGAAAGAATATAGTCATAAATTTGAATATCTTAGTGAATAATAATTCAATAATACTAAATTTTAATAAAAACAATTCTTACTCGCATTGTGACAGGTTTCCCACAAGGATGGCCATATCCTTCCAGGGGCTCGGGTGCCAGTAAGGATAGTAGTCCCTCTCCTCTGGGCACTCATACCCTCTCCTGTTTCCATTTGGATTCTGCCTAGTGTAAATAGCTGAACTATACCCCAAATTGTTATTCTGGAGTTCTTGGTCAGCTGTAAATAGACCTGAAAAATAAAATGGGAGATAGCTTTATTTATTAGGGATGTAAGACTTTCAGATTCCATTTTGGTATTTGCAATTTTACTTTTTTAATTGAAAAAATAAATATTTGTGAAAAAATAATATTTACGAAACTTTATTCTTGACAATAAACATAAAATCAAACATAAGTCTTTCATATATCTTCTTTGACATTCTGATTATTGTCAAGAATGAAATTTAAAAAGTAAACATATTATACAATTTTTTTATATTTTTTTTATGTAAAAAAATACAAAATCCAGCACTAGTACTTCCAAATTTTCCCAGAATTCCAGATTTTGGGGTATTAAAAAAAAGATTTTTCCTTAAATTTATTGCATGGGGAGTGCACTGCTATGCATGTGCATTTTTATGTTCCAAAATTTCAGGGTTATTTTTCATTTCCTACACACATTCCTGTTTTACCCTTTTCGTTCTTATTCTTAGTCAACCTTTGTTTCGTTAGTTCATATTTAGTTCACTTAAGTTCTACCTTGGTTAATTGTATTCCTTTTTGTGAGTTTTGTCAAGCATTGTTTAACTTTATTCATTCAGTAAATATTTGCTTTAATCTGTGAAGAAAGCCATTTTTATCAAAAGTTTTATTCATTTATTATGTACAACTAAGTAGGAAATTTGAACTAGGAGGTTAGTTAAGATAATCGGTTGCACTGTAAAATTTCTCTGACAGCTTTATAAATATGAAAATGTTGGCAATCATTGAATGAATTAAATGAAAATCTCTGAAACTTGAAAACTTTGTAATTATTATTTTCTCAATAAATAATAAATGAATGGAATTCATTATTTCAAGTCTGACTATCAACTCCTTTAAAAATAATCTTTACACATTCTGAACTGTGCTTCCTCCATAGTCTTTTCCTCATTTTGGAATGAAGCTATGAGGAGAATTGATGTGTGCCTACAGACAGGTAAATGGCAGTAAAATGCGATGCATAGCCTCAAACATTACAATATGGCTGTATCTCTTCTCTGGAATAAAATATTGGATGGAAAATGATCTATATACAATTACTAGAATAAAATATTGGATGGAAAATGATCTATATACAATTACTAGAATAGAAAGAAAAAAAAAAATAATAATTTAGGATGAACCATGAAGAGAGCCACACCTGCATTGCGTTCTCTGGCATAACAATTATCATAGAACTCCCATGGCTCCTGCAGCACTCGCTGCTGACTGACTGAGTTCTGTTTCCTGTTAGCCGCTTGGTTGGCAGATTCATCCAAGTTGTTCAGTTGGTTGTAGTTTTGTGTGGTTGTCTCTCTGCCATTTCGTAGGGTATTGGCTGTACCTAGATACAATGCAGAATATTAAAAAGATCAAACTGGAAGTCCAGCAAGAAAAAATTTTTCAAAATTTCAAAAAGGCATAATTTACACTCAACATTAATCAAATGCACGGCTTTGGTAGATCAGTTAAAAAAATTTGTTATCCTTTCTCAACAGCTAAGCTTATATAGAGAGGTCCACGGCCATTTGATAAACTACTTGTAAAGCACTGGTAAATGATGACCCAACAGGGATTGAACCCAGGACCTGTGACCGCTACACCACGGAAGTCGTCAAATGAAATGCATACAGGAAAATTTCATGAATTATCACTGTTTACACAAAATCTGTATTATATATTCAAATATAAATCTACTGTTTTCTAATATTTTGTCACAGAAGTTTAAAAGGAACATCACTGTGTATGACTAAGAATTACAGTATTTGATCTAACACTAATTAGCATTGTGATGGGAAAGATATTAGGAGAAGACATCACTGGTTTGACTTGGAAAAACATATTTTATAGAGTAACTTGAAGATCATGAGCATGCCTGATAAATTATTGCATCATAAATTTTGCACATATCAACAACAAAAAATCCTGGAACTGTGATGAACAATATTACAAAAATGATACAAAATTTCAACATATTTAAAGACTGGTTCTCAGTATTTGATGTTCTTGCACATTACTAGAATTCAATGTTGATTACATACTTGTTGGGGTTTCACAGCACCTCAACATCCTTCGTCAAATCATGTCAGAAAGATATAAATTGTATCAAACATTATTGTAGAACTGCAGAGCTGGTGGAGCAGTGACAGTGAGGAAGGGGGTAGCTGGGTTGAGTTTAAATGTTGGTTGTAGTTATGGGGGAGGGATTGTCAAATATTGTTGTAGTTGATGTGTTCGAGGAGAGAGAAGTGAGCAGTTGTTGCAGATGAGTTCTGTAACTGCGTTGAAGGGGTGAGTAATATTTTGTCCAGGGAATAATCTCTTAAAATGTGTGTGACATACCTTGTATGTACATAATCAAAAACTCTAATCTCTACCTGTAGCATCATCCACGTCTTCTTGACACATATACTGCAACACCATATTACAGTTCATCTTCTTGGGATCGGTATTCTCAGACCCACCACAGCCATGCTGATTGGTCCATTCAACCATCATCATGCTCTGCGCTTCTCCAGTCAGGGCCCCACCTTCACCTGTGAAGGTTTTGAAAGCTGCACTCTGGAAGTATTTCTGTAATTCATAAGCAGGAGATTCATTGCAAATTGTGATATGAAGAAACAAGATATATCAATGAAAAGTATTTCTAACAAATGTACCAATTTACATACCTTCCCATTTAGTATGCTTTGAAATGAACTGAACGTAATTTGGGTGGTTTAATGACCAATAAGGAAGGACTGATTAATTGATAACTTTTATTCATAAATATCTAGTATATAGAATGTATTGCAAACAATCATGCATTATCCTGTGCTGAATGCATGAGTGCATTAAATCATGCATGCACACTATTGTTCTTGGCAGCGCATCTAAAGTTTCCATTGTTCTTGCGCGGTGCACAATAAACATATTTTTAAACGTCGCGCGGTAATTGTACGCGTGTTCATATTGTCATGTCTAAAAATTACTCCAAAAGTATTATTTTGTGAAATTTCTTCAATTTCCCGATTTTTTGTTGTTGCGTTTTTTAAAATAAAAATTAGTCAATATATATATGAACAGGCTTAATGAATAATGCGCTATGCGTTCGGTACATGATGATGCATAGAAGCTGGTTGCACACATATTACTGGATGCACTCGGGCTCCACCCGCTCTGCCCTCGTGCATCACTTAATATGTGCCCAGCTTCTATGCATTATCCTGTACCGAACACATAGCGTGTTATTTATTAACCATTTATACAATCACTAATCAAATAGGTAAATACAAGTAATTTGTCATTTTACAAATGATAGTACATGTGACATACTTCAGAATTCCTTGAATAACTCCCATCATATGAATTTGACCAAATACCAAACAGTGTGTATGGCATCTGAAAAAACTTGCAGATTCTTTAACCCTGCCATATTTGTAGCAAATATAGAAATGAAAGATGTATTTTTCAATAAAGAAAACAAAATGAATTTTTAGAATTTCATTTAAACCAATTACAATAATCAATAGTTCTGTTCATTCAGTGGAAAGAATCATATTGAATCACAGGAATATATATATAAAAAAAATTAAATCCTGGAATTTTCAGAAAATATCAAACACTGCTAAAATGACCTCTAAAACAAACTTACACCTACATTTACAATACCAGAGCTCAATGATAAGTCATTCTTTTACCTAAGTTTCATAAATGCTCAACAAAAGCCTACTAATTCCCACATAGTTTTAAACTGTTTTTAAACACGGACAGGACAAGACTGGTATCAAGATTAGACTTTGACCATTACAGAACAGGTAACTGGAATGACCTTGCTGAGAATTAATACTGCAAGTAAATGATTATAATGGATGAATCTTGACAGTGCGACTAATCATGAAGGTAAATAAGTCCATTGACTAATACAAGGCTTAGAAAATCACCAGAAATTGTCCCTGACCTGTTTGAAAACACCCTCTTCTCTGCTAGCAGTTGATTGAAATTCATATTGTCCTTGGAATACATTATACACCTATTAATTTAAAAACTAAATGATACAATTTTTTTTTTTTTTGACTACAGTATACGGTTGTTTACTCCCTTTATTTTGCCTCCACTGCACAAAAACATCCAAAATAGTACTGCTCATGGGCAATTGGGCAGTGGATTAAAAAAAAAAAAAGCCAACTTACATGTACAAAACTGAGTAGAAATTATGCCAAGAACAACAGGACACCCGGGTGGGAGAAAAGGAGGGAGGGAGGGATTCATACTAAAAGTTGTAGGGGTGTGCAGCACATCAACCGAAAACCATACTCACAGTATGACAGATTTTACGGTACCTGCAGTATGCAATTATAACAGTTTCAACCCGCAGTATGCAAGAAGTCAATTTTGATATCTGCCGACTATTGAGCATTCAACAAAAATGTTGTAAAAATGGACCAGCAGTACCAAATTAACAGAGTAAAACAACATTTTTTAGGACCTGCGCTATGAAAATGATGAAGAAACACACCTGCACTAGGATAATGATGCAAAAAAAGGCACCTGCTTGGATGGCACATACACACCTCACATGTGGAATCTTTTCCACGAAAAATGATGACAGAAATAATATTAATTTAGCAAATACATTTTTATGTGCTTCCCTCTTTTGCAATTTAATGTACTATTCATCGCACAATTACATGGGGGACATTTTTAGAGCACATAAAAAACATATATACTGTTGCTTACTCATGAATTCAATATGAGACCAAAAATTTCTTTCCACAAATTTCTGTACAAGGAGTGAGCAAACTTTACCAAATAAAAGAGCTCTGGGTAAAATATTTTGAAACATACAGTACAGCAAGACTGTCATAAAAAAAAAAAATCAATTTATTTTTCAACTAAATTTATTTGAAAGATCTTTTTAAAATGGGGCAAAATGATTCACAACAACAATAATTCCTGCTTAGTCATTCATAACACATGAACAATAATTACAAAAGTACAAAAATACTTTTCTTATAGTCCCATGCCCAAATATGGCACTAGCAAACCTGTCAGATATTTCCTTTCATTTTATCATTTGAATCATGTACCAAGCATAGACACTGCTTTCTAACCAGATGGTCTATTTCCATTTTGGGAATATACAAAAACTATAAGGCCTTTTCAAAGGAGCACTAGACCGAAATGTGAGGGTGCTCTTTTTTAAATTTCACAGATAAATTATCCACAACAGATCAATAAACTTAATGCCTCTGTAGCCAACAGATGACGTGAGGGCAAAGGTCGATTAAATATTTATATCAACCAGAAAATTACTATACCATTGCGTGCTAGATAAGCATTCAATGTTTTGGGTGACCCGCTAAAAATACCCTCACTTTTCAGTCTAGTGTTAAGTAAAAACACACTGGCAAGATATCAAATCTTTAGAACATATAATTGCTTCCATAGGATGAACAGGAAATCATCTGGATTCATTATTAATACTATATTCTTCATTTTGCATTAATTAAACTCTAACGGGTAAAATCAGTTGTAATTTTGCATTCCATTCAGCGAAAGTTTCATATTCATTATTAAAAAATCTGTTTAGTACAAGAAACATTTTGTTTATGATTAGGGAATTTTCAAGCATAAATAAGAAATTTTGGACATTTCGAAGTTGTAACCAAGCATAGGTGGGAATGGGAGAAGAGGGTGGTGGGGGGAGAGGAGGGGGGGGGGAGGGAAGGGCAAGGGGTGCATTCCCATCCCATATGCTTAAGTTTTGTATTTCAAAGCAATTTCATGATTGTGCTCCCCACTTTCAGTGAGCAAATCATGCTTATGCTACCAGGAGTGATAAATAAACCAAAGTATCCTTTTCTTTAGGTAAATAATTTTGAGTTACTGTATAACGTCACAAATTCAGATGTTGCAAAGAAATGTGAGTTCTAATCTGTTGATTAGTACACCTTGATGAGTCCATCCATCTGTCAGATTTGACTATGTGGATTTGGATAAGATCGTTGTTACATCAAAAACTTCATTAAAACCCTAACATTTATGTTCAAGATTACTTCCTTAGTTTTCTTTCCACACACTCACTAATTAACAGCTCACCTCAAAATTGTGAGAACACTCGTTACCAAATAAAGAATAAACAGATTTATTTTTTAAAGTTTTCAGAAAGTCTTCCAAGTCATACAAGGAAATGAAAGTTTTGGTTTGTTTGAGAACAGATCTTTGATTCCAAAAGTTATTTCCTGGTGATTAAGAACTTATATGTTTTTACAAAATTTGATGTCACTTAAGATTATGACCATGGTTTTTAATTCCTCTGTCATTGAAAACTGTTCTTATCTTTTCTTTCCTTATGTCATTAGGGCTCACAAAAGAATTCTTCCCTGGATGTTTTGTATTGTTGCAAAGCATACTTACTTAAATCTGGGATTAATGCCTGCCAGCTTTCTGACATCACACCCTCTATTGTCCTCATCTCATTGTGGATTGAGAAAAGAAGATTCAGGTCCAGGAAAAGAACAAATCCCTCAAGGAATGAGGAAGGAAGTCAAGGATGTGATGTAAACAGAATCTCAGATGAAGTCAATGGTTTTGAGTTGTGTTTTTCAGAACACCCATGGTAACAACAAGCACATATAATTGACAACAAAAAACATTAGTGGTGCAAACTTTAAAACCAATTTCCTTGTAAGGCAATGATTTCATACATACAACTAATGACTGATTTTCTCATCAAGAAAAGCTATGTTTTCTTGCTGATCTTATTATGGGTCTAAATTAGTACTAAGTCTCTGAATAAAAGATCTTAATCACCAGGAAATAAAAAGGTTTTTTTGCTTGACATTTATTTTCTTAGCTCATACATGCCGTATAAGGAAATAAAATCTGGAGCTAAGTAGTGTTGAATTACTTCCACAGGTTAGTTCAAAAGAGAACACTTCCTTGTACTGAGATGATGTTGCATTTTGATTTACACTGAAAGGGGGTGGAGGAGTGGAGGTGGTACACTAATACTACTATTATTTTAGTCCACTTTCTAAGGTACAGATGAGAAAAGATTTAATTATCACTGTTCATTTAAATCTTCAGCTTGTTTCTACTCAGCAAGTATAATAAATTGTTTTGGTTTTACTTATGAAGGCTTATTTTCCATTTGCTTATTTTTGTTAAACTTTTACAATAATACATGCCACCAAAAAGTGTTATCTTCCTGGAAACTTTATGCAACCCTTTAAGGATAGAACAGGTTTGAAAATAGAAAAGGTAACTGCAAATTTATAACCTTATTCTGGTTTGTAGGTGAAATCGGATTTATGAATTTAAAGGGCAAAACAACTTAAAACCCTTCTTTCTATGCCGGTGTGGTAGTAAATTTTCCCCCCATAAATTTAGGCCCCCCGGACCTTATTTCCTACGTTATGTCTAGTGAATTTGGTCTCTCAGGACTGATTTTACAGGTAATTTACTAGTGTCTGTATGGTTCCCTAATTAATTTTGTGTACTGAAATTATAAGCTAAAAAATGATAAGAAGTGATAAGCTAATACACTAAAGAAAAAAGAGGCATGCTTTACTAAAACGGCAGTGAGATTTAGTATAAAGGGAGAAGAAGGGCCTTTTCTTGCAAAAGGAGGACAAGTTGTTGTCTCGAACTTTCATAGGAAAGAAGGGTCTAGGCCCAAATTTCCTAGCAGACCATTTTTACTATAAAGGAGACCAAATTTACTGGAGGGCTATGGCTAAATTGTCTGGGGCCCAAATTTCTTAGAAAATAAGGGCCAGGGGGCCCAAAATTACTGGGGGCTAGATTTTCTTTTACACTGGCTATTCATCGAGTACCCATCAAAATTAAAGAACAACTTCCTAAATGTTAAGTCTAACTCCAGTACAGGAAATTCATTGCTGAACTCGATCATTTCTCTACAGTTAAACTTACATTTATTTACAGCCTTCTTTGTAATTCTCCAAATGATTACAAGAGTAGCAGTACTAAAAGTTCCACACATTCAAGAGTTTATTTTACTTAGATTTGAATCAATTTTAAAATTTCCTACCATTCTGCATACAGGTGTCAAAAATCTTCCCAAGAAAAATCGTGACAAAAACAATATAGAATAATGTAGTATCCAGTACCAAAAGATTATGTGGTTCCAATGCTTTTTTTCATGCCAATTGATTTTGTATTAATTGTTATGTCATTGTATATCATGAAAAGCTATGTTTTCTTGCTGATCTTATTATGGGTCTGAATTAGTACTAAGAGTCTGAATAATAGGTCTTAATCACCAGGAAATAAAAAGGTTTTTTTGCTTGCCATTTATTTTCTCAGCTCATACATGTATAAGGAAATAAAATCTGGAGCTAAGTGGTGTAAAATAGCTTCCACAGGTTAGTTCAAAAGAGAACAGTTCCTTGTACTGAGATGATGTTGCATTTTGATTTACACTGAAAGGGGGTGGGAAAGTGGAGGTGGTACACTAATATTACTATTATTTTAGTCCACTTTCTAAGGTACAAATGAGAAAAGATTTAATTATCGCTGTTCATTTAGATCTTCAGCTTGTTTCTACTCAGCAAGTATAATACATTGTTTTAGTTTTCTTTAGGGAGGCTTATTTTCCATTTGCTTATTTTTGTTAAAGTTTTACAATAATACACGCCACCAAAAAGTGTTATCTTCCTGGAAACTTTATGCAACCCTTCTAAGAATAGAACAGGTTTGAAGAATAGAACAAGTAACTGCAAATTTATAACCTTATTCTGGTTTGTAGGTGAAATCGGATTCATAAATTTAAAGGGCAAAACAACTTAAAACTCTCTTTCTATGCCGGCTTAAAGTTCATCGCGTACCTATTGAAATTAAAAAACAACTTCCTGAATGGTAAGTCTAAACTCCAGTACAGGAAATTCATTGCTGAACTCGATCATTTCTCTACAGTTAAACTTACATTTACTTACAGCCTTCTTTGTAATTCCCCAAAGGATTACAAGAGTAGCAGTACTAGAAGTTCCACACATTCAAGAGTTTATTTTATTTAGACTTGGAATTAATTATAAAATTTCCTACCATTCTGCATACAGGTGTCAAAAATCTTCCCAAGAAAAATCGTGACAAAAACAATATAGAATAATGTAGTATCCAGTACCAAAAGATTATGTGGTTCCAATGCTTTTTTTCATGCCAATTGATTTTGTATTAATTGTTATGTCATTGTATATCATAAAAAGCTATGTTTCCTTGCTGATTTTATTATGGGTCTGAATTAGTACTAAGAGTCTGAATAATAGGTCTTAATCACCAGGAAATAAAAAGGTTTTTTGCTTGCCATTTATTTTCTCACCTCTTACATGTATAAGGAAATAAAATCTGGAGCTACATGTAAGTGGTGTTGAATTACTTCCACAAGTTAATTCAAAAGAGAACAGTTCCTTGTACTGAGATGATGATGCATTTTGATTTACACTGAAAGGGGGTGGGGGAGTGGAGGTGGTACACTAATATTACTATTATTTTAGTCCACTTTCTAAGGTACAGATAAGAAAAGACTTAATTATTCCTGTTCATTTAGATCTTCAGCTTGTTTCTACTCAGCAAGTATAATACATTGTTTTAGTTTTATTTAGGAGGCTTATTTTCCATTTGCTTATTTTTGTTAAACTTTTACAATAATACATGCCACCAAAAAGTGTTATTTTCTGGAAACTTTATGCAACCCTTTTAAGAATAGAACAGGTTTGAAGAATAGAACAGGTAACTGCAAATTTATAACCTTATTCTGGTTTGTAGGTGAAATCAGATTTCTAAATTTAAAGGGCAAAACAACTTAAAACCCTTCTTTCTATGCCGGTTAAAGTTCATTGCGTACTCATTGAAATTAAAGAACAACTTCCTGAATGGTAAGTCTAAACTCCAGTACAGGAAATTCATTGCTGAACTCGATCATTCCTCTACAGTTAAACTTACATTTATTTACAGCCTTCTTTATAATTCTCCAAATAATTACAAGAGTAGCAGTACTAGAAGTTCTGCACATTCAAGAGTTTATTTTACTTAAAGTTGGAATTAATTATAAAATTTCCTACCATTCTGCATACAGGTGTCAAAAATCTTCCCAAGAAAAATCGTGACAGAAACAATTTAGAATAATGTAGTATCCAGAACCAAAAGATTATGTGGTTCCAATGCTTTTTTTCATGCCAATTGATTTTGTATAAATTGTTATGTCATTGTATATCATAAAATACTTGAGATGACATAAATCGTTCTTGAGATATCATATTTACAAGCTCTTTTCCATTTAATCATATTAAGCCCTGCCCACTATACATAGTAAATCAATTCAATGCTTTTTATTTTATGGGTTCGAACTTGTTCAAAGACTCTTTAGTTATCAGAACTGACCGGAAGTTGAAAAACTTTGCAAAACTTTAACTCCTTGTTTCTTTGATTGTGTTTTGCAATAATGAAGTAGTCTCAACACCTTCTTTAATTTTGATATTTTTGAACAGTTTTCTACAGTTCTTGATGTATTTCCTTTTTTTTTTTGTTTCATTAAAAAAGAAGAAACTCATGTAAAGTGTGAGATATTAGAAAATTTTCGGGTTGGAAGAATAATTTTTTCCGGGATAACAATGCTAAACCTGTAGCAAGGCGAAAGGATATGAAAATTGCCATGACATGATGCATAGAATAAACTAGACTAATATTTCTAACAAATCATATACATAGAACGTAAAATTTATTGTATTTTAAATTGTAAAAGAAAGTTTGATGATATATTTTTATATTAAAATAATATCAATTATGACCTGCAAGGCATGACATCAAAATTCCAGTCAGTCCTTAAAATGGAATAAAACTAAGAAATAAATTAACATTGTTGTGTATGTGATAATTTTTACACAAATTCACTGCGAGCCAAGCAAACTTTTTTTTTAGAGAAGTTTTTATCTAGGAATGTTTTGCATTAAAAAATTGCCAAAATGATCTTTACTTCAAAACCGCACAAACTAAGAAGATCTCAGGAAGTTTTTTAATGTGTTATGGTGGATTTTTCAGGAAAAAGCATCCGTGGTGAATCAATATGACAATTTCCATGATGTGATTTATACATGGGTAAATGTTAATACACTGTATAGCTGTATGAGCTATTGTGAATCGAATACAAGTGTGTGTGATAATGGGTGGACCATGATGATGAGTATATGATGAGACATTCTGAGGTGCACTGTACCTGGAAGCCTGGGAGTCACAAACGTGAAGTGGGAATTAAGCTATTAGTCCCAGTGGTGTGTGGCATTCCCAACCAATTACTGTTTGTCTTGTCGTGATTTGAGACAATATTTTGACCAGATACTTTAAATTTATATTGCTAAATTTTATCATCTTCATGTTAAGACAAAATGGCCTATAAATCAAATGATGTCAAATACAAAAATGACAACTATGACTCGAACCCATCACCAGTGCTTTCAATACTTTGATTATAAAATGAATATGTACAAACTAGCTGACATCATATTTCTACAAAATGTGAAACAAAACAGACATGTGATTGTTAAAATACGGTGGGCTTCTTGTAAAAGCTCCGGCATCTAAGTCCTGAGGCTTCCACCATTTTCTCATAAATTGTTATGTGTTTTCATTATAAATATTGTAATATGTGCATGAAAATAGAAAAAAAAAATCAAAATCAAATCAAATCAAAATATGATTTTAAAACTTTACATTAAGCCCCACCTACTCATTAATATGCATAACATCACCACCAAAAGCAATAAGACACATCTACAGACTGGGTTATCTGTGTACATAACATGACGTGAATCCATTCGTCCTTTTTGAGATATACCATGTTTACAAGGTCTTTTTAGCAAAACCATATTAAGCCCCGCCTACTATGCATATTAATGAAATTCAACGATTTTATACAATGAACACATACACACTAGCTAACAAGATATCTAACTAAATGTAAAACAAATCAGACAGGTGACTTTAAAATATGAGCATTTAAAGATTTTCACATTAAGCCCCGCCTACTCATTAATATGCAAGATATCACCACCAAAAACAATAGGGCACATCTATGGACCATGGGTTATCTGTGTACCATATTTGGCATAAATCCAGTTTATGGTTCTTAAGATATCATACTTACGAGCTTGCTGTTACAGACACACATACATACACACACACATACATATGCACACACACAAACATACATACATATATACATACATGCACACACTCACATACATACATATATACATACATACACATATTGGCATGACTGCATAGGTTCCTTATGCTATTAGCTTTGGAACCTAAAACATCTTTCATTCTTTTTATCTTTTCCAGGTCTGATCTATTTGGTAAAAATTACTTCTGCAATTAAGGAACTCACCATTCTGTATTGTTGGGCTTCATTATTAGACGCCTGATCAGTTGAATCTCCAACATTATAGCCCCCTCTGTTGTTATTCTACCCAGAAAAAAACAAAAAACAAAACACAAACAAAATCAGAAAATAGTCATGATAGCTTACAAAGATTTCAAGATAAAGGTGTTTCAAGGAAATTTCTTTCAATCAAAGATATCCTTCTCTTAAAGCATAGGTGGCAGAACCACTCCGATCAAACAAAAATTTGTCCGACAATGGTCTGACCAAGGCAAAAATTTGACCAAGGTCATACAATGTGATATTAGGCCTATTCAGTATTTCACTGTAATGTTCTAATGTATAAGTAATGATTTTTGTATCAAGTTCGCGATTAATATTTCACGAAAAAACGTTCGGAATAAGCTTGGTATGCGATGTTAAGTTCTTTATAGCCACACACACATTACGGTAAAGTCCTGAAGACATGCATGCTCTATAATTGCTTTAACGCTTTTCTTAGATTCCCAGGATGAATAAAACAATATACTGAGTTTACAAGTGATGTAAAATGATGCAATCTTTCACAACGGAATTGTAGTTTAGCTTCCCTGGTTGTAGATTGTCCGATACTTCAGTACTTCATAGAATTAGGAAAATGATAGTCTATGACTTTCTTGTTAGAAGTATGTTATAGTTTAATTTTGTCAAGAATAGGCAAAATGACTGTCATACTTAACAAGAATTTCAAAATAATAAAGCTACCTATAGTTTGGAAGAATTTATCCGAAAGCAATATTGTTGCTATCCCAGTCAGAAATGCAAAAATAAAGTCATTACAAAATGCTTAAGCCGCAGAGCTTCTGGGGCTTCGCCCCCTAGACTACCACCAGGGCTTTTCTCCTGGACCCCACCGGGGCCCGTGGATGGCCCCTGGACCCCAGGCCATTGGGTTCACGCTTCACATGAACATGGTTGGCCCAATAATTTCAACCTTCCGCCGCCACTGTAAAGTTCAATATGATGTGCAACAATCCAATATTTGTATTAGCTCTGTCAATACTCAAACTAAATTCTGGCTTTAATTTTTTTTCATTAAATATATATGCAGTTATAATGTTATTCCATGTTAAGATCTATGTGAATATGTACATTTGTCATGACATCTCTACCTAGCAGTTGTAAGCTTTTCTTATGTCTTTTCTACATTGAGCAAATACATGCAAATGCATCACAGACATATGGCACACACAATTTTGGCAGAACTGGTGACTAATATTTGTATTCAAACAATGCACTCTTTCAATCTATTAAGTAAATTTCTAGTGCAAAGTACATAAATATGGAACCAAAAGGCAAATAATCTCTACAGAGTAACCAAAAGGCAAATAATCTATACAGACTAGTAAACATTGAATATAAGAAAAAGAAATGATGAACTCTGCAAGATTCGGTGAAATAAGTTCCCAGTTCACCTATATTTCAAGACCAAATGTGAATTGGAATTCTATGTCTTTGTATGTATAAAATCAAACAAATTAGAATGAAGGATAAACTGATTAAGCTGAAAAGGTGTCTATTGTAATTTTCCATTGATATGAAGACCAAATTTTCTCATTTTTTTTAGACTTAAACAGGGGGAAGAGGGGTACAAGTCTCCTTAACAGGGGGATAAAATTCAAAGAATATTATTTACACCTTAAATATTCCTTTCACCACCACCCTCCACAGATTGAAATAAGTTCCCAATAAAAGGCAAGATGTCCATGACAGGGGAGGGATAAATCCTGGGGTCACCACCAGTGCCACCCTGGTTTCAAAGAAGATTATTACAGAAATGTTCATATTGCAAGACCACCATTCATTTACCTTTGTACTGTAAAAGGCTTTTTACAGTGCATGAACTTTAACATGAACTAATTATCATTTTGAGGAATCAAAGACATAATAAATTTCAGTGATTTAATGTTTATCCTTAAGTATACAGTACAACATTATACATAACAGGAAAGCTCATAAACAACAACAACAAAAAACTTAATTTTAATTATATCTTCTTGTTTCCAAATTTCCATAATTGATTATAAAATTGATTTCTGCTCTTTAAAATTTAATTGAAACACAGAAGCAAAATTTTAAAACTAAAACAAACTTTTTGCCATGTATATCATTTTCATCCAACAATTTGTTTGACTTGGTTATTTCATGAACATTAAACTCATCTAACATTTGGGCACATGCAGAATTAGGGGTGTGCAAGGGAAGAAATCCCCTGACCCCACATCTTTTTTTCAATCTTTTTAACTTTTGCAGGTATTTTTAGTGTGATTTCACGATTTTGCCCACCCACGTGTGATAGGCAAATTGGTGGATATATGTCAGGTGGATAAATCCTGCTTATGCATTTGGGTAACATGTAATACAATAAATGGGGAGGGGAAAGGTAACACTTATAAATAAATCAAAGAAATAACAAGTTTTTTAGCATTACAGAAGGTGATTATAGAAATTTAAAAAAAATGTACATGTGCATTACTGCATGTGTGTGATAATGTTAAACTCACTTGTGAATCAAACACCCTGTTGGCATTTTGTCTCTCTGCGGACTGCTCATTCAGCCTGTTGTTGCTTCCACGGGGTTGTGCATGTATACATCAGCAAATGTAGCAGTTACACAAAGCAACAGCACACATCCAACCGCTAATCTCATTGTTGATGATTTGCAATCTGCGCTGACCTATGAAATTTTTTCTTCACCTAACGTATCAGAAAAATAAGGAATAAACTTATATACATTTCACTGTCAAAGTTGAGGATAGTTAGGAAACTTTTATCTCCAAATGAAATAGGATATTTAGAAAACTTTTATCTCCAAATAAAATAGAACAAAGACAAAGAAGACAGTGCTCAAAATTTCTATGCAATGAAATCATATGTAAAAGTGTATGTGAATGATTGATGAAATTTGACACCACACCTGCCCACCAAATACATCTATTGATATCCACAGATGGCACCTATCATGTGGGATGGGGAGGGGGGCAAAAACCCCCAAATTTCCCAGTCACAAGTGAAAAAATTGCACTGTTAAATTAAGTGTCCAACAAAAGTTGCTGCTAATCAGAAAATCTCCTTAAATTGTTTGGAAATTTTGTTCAATTTTGTTCAATTTTGGGAAAATATGACCAGTTTTCAGAAAATTTTGGCCACTTTTCAGGAATTTGTTTAGCCAGTTTACAGGAAATTTTACTAAATTAAATATCTTATAAGTTTACTATTTTCAATAGACACAGCTACTTTTATTGAATATTATTGAACCTTTGCCTCTAATTTGTACAAAGATTATTCCTTTTTCAAACAGAGCTGCAATTACACCCATTTCCATTATAAATTCAGACTGTTTCATTTCCAACAAAACAGAAACTCATATACTAGGCCAGGCTGTCGGAGCCGGTGCGTTGCTCATTGCACCACTTTTGCGCCGAGATTATGAAAATGCAAGAACTACAGGGAGCTTCACCCTCTGTTCCTCAAACCCTGCCACACATCGATCAAGACCATCGACACACCACTAACAACTCCGGTGCTACGGCCCTGTACTACGCTTTTTGAAAAGAGACATTTGATGGTGATTAATGTTATGAAATTTTTGCTGTAATGATTCTTTATCAATTTTTTAAATTAATTTTTATTATACAAAGTTTTATTATACTTTTTCAAATGTTCACAATTTCTATACACAACTCAATAGTTGATAATAAAAACAAGCACTTGGGCAACAACAGGGTTGGAAGGATGGGTAAAGCCCACATTTTAATCTTAATTGATCTACAGTGGCAGGGTTGGAAAAATCTCTCGCTTGAAAAATAATTGTGGCGAGTAGAAATATTATAATATACTATGGTACTCTCCACAATTACATGTTATTCAGCCTCGCCAAGTTTGGCGATTGACTTTTTTTGTATTTTTCCAACCCTGTTGAGTGGAAAAATAATTCAATTAATAATAAAGAAATTTCTATTTATAACTAAAAAATTTGAATGATTGTTATCCACACTTAAAAGACATCAAGTCAAATGTTCAAGCTTGATGATAGAATAATGAAAAATAAACCAACTACCAAAGTCCTTTTATAAAATATTATTCCATTCTCAAGTTATCCAAATTTGAAGTTATTAGATGGATGCTGCAATTTTTGAGATAATTTGCTAGCATACAAAATGTATTACTTTAAAATTCTCTGAATTATTAATATCATATACATGCAAAGAAAAAAAATTCTTTGAAGTTAGGAAATTTGAAATAGATTATCAAGAAATACATTAATATTCTATTCTGCATTGGGTGTATGACATCATGTTTTAGAGCAGCATGAACAAAATGGCCACTCCCATGTAAGTTTATTTTGACATAATTAATGTTTTAATAAATTAGAAAAATATATGCTTACTGTACAGTCATTGTTTTGGATGATGTGAAATTTCTTCAGATGACTTATGATGAATAATTCTATCATATCAAATGAAGAAACAGCCAGATTTTGTGTCTTCTTGAATGGCAGAGTTAATTTATTAGATTTTGTTAGACAACTTTCTTGACATTTCCAGTAATATTTAAGACACACAATTGCAGGGAAAATACAAAGAACTACATCCAAGACTTTTGAGGAATGTGGTGATCGGTAGTGGCTTTTTCACACTGGTCATTCCTACACAATTAAGACAGAACTGTACACTTCAATATCTCATTTTAGGAACAAAAGTAGGCCTATTGGAGTAGTTTCTTCAACATTTTGTTAAGCTCTCAGTCCTCTTTCATATAATCCTTCATGGACAATAAAGTAAAGTTTTGCTATTTAATTCTCCCTTTCCCCCTTGCTTTACATATGTGCTGAAAGGAGAAAAGAATGGGTGGCTGAAGAAATGAAACATATGAGCATGCTGAAACAATCAAGAAAATATATTACTGGGTTAAATACATGTAATACATTGTCACAAACAAAATTGAAATTATGGGTGAGCATTCTAAATTTTTCTGCCCCCAAGAATTCAATCTTTGTATCACAGAGCTAAGTGATAATGATTTGTTATCTGACTCACTGATTACATGTACTGCTACTGCAGAATGCAGGCCACAAGTTTTATCAAATTTGGAAGGTAATCTCCGAAGCACAAATACAACCAAACTAAAGTTACAGTTTAGCGTCATAGCAGCTCCTAACACTTGCCCTTCACTCTCAAATGGTCAAAAGTTGTGAAACTTGCAATCACACTGGAAAACATAGGTAAAGATTTTCAGGGTGGATTTGTATGTCATATATTTCCTACTTTTCCTACTTTCTTTGTAAAGCTCAAAAACTGAGGAGTTAAAATCAATTATAAAATTTCACCAATGCAGTTCTGAATAAAGGTGTTAAAAATCTTCCCACGAAAAAAGTGACAGAATATACTTATATACATCATATTCTGTTAGGCCAAGTGGACTGCTGTTTAGGGCCATTGTGGGGCCCAGTCAGTTTTGGGCAGGTTGCCAAAGTGGGCAACAGATGGGCTAACCAGTATTAAATGGCCCTTGCAGAACCAATATGGGGCCCAGGTGGGCCCAGTAGATTTTGGGCTTGTAGACCTTGCCCTAATCAGCCGCTTAACCCACATGGAGCGCATGACTGGGAAAGCCCCTGCCCAGTTCAGCTCGCTTCAACTGAGTGAATTGTTTGATGAGGAAACAACATGAAGGTCAAATTGTGCCTGAGAGGTCAGATCATGCTGAGTCACTGGGGCCCAAGTGATCATGCTCACTGGGGTGTTCCTTTGCAGAGATAAAAACTTGAGGGTTCTTTCAAACAGAAGAAAATTAAGCCCCTTATTCTCTCTTTACTGCCAGATTGAAAATTTAACACATTTTAACATGTTTTTGTGTATCTACCCAAATTTCACCAGTGGGCACTTTGGGGATTCTGGGAAAAGTGTACAATGCCCATACAAGCTTGCCACTGACTCGCTGAAGACTGTGTCTTTGGGCTATCATGTCTAATATATTAATACTTATATACAGTATATCTAATATATATAGAATGATGAAATTTATACTCCTAGCCATCCTAACTTAAGGTTACGAACCCTTATTTGCTTTTCACATTGTTTGGGACATTCAAAATTCTGATTCGTAATCATTACGATTGACGAATCAGGAACAGATTCTTCCAATTTAAAAAATTTGGATCTTTAATTCCGTAATTTTTGTAGAGTTTGGTAAAAAGAAAATCTTATTTTCCTGAATTTTAGTCCAAAATATTTTGTTCTGAAATTGTTGTACTGTACCTTAGGAATATAAAAATGATAAAGGGTGACCAGTATGTTTCAGACCGATAAAAGTTAATATATTTTCCAGTTGGGAAGGGAGGGGGGGGGGAGGGCGGGGAGGGGCGGGGAGGGGGTTGTCCTATAAAGCTATATACTTTCATATAGGCATAGATGCTTTCAAAAATATGTCATGTCGAAAAATGCCCCTCAAGTCTTGTGCGCCCCTGATCTCCAATTCAAACATTTCCCTAATCCATGTTTTCTAGAAATTTCAAAACTTTTATCTTTCATTCGTGAAACAAAATTAGCAAACATTCCAGTACCCCAGGCTCGAAAACATGTAGGTTACATCCAATTTATACAGAAATACATTAACAAACATTTATGCCACCATCACTGGCATGGCGTAAGCAAGGTTTTTTAAAAAAAAAAAACTTTCCAGTACAGCCTCTAAATCTGAATAGGTAAAGTCGGCAAAAATCCTTTTACAGGAGATGAACGCAAACCGAACCTAGTTAAAGTATGAGGGAAAAAAAATCAATTAAAAGCTTAGCAAGTTAAGCTTTGAAACAGTTTAGACTTGGTGCATGTACAATGTCTAATGGTAAAGCATTCCAATCTTTTAGTGCTTGAGGAAAAAAGGAGTATTTATTAACATTCTTTTTAGCATAAGGAATGTGGAAATTCAGATCATGGTTATTTCTTGTATTAATTCTTGCATTTGGGTTCAGGTTATCATTATCAATGGTGACAAGACTGTTATTGGTTTTATATAGGATTTTTAGACAGGTGTTCCTTCTTCTTGTTATTAGCAGGGGCCAATCTAATTTATGAAGCATGCTAGTGACACTGGATTTATAAGAATCTGCCATACAGAACCTGGCTGCTCTCCGTTGAATTGTTTCAAGCTTATCTACATCGCACTGGTGATAGGGGTTCCAAACTGTTAATGCATACTTAAATACTGGCCTAACTAGAGCTTTAAATGCAGTGGTTTTAACGTCAGTGGGACAGTTTGAGAGGTTACGTCTTAATAGGCCAAGCACAGAGTTTGCTTTGTTGGTAATGCTGTGTACATGTTTATCCCATCTGAGTTTATTATCAATTTCAACATCAAGGTACAGGTGGGAGTTGACATGTTTTAGCGGCTGGTCACATGGTATAAACTGGTGATTTATAGCATTTGATAGGAGATATTGAGAGGATGTAGTATTTAGAGGGGTTGAAATTGATTTGCCATTTATTTTGCCATTGTTCAAGTTTATTTAAATCATCTTGGAGGATTTGTTGGCCAGGGTTTATTAGTTGTTCTATACACAAGACAATCATCAGCAAACAGTCTAACCATGCTGTTTATATTATTAGGGATGTCATTTACATATAAAAGGAAGACCCAAAACAATACCTTGTGGTACACCAGGCCTCCCCTTCCCCTCCCACTCAGTGCCTATGACATAATTAATCAATCAGATAAAAACTGACTAACATTAAATATACAGTGCATGTAAACTGTTGAGTCTAACAAGTATGAACTTAGCATGCTCTGAATAATAAGAAACTGAAGTTAAACATCCCCATGAGAAATGTACGCCAGTAAGAAGACATTATGCATTATCAGCGCCATGTATATAAAAATCACTACGTAATTTGGGCATGAATAATGCACAACTGTATTATGGCTAGTACATGTTCAGTACACAGTCAAATGAACGAACCTTATCACGGTAATAAGTTTAGTTACTGAGCAAGTAAATAAACCATAACTTACGTTATTCCCCGCTCTTCTTTTTTTCAAGAACTGCCTTAACAAAATGTGTGGAATTTGAAAGAAATCGTCTATCGTCTATCGTCAATCAGAATATACAGATATCTTTTACTATATCACCATGTCCACACTTCTTCCTGTAATCAACCATTGTGTTTATGCTTGCTATGGATAGCGCTTTTTATCAAGCCACGCCCTCAAAAATCAAAGAGGAGGAGTTTGACCAAAAAAGGCAATGTATTTAATTCAAGCTAATACAGTGATGGTAGGTGGGATTAGAACATGACTCATCAAGGCGTTATGTAGGCCCTACTTTGCCTGTTTCAAGACCCATGTCTTACCATGGAGCTAAAAAAGAATAATTGGATGACACTTGATGGCAGCTCTCTTATTATCCTACTTTTTTTTAGGAACGATAAGAAATTCTATTGAATTGGTTGTGACACAACTATAAAAAAGACCCTTAAAAATTGAAGACGGGACTAAAGTGCCATAAATTGGCTTTTATGATTTATTTCCTTTTTTTTTAAAGGTAAAGTGTGTGTGTGTGTGTGTGGTCAGGAGGGTGGGGAGGGGTGGGGTGGGTTGTTAAATAAAGAACCTTTTGATTATCTTAATAAAGAAATGTTCTTTGGAAAGAAGGACAACTGTCAGCTTTCAGAAGGGTTATTTTATAACCAGACCATTCCAATACGTTTGAGGGTAAATCTAATTTTAATGCAACCAATACGCTTTGTAAGTAAAAAAAAAGAATAGAATATAAGGAAAATTACATTTCAACTTCAACATGTGGAAAGTTGATCTCAACTGTTGTAATTTACAAGTTGTGTTACCAAAAGCACCTAAACCATGGGTGCTTGATTACTGTTCTACTCTTGCCTCTCCAGGCAACTGAGTGTGAACGAATGTGTATTACACATTCTTGACACAGAATGAATTCAATATGTATCGCCACTGTCAACTCATGCAGGTTTTTTTTTTTCTTTTTTTTCTTCATATTTTTGCATCCATTATTAATGTTCCTTTTTTTCTTATGCGATAAATTAATTAAATTATGCAAAAACATACACGATCGTATAATAACTGAAATCTGAAATAAAGATTTACAATACCATGCACCCGGAGTCCTGGAAACTGACTACTATTTGACTTTTCGCGCCTGATTAACTTAGGACCGCCCATTTTGATACTTATCATGACCACGCCTACTTAATTATCTCCATTTTTCACAGAATTTGAAAAAAAAAAAGCTTTATTACATCACAAGCATACCACGACGAAAGTTCTAAAGTGGTTCCGAAGTTAACAGTTCACGTAGGAAAGGTAAAAGATACACATTCACGAGAGAGACATTCTTCAAAGTAAGAAGAACAGCAAAAAAATGGGGGTGAAGAAGGCTTTCATGTTGATGATACCAATGTTTTTCTCATGCATTCACGCAGATCTTTACATGCATAACCCAAGGTAAGCAGCAGCGTTACGTGCATATTTGCCCGTTAAGGGCTGTTGTTAGCATTGTAATATAATTACTGTACTGACACTGACAGTGATAGACCGTCATTTGCTGAATGTTTACTATTAAAGATCAAATTGATGATGATCGTTGGCGCTCCTTTCATTTTATTGGTAGTTTCAGACATGTTTAATTTTTTATATTAAGTATCTTTCATGAATTCGAAAGTTTAACCAATCACCAGTGTGACACTTAGTGTGATTATTTTAGACCGCAGCTAAAACTGAAAGTGTTACTTAAATATTAAAGTAATATTCAATGTTCAATTAAAAGAACATTAAATTAGGCGAATAACAGAAAAGTCTTTAAAATGAAAAAAAACGTACTTACAAACTTAAATTGTGAAATTATGGCTTTTATTGTAAGAATTAAGGAATTTCAGTTATATGTAGAGTACTATACCGATATGCAAAGTGTGTGATGTTTGAATAGTAGGGCAGCTCTATTACTTGAATTTTTCAGTCATTAAAAAATTATGTCTAAATTTGCAGATTGACCAACACTGTTTATCAAAGAATTTTGTTTTATAAAGGTTTACAACCAGTAAATTTTAGGGGTTATTGCCCTCGTTGAGAGATCACACTTCTACCCCCTTCATCCTTCATATATTTAGATGTGGAATCATGGCAAATTATTGAAAGAATGCAGACATTTCTGATATTCCTTTTAATTCTTTTCAGTGTTATTCATGGGGTAGTACTGAATTATTTGTAAATTAAATTGGTAATGTATTCTGGTTGTCAGGGGTGCAAGAAATGTGATGGATGCACCAGTGGGACCTGCAGAACATATTCATTGGGGGCAGGCACGTAGCCAGGGGAAGCCGTGACTTCCCCCTTAGCTGAATATTGATTTTGGGGTGGCGTATTTTTTAGATTGTAATGGTCATGTTTTTGAGTTTGTCTACTTTATGTACTTCGAAAATCCTGTCAAATACTGCATGTGACAATATGATACAATGGGAATTCATGCCCTTGCACAACACGAACAGTGGGTATTCAGATGGCAAAGGGAGTTCTCGGACAAATCCCCCACAGACCATGTGTCTACAGTAAAAGAATGTGACATCGATATTTCCCCTGCATTATTAAACATTGCCACTGTTCTACCAATATCAACTGCAACAGTTAAAAGATAATTTTCATCATTGCGACTGCTGAAAACATATCTCAGGAACAGGACAAGTGAAATACGGTTAACCGCTTTAGCCTTGATGTACATCCATGCTGGCAAGAAAATCAACATCGACTGTGTCATCGATCATTTTGCAAGTTCCCAAAGCCATCGTCTTCTTATGCCTTTTTTCTTCTAGCTGCTCCATATCAAAATATTTCTCTCATTTTGTTTTGCCAAAGGCCTACATTTACAGTACATGTACCTTCAAATTGATTGACATAGATGACTGACACACGCAGGTTTTCATATGTGTAGTGAAATATGTTCTCTTCTTCCAGTCTTAAATGCCTATAATTTCCAAATTTTGAAAAGTCCCAAAAAGATAACATCAGTAAATTTTGTATCATTTCCATTGCTGAAAAAGGTTGTCTTGTAAGTTGATCAAATCTGACTCATTCCCCCGATTGAGTCTTGTTTCATCCAACTAAACATCTTTTCTCCTACTGATCAAGGAGAATCTTATTTGGTCTGGTCATCCCAGGCAGAAGTTCTCCAAAAAATAAATAAATAGTACCGACACAAAAAGTTTTATAAAATGTATTTCCATGAACTGGTTTTAGTGTGTTTTGACTTGAATTTTAAGCAATTTCCTACGACCAACAGCACGAAAAATGCAGGGTTTGGGAGCTTTTCCTCCTGGTTCCCCACCAGGGCTTTGCCCCTTGAACTCACTAGGGGCCTTAAGCAGGCCTATGGACCCCATGCCGTACACATTTCTGACAACCAACATTTTTTTTTATTCAGGTTGGCTCCCCCCTCCTAAAATTCCTGGCTATGTGCCTGATTGAGAGGGGGGTGGGGTGAATCATTGTATAGTTTATTTTGTACATTTTTAGCTCGACTATTTGAAGAATAATAGAGCTACATGTACAGTATTCTACTGCCCCTGGCGTTGGCGTCCGGTAAAGTTTTGGCTAAAGTTTTCATAACCTAAGTTATGAATGGTGTACATTCATGTGAAGTGGCATAGAGGTAGAGGACATAGATACTGATCAAATGAGCATGATTGGAGGGTTGTGTGTGCATACTAATTAGCTTATTTGCATAACAATGAAAATATTTGTCAGGTTAAAAGTTTTGGTTAAAGTTTTTGGTTAAAGTTTTCATAACTTATGAATGGTGTACATTCATGTGACTTGGCATAGGGGTATAGGACATGGGTTATTGTTCAGATGAGCATGATTGAGGGGGTTGTGTGTGGATACTACTTAGCTTATTTGCATAACAATGAAAATATTTGTCAGGTTAAAGTTTTGCTTAAAAGGTTTTGGTTAAAGTTTTTATAACTCAAGTTATGAATGGTGTACATTCATGTAATTTGGCATAGGGGTACTGTTCAAGGTGAGCATAATTAGGGGTTGTGTGGCATAGGGGTACTGTTCAAGTGAGCATGATTAGGGGTTGTGTGTGCAAACTAATTAGCTTATTTGCATAACAATGAAAATATTGTATCTATGATATCTCTTAAATTACTGTGGATGTGTGGATTTTGTTTGCACAAATGATCATATATGTGAAGAGCATTGTCTACACTTAATGGTGAGGTGAAGTGTACATATCAATTAGGTTATTTGTATAACAATATACTCATACAAAATGTTTAACATATATGAGTGCATAATGTAAGTTATGAATGGTGTACATTCATGTAAGGGGTAGAGGACATGGGACATGGGTACTGTTCAGATAATCATGATTGGGGGTTGTGCGTGTATACTAATTAGCCTATTTGCATGACAATGAAAATATTTGTATCTATGATATGTCTTAGATTGAAGTGGGAGTGGGGATTTTGTTTACACAAATGATCATATATGTTAAGAGCATTGTCTACACTTAATGGTGTGGTGTAATGTGCATGTTAATTAGGTTATTTGCATAACAATAGACTTTCATAGACAAAAATTAACCTGAGGTAATAACTTGGTACTTGATACATTTGTAGGTGGCATTGGTACAGTTAAGCATGATTGGGCATTTGTGTGTAAATAATAATTAGCTTATTTTGCATAACATTGAAAATATTTGTATCTATGATATCTCTTAAAATATAAAGTTGGTGTGGGGATTTTGTTTACACAAATGGTCATATATGTGAAGAGCATTGTCTACACTCAATGGTGAGGTGTAGTGTGCATATTAATTAGGTTATTTGCATAACAATTTTCCCTCAACTTTTTTAGCTGTCAAATTATAATAACCCTTTATAACCAGATTCTTTAAACCAAGGGCCTCGTGGTCTGTAGACAGGTATAATACACCACAGTAGGTGGACATTAAGTGAGAATAAAAGCGGATTCATTTAAAGAAGCACCCTGACAAAATATGAGGGCATGTTATTGTGGTTTCTATAGGTACTGTATACTGTAGGAGGAAGTGACTGTAAAGTGGGAGGGGCTGAACCACACAAAGCAGGTATTAGATGGGTACCAAGTGGATTATACTGGACAAACACAATGCCACTGCATGAACAAAACACAAGGAACACTATGAGGTCATTTTGCTAAGGTGGAGCAAAATTCACACTTGACTTACTTCCTCGTGAGGGACAAAAAGAAAAAGATAATAATTTACACAAGACTCATGGGAAAATCATTGAAGTTTTGTAGACATGTAGAGAAAACTTGGCTGACTCCCCACCCCACCCATCACCCTTTAAGGAGTACTCAAGGGATTTGGGATTTGACCCATCTCTTGGCCAGTTCCAAACCTTCATTTTTCTTTGGGATACAGTCAAAGGGGTGTCTTCCTACAGCTGCTTATAGTTATTAATGGCATTGCTTGGACCGGGGTGGGAGTCCCATACAAAGGAGATCTACAATTGCTTTGCCTGAATTTTTTATTTAATTTTGTGAGCAATTTTGCAGATTTTTAATACATTTGGTATGGTACACAGGGGCCAAAAGTGAAAAAAAAATTTGCCACTGTTACAAGGAACAGTACTTTATCAAAAATACTTTTCCATTTTCACTGTTCCAACTTTTTGCCAAATACAGGACAAATTCCTTTCTTAAAATGGGCTCATTTACAACTATTTTATTGGTTAATATGTGGAAATATGTATGTCGGTTATTAGTATTTACATGATGTAGCATCCAGTTGCATACAGTTGTACAAGTACAGGCATCCTTGCATGTGCTTATTCATGATTAATTGCAGGTAGGTGGGAAAAGTTTTTTGTAAATAGGAAGAAACTATTTTCATGATAATCTTGTTTGACATGCATGCATGTTTTTATTAGCAGAAAACCATGTAATGATCATTGATGCCACATGCTTGTGAAAAGAACACTGTTTCTGCAGAATAGTGATGTTTGAAAATTCACTCTTCTTGCATAAAAGCATTGTTCTTGGAACAGTGGAACAATTGCAAATTCGACCCCTGGTACAGAAATTGGCAAACTACTGTACCACAAAATTATGCAGATAGCCTTTTGGAGTCTTCTCTCACTTATGGGGACTTTTGTGTACAAACACAATAATCAATTTTGCCTTTATTCCAATTATTACTCCAATCATTACACATACTGATTTACTGTAAAGTGACTTTCTATAAATTTACAATATTTATCTTCCATCCATTTATATTCATTTCACAGAGGAAGTAATAACAGACTAGATGAAGCAGGCAGAGAGAGGAACAATGGAAACAGGTAAGAAGCAAAATGAGTGTTGTTTAGTACTGCTCATATTTCATTTAAAAAATTGTTTGAAAATTTTCAGGACACAACCACTGTATTAATGTATTTTGGAAGTTTTGATAGAATTTGGAATGTGGTAGATTATATATCATATTATGTTTATTGTTACTGTGGTTTGATCAGATTTCTTTCTAGATGAGGAGCAATTGGGGCACTAGTCAGTTCCCAGCCTCGCAAAAAGTTGCTTGTTCTCTTCTGTGCATATTCCGTCCATTCGGATTTATGAATATATAATGAGCTGAAAGATGCTGTTTTTCGAAGGTGATTACAGCATTGCTACGACAAAAAACATTAATAGTACATAAAATTTAGGCAGATAAAGGGTTGAAAATACTAACATTATTATTTGAAGAATTAATTAGAGCAAGAAATAATGAAAATAGGAGGATTTTAAACGATTTCATATTTGGAAAAAATGGGTGCCAAAAAATGTAGTCACAAACCACATTTCCAGTCTTGGGCCCATACAATCTTTACATATGTGATAGAAAAATTCCTTTTCTATCCAAATCTATGAAAATAAGAATGAAAATCAGAGGAATCTGGTCAGGGGTTTGCAAGTTGTGCACCTATTTCCAGAGAAACCATGTTGCTTTCCCTAATATCGTCAATCATATCATGATTGGACAATGTGCAGTCATGTGGTGTTGTTTACATCTGTATCTAATCTCGCATGTCAGCATGTGCATGCTGTATACATACAGTATGAAATGGCATTTATAAAATAGCCACAAACCCTTTGCAATCCCCTGATAACGTGTTTCTTTTAAACAGTGTGTACTCCAGATTACATGGGAATCTTAATTGTATATCAAATTCAGAATAAAATGAATGAAATTTAGTGATGACAGAGTGTCTTGAGGCAACTGAATACACCCAGTGTATGTAGGGTTTTGATAATTATAACCTTTGTGTATTGCATACATGTAATGTGGTGTCAATACTGATTTCTTCAAATTCAGCCTGTGCAAAGTATTTTCACTATTCTTTTGGTATAATTCATGGGATAAATACATTTATATTTGCTTATTTTGCTAAAATACCATTTCACCAGAGATTACTTATCCCAAATTCCTGATTTCATGTACTTCCTGTAATAACACTGTTGCTTTGTAGGCCTAGTGGTATGAATTTTCATCAGCATGAAATATGGATTGGACTGTGCCTTCTCAGACAAAAAATTTTGAGTTGAGATTATTTTGGTAATTTACTATGGTAACAATTTAATGAATTATGCCAATTAAAATAAAAATTGCCCTGGAAAATCACGTAATTTACAAAATAGTATAAAACTTTGCATAACATTGGTTAATAATCATGTACCTGTTGTATGAATATGTGGAATACTGTAGCCTAGTTGTATGGCATATAATGGTATTCTATGAACGGACTACATGTACACTTAAACCAGTGTTCTATATATGCCTGTCCATACTTGCACAATGGCATTAACTTGCATCAATGAAAATTTATCATGCTATTCAGAGGAGAAAGACACTTTTCTTCAACATTTGATTTACTTCTGAATCTGATACTGACAATATATATACCCTTGTTCTTGAACTGTTCCAGACAATAATATAAAACAAATTCACAACAACATGAAATTGATTATAAACAATCTTCATGCAAGGTAGGCCTACATATGAATATATATAGTGCCACTTGAATTTTGTTAACAGAAATTATCAATGAAACACTCAATAGGAAAAATAAAAATACATGCACCTAAACAGGAAAAGTTTTCACAACCACTCAGATCATACTGAAGTCTCCTTTATATACCCTTGATCTTCAACTGTTCCAGACAATGATAAAAATTTTTACAACAACATAAAATTATTAAAAACAATCCCTATGCAAGGTAGGCCTACATATCAATATATGTAGTGCCACTTGAATTTTGTTAACAGAAATTATCAATGAAACACTCAGTAGGAAAAATGAAAACATACTCATTAATTGGAAAAGTTTTCACAACCACTCATATCATATTTAAGTCCTAAAGCTAAGGCCTAAACCAGCAGATAATCTGCAGTCAAGAGATCTTGGTCTTGAAGTATTTATTTCCTCACTGTCTATTTCAAGACAAGTATACAAAGACGGCATACCAACACGGCAACACACTACTGTAGGTTGACATTGAAAATAGCTTGATTGTTAATTTTATCCTGTAACTATAGAACCTAGATCCATGGTTGATTTTTAACTGTGGACACACTATTCTCATTTTCACAATAGACCTTGCTTACACTTCAACTTAAATAATGATGAAAGAATCACTGGTCTTTCAATCACTATTACAATACATTTCAAATATGCTTATGGTGAACAATCATTTTGATTCAATGCTGCACATATTAAAACAAATCAAATGACTACTACTACTACTAGACCCTAGGCTAGGTCAGAGTAATAAATAAGATGGATGCAAAATAATAAATCTTATCCTAGTTACCACGCTAACTTACTCTTGATCGCGATAAAAATCCACATAAAATTTAATGCTAATCTCTGTAATGATGGCCATTTTCAACTTCAAAATACTGTCAGTAATCGCCACCGGGCCCATACAAATTTGGTTCTGGCAGAAAGCGTATTGCGTTGTGTAATGAATTTTTGATGAATTTAGCCTAAATCTGAAGGAATCCGGTGAGGGGTTCGGCATGAATTTCATCCAAAAATTAGGCCAATATTGAAGTACACAAATACAAAGGAAACGACAATTATGCAAAAATTAGAAATCTGAAAATATGTAAAGTTTGGTATCATTCAAAAGAAAAATCAACCAATTCCCACCTAGCTTACCATCTTTACTGCTACAACGTTGTCAGGTGACACTCCACGTGATAGAAAACTGTCATCAAGTGATCGGTTTTGCGAAAACTGAAATTCTGAAAGTGGGCGGAGTCTTGTGCAAAGAGAATGACGTCACAGCACCTCATTAACGCAAGGCTGGGAAGTGACTGGACACTATGAGACTTGGGAGGCAAATTGATGATTCCATTAATTCCATACTGAAATTTTACTGTTTTAAAAGGATTTGACAGTGAAATGTGGTATTAATTTTTTTTGAATTAATGCTAAAAAGGTCTTTTGTTTTTGTAAATTCTATCAGTGTGGTATTTTTTGTATTGTTTATATATCATGTATTTCCGGTGAATAGTCACAGAAAGTTAATGTTAACTTTAGAATGGTGGGTTTTAATCACTTTCAAATATGATTTGCTACCACATGGATTATGTCAGAAGTCAAACAGAAGTTCATCTGACCGGGGAAAAGTTTTCCAAAGAAGCAAAATGGTGAAGAAAGCATTCAAAAATATTTTTCTGTTAAGGAGATATTCAGGTTTAATTTCCTCATTTGTGTAGCATTGACTGAAATCAGACTAGTAGTGACATCCTCACATTATTCAAAGTTGTCATGTATTCTATTACATTATTTCCTGAGATATAATGGCTTAAAAATCTTGTCAGGAAAGTAGTAATCTAGTAAGGTATTTCATGATTTGACACCTTAACTAAACTTCAAATAGTAAAACATTTTAATTAATTTTCTTTAGAATACATTCAGGGTGACAGTGTTCTACAGTAGACTTCTCACACCAGTCATTTCTATAAAAATATCTCCTAATTCTAATAATTTTTAATGCTTTCATCATCGTGTTTTTTTTAAAGTCCTCTTTCATATAAGATGCACTTTCTTGACCCTTTAGCTAATCCTTATAAAAAAGTGTGCTGAGGCCCACCATGTGTTGAATATATAGTGCCTAAAAATTTGCTCTTAAAAGCCATTTACCCATAAGGAGGGAATGTCCTCATCTTTACTAAAACCAAACATGTTTTTAAGTCCACGATATCTTACTCTACACATGAACTAATTTGTGCATCTTGCTCAAAGGGATGAAGTAAATCTATCCCATATACAAAGACAGTTAGCCCTGGATTTGAGCCCTGAGTAATACAGATCATTTTCTCTTGTTGAACAGAATGTTCGATTCTCAGAACAACAACAGAGGGGGCTACAATGTTGGAGGTTTAGCATATTCCACGGGCTCAGTACTGCAGATTGAGTGGTAAGTATTGCTGTAACGCTCGAGCCATGCACCTCAGAGTTGGAAATGAAAACTAGATTATTTGTTTGATCATTTCATTATCTTTGTAAAACATTGAGAACTTGGGAAAATTGTGGGAATACAGTAGCAAATTCCAAAAATGGCTTATACTGTAGAAACTGGATATGCATGCGTCCTCTTTCTGGTTTGAAGTTATTTAGTAAGTATTCAGTATTGTGATAAGTTTTTCTTAAATTTGATTTGATTTCAGTACTAATTTGTTCCTGCTTGTGTTAGACAAACCCTTAGCATAAACCAGAAAGGGGCAGGGTGGCAGGGACAAAAAGGGGCGGTAGGTACGAGATAGCAAGGGCCATGCAGCATGAATACAGGGCACTTCAAACATAACTTAGAACGGGATCAATAAAATAAGTAGTGTATCCTCATCTTTTTGTATTCAAAGTAAAATTGTGTGGAAAAATTATTAATGAAAAATAGGCAAGGTGGAGGAAAATAGGGGCTGGAAGAAGAAAATAGGGGCTGGCAGGAGCACTCCTTTAAAAAAAACCTAACGTTGGTTCTGACTGAGTAAGGACCATCCCATGTGGACATTTCATAGAGGCTGTTATTGCTAGTTATTTTGACAACAATAAATTGTATGCAGAGCATTGATTGAATCCTACAAGAAATAGATAAAGAAGAAAGTCATAGGGGAAATCATCATGATATCTTCCCCCTCACTCTTTCTTGTCCAACCTGCTGTGTTTGTACACCTTTTAGTTGCATTCTTTAGGCTAGCACCATTGAAAGATTTTTCAATACAATTTATACTCTCTGGCATTATATTACCCTAGAATTCAGGCCCTTTAGTAGACTATTTGACTGGGGAGGAGGGGGGTATAAAATACAAAATTTACCAACAGCCTCAAATTAGCATCCCATGCATTTGAGAAATAACTGCCTCCCTGTAAAAATGTAGATAATAGGTTTATCACTTGGCGATTCAGCTTCAAACTGTCTGACTGTCTTGTTTCATATTTTAAATCTTAATTTTTACCAACTTAATACCAGATTTATTGACTCAGTCTCAAATTTTACACCCCCCACACCCCCTGTGTATTTTTGTCCCTGCTAGGAATGGGATATCTTGCAATCCTTCCCAGGAGCATTAGATTTTAGGTACTTTCCTTTCATCTGGTATTCATATGATGCCTTTTGCTTTTTTTTGGTGAAATTAGTTGCGCTAAATGATTGTGATTTATTGGAAAGGGACATTTTTTACTTATTTGTAATGAACCTCCTCTTTGATCTTAATGTACTTATTCTCTCTAAAATTGTAAATTTCCCACAAACCAGGTTTGCATTGTTTGCAAGATTGTCCAACCTTGTATTACCTTTGTTGTCTCATCAATCAATTGCTTAAAAACATGATTTATTCTTTGTGCAGTATTTTGACTAAAAGTTACTCCAGTTTGGCAGCAGTCAAATTAATCACATTCTGTGATCGACCTGTTAATGGTTCAATATTGATTTCTACCCTTTTGTATGTGCACTGATTGAATGCTGTGCCTAATTATTTATCTTACAGGACAAATCAACATAGCTGTGGTGACCCAAACAGCCATTGTGAGCTTATTCTTCAGTATATGTGTGGAGAGTTGGTCAGAGATGGCGCTACAACCAGGTAATTCAAACATTGAAAACAAGCTTTAATCAGATTGTGATGTAACAGCTTTAAAGCTCTTTCATGGGCTGGATGCATGCCTTTGTGTTGGTGTCATTAGTTTTGTGTCATGTTGGGTATTGGGATTATGAAGAAAAGTTTTTATTTCACTATTCGTTAACAGTGGTATTTGACTTCCTGGTTGCAATTTCCTGATGAAAAACTAAAATGAAACTTGGCAAAAACTGCATTGTAAAGAATTTTACTTAAAAGTACAAATTTGTACAATTAACATCTCTGAGTTACAAAATAAGCCACACCCACCATAGCAACACAGTAACTAAGTGGGAACAAACAAACCTCAAATCCACAATCGTGCATGACCATTGCATTGACATTTAGATGTTTGCGAGGCCTGCTGCATGCATTGATTCTTTTATGGCACTTCTCCGGATCTTTAGAGATTTTAGCAAATAGGATAAACAAATTTCAGTTTGCTTACTTTCTGGGTAACAGCAATCAGATTTACAAAGCCTGCAATGGGCCCATATGCACAGTGTTTGTTCAACATTTTGCCGTCACTCAGTCTGTGTGTGTACAAAAATTTGTTTTGTACACATTAAGTGTGCAAGCTCTTTCCTTTCAGTATGCTATCATAGGGGCATTAATAATATGCCTAACATGCATCAGATAGAGGCATCATATTACATTCGCGCGTGTTGGCAATGTAATTAGATCGTAGCTGTGCCAGGACAAGCAAATAATGATATCATTTTAGGTTGCCCTGCTCTGGCGAGGCGTATGATGTGCAATCGTCGATTTTGGCCAAAATTGGCAGTTGCCGTGCATACTAAATGGAAGGTGGAGGTACATGTCATGAGTAAATTCCTTGATTACATGAGCATGCCCTACTAGCTAGCTGTACTGTACCAGTACTCTGTAGAATGTTTGCCCCACTTAGTTACACAGATTTTGTTGCTAGGCAAATTCATGCATTGATTGGTTGAAAAAGCTGTCAATCATCAAAACCAGAGGGTTTAATTGTTTTAATGTGATGAATTTTGAATAAAGTTAAATCTTAATTTATCTTTTGTTTGGCTCATTGTTTACCACTTGCCTATACTTTTGCAGATACTGTAAGTTTTTGTTGTGTGTGTGTGTATCAAGTTCTCTTTGATTTAATATCTTAATTATTAATATCTTAATAATTAAATAACAAGAATTACACAATTTAAGACCAAAACAACTTTTAAGAGACATATACAAAGATTCCTAGAATTTTTGAAAACAAATTATGACTTCCTTCTCAGTTCTATATTGTAAAAAGGTGAAATATTTTGGAAATATTTGAAGGCAATTTTCAATAGTGTAATTCTAATTGTTTATTCAAGAGGCAGCCAGTCAAAAAAAGGGGTGATATGATAAATTTGAAGTAGGATTCTGAACTTTTGCAGTTTAAAAAAATCATAGGAAATATGTTTCATTGTGGATGTCAACAAATTTATATACTGTTCAGGTGCATTAGTAGAAGACCATTTTGACTGGGGGTGTAAAATATAAGATTTACCGACACCTTCAAATTAACATCTCATTTGAAAAAAAAAGTGCCACCTTGTAAAAAAGTTAACAATCAAAATCTGTATTTTCATCGATCTAATACCAGATTTACCGACTATTCTCAAAGTTAAAGTTTACTGAAGAGTCAAACATGTGAGGTTTTTTTCGTGGAGGGGGGGGGGGGGAAGGGGGTGACCATACCCCCAGTATTTATGCCCCTAATACTATTAAAATATGTGACTTCAATAAAGGTAGAAAGTAGGTAGCAGTCTAAAATGACATTCCCCTGCTTGGATGTAGTTTAGAATGCATTTGAAATTTTGTAGGCTTGCAACTGAGAAAAAATCACTGTGAACAACTTTGTGATTTATGGGATTCAATACAAATGTCATTTTCAAAGCAAGCCTACATTTAAATTAACACCCAACACCTGCTACCAACACCCCACCTCCTTGTTGTCATGGCTCCAACATCTCTGTACATCTTCACTAAGTTGAATTTGATATAGTTTGAAATTTCCCGTACAATTTGAATAATGCTGTCAAGGTGCCATGAACCCTACCAGCCTGCTAATGAAACACCAAGATTCCTTATGAAATTAGCTGAAACGATTTTATATCAAGTATACCATCTTTTTTAAACAGTGACCGTTAATAATTGCTATCTAGAAAGAAATTCAAATTGACTGTCATTAAGTAGAAATATAAGTGTCCCCGTTCTAATTATGCAGTCAGTGACGCAGATGGTCTGAGGAAGTGTCATACACATTTTGTATATTTGGGTATAATCTTTTTAACAGAATAGTAAATCATATATGGATATTTACAGGTAAAGGTTAAACATCAACAAACCAATTTACAGGTAAACAAAGTCACCTAAAATTCATTAAATTAAAGAAAAACTCTCAAAATATCCAGTTTACCTAAAGAAAACCCTCTCAAGAGGGATCGACAAATCAACCAAATATAAACTTGCCGCTCTTAAGAGGGATCGACAAATCAACCAAATATAGACCTGCCCCTCTCAAGAGGGATCGACAAATCAACTCAATACAAACTTGCCCGCCGGGCAACCGCATCTCAACTTGTGGTTGTGCTGAAAGTAATTTAAGGTTGCCTGTGGAAATATTTTGTGTGCATGCAGTGTAAATTTTGCTGAAAATCAAGTTGTCTATCTGGGCTGGTCAAGTAAATGCCACGGTTACCGGATAAGAATTTTAGTTATCCTGGGCAGTCGAACGTATGATTTGTCGAACACTGCCTCTCAACGTCATGTTTGTTACTATGATGAGGCCTAAAAAAAGTTGTTTGTTTGCACTCCTCGCCACCCTAACTTGACGAGTTTTTTTACATTTTCAAATATCTCCACGCTTTGTAAGAATAGCATGGTAGCCACTTTTGTGTTGCTATTTTACATATTAATACCCTACGTGTAGGAAACTGTTTTGGCAAGCATGATTAGGAAACTGTTTTGGCAAACACGAGCCACAATTTGTTTGATCAAGTGATAATTCTTGTCCCCTGTGCGCTCCATGTGCTTTAAACTTTTCAACTCGCAGCCGGCTTTTGATCTGATTTCAATTGAAGAGAAAAATTGTTGGTCATCATTGTAAAAAGTGGCGTTCTTGTGTCGAGCGATTACTATTAACTTCTTCATTTGCTTGTTGATGAAGATGATATTCTTACAAAGGTCCAAATTGGAAGAAAAATATGAATGTGAATAAAACTTTTTTGGCCAGCCCCTCCCTTAAATTTTTCCACAAGCAAGGGCAAGGAAACAATTTTGTTTTTAGATTATGGCATAGCTTATCCACTGTGCAAGATAAGCATCTCAGGTAGGAATTGTACATGAAAGTTGCCTCAAATGCTTCCCACTTCCTGCTTGAGGCTCTACTACTAGTCTGAATAAGTAACATAACTGATCACATAGGGTTTGAAGAGGTTGCATTTCATACAACTTTTGGAAGTGCAGCTTACCCAACTGCAAATACTCAATGTTGGGTTGGCCGTGTAACGATTGAAAATGGAATGTACATGTAATTACGTGTTATAAATGTTACAAACAATCTGTTAATAATTAATAATCAAATAACAATTAATTTGCTTTGCATGGGTTTTAGAATATCTTGATATAAATCATACAGCACTAATAATGCACTTGCCTTCATTTAAATAATTTGAATAAATTGTATTGCAGAGGTAGAGGTGTCGCTTATTAATGTGTTATTTATGTTTGATTTCAGTACCATCCCAGAAAATCCTGGCCAGTGTGACAACTATGACTGCAACCGAGATGTGCAGTATGGGATGCATGAAAATTTTGACTACTATCTCAATTGCAGGCTGAGACAACGAAACGAGGCACTTTTTACTGCAGATCAGGTGAGATAATATCTTCATATTGGAGGGTTTTTATTTTTTAAAGAAATTTCTGCTCAAATGAGGTGAAAATAATATCAGCAATGTTGTTATGGACCAGTATCATGCAGTGTGTTAAGAGTTTGATTGAAATTTTAGTTTGCTGTTGAAGAAATTTTATAGCAACATCCTTAATGTATTTAAAGGAGACAGAAAGTCTGATACAATCAATATTTCATATAATAGAGGATACAAATCTGAAGCAACTGCCAAACACAGTAAGTCAAAATCTTATTCCCATCTCAAGTTATTCATGTTTGAAATCGACAAATAGGGGCTGCCATTTTGTTCAATTCTGTATTGAAATATTGTGCATGATGACATAATTTTCCCAATAGGGACATAAGGATTATAATATACTTTTTATTAATGTGATTGAAGTTTGTATTCCAGAATGATGTGATACAAAGTTTTAACAGCATGTTAATTTCATGTGTACACAAAAATGTCATTGACCCTTACAAAAGAAAAACAATTTTTTATAAGCTAGAAAACTTGAGGTAGATTTAAAAAAATACAAAGCATTCCAACATCCTGCTAGGCTGATGACATCATAATCTGCATGTTTTGAAACCAAAATGGCAGCCCCCATAGTATTATTAAGTAGTAGTATTAAAATGTTTAATAATAACAAAAAATGTGTTAGATTGCTTCAGGAGTTATGAAACTTGGTCAGTAAATTTGTAATTTCCAATTTTCAGACTATGTCTCCTTTAATGTTTCTTAAATGTGCCATGTATGCTATGAAAGGGAAATGTTTATAGCAACTCTTTGTTTTGTTTTCAAGTTTGTCAAGTTAGTGGTCCCATGTTCAATTCCTGGTGGGTCTTTATGCATCAGTGCTTCACAACTACTTTATCAAACAGCTGTGGACATCTCTGTTAAGAATAGGATGTAAAATACCCAATCCACGTGCCTACCTACCTCAAGTTACAAGGCAAAAGAGAGATCCTGAGTATTATTGATCCCAATCCACCTGCCTACCTACCTCAAGTTAGAAGGCAAAAGAGAGATCCTGAATATTATTGATCCCAATCCACCTGCCTACCTACCTCAAGTTGGAAGGCAAAAGAGAGATCCTGAATATTGTTGATCCCAATCCACCTGCCTACCTACCTCAAGTTAGAAGGCAAAAGAGAGATCCTGAATATTATTGATAATTGATTGTTGTATTACAAACCCTAACCTAATCATGTTTACGTCATACTGTTAGGAAGTGGAACAAATGAGTAACTTTAACTTTTTGATAAAAGATCAGGATTGTGCAGCATTTATGGTAAATTTTGATGATATAATTTTATCATATGCACTGTCATGTCTAAAAGATCTGATCTTTTTTCCATCAGAATTTGAGAAGAGACACTGCCAAGCATACTCGCCAGAACCCGCAGGGAACACGAAGAGGCTATGAATGCCCAGAAGAAAGGGACTACTACCCTTACTGGCACCCCTCCCCATGGGTGGTAAGTGTGACATTTATGATTGAAGAGTAAAGTTGATTCATATAGATTTTCTTTCAAATATGAAACAATTAAGATGAAATACTGGCAGGTAAATCTGGGGTTGTATATACTCCAATTGTACAAGCTGGAGATATTTGTGAAAGAAACTCCATTTTGGACAACTAATTTGTTACTTGAATTTCTTGGTACCTTGAAACAAATACAGATTGGATACAAATATGTATAAATATGAGACAATGTATTAAGTGAACAATATTGCAATTGTGTGATGCAGAGAAATAACTTTTGAATTGGTCACATACATGCATATATATATATATATATATATATATATATATATATATATATATATATATATATATAGTGTATATATATATATATATATATATATATATATAGTGTATATATGTATATTTATGTATATATATATATGTATATATATATATATATATATATAGTATATATATATATATATATATATATATATATATATATATATATATATATATATATATATATATATATATATATATATATGTGTGTGTGTGTGTGTATATTTGGGAGAGATAGATGCAGGGAATGTAGGGTAGAGTGGAGTAATTATTTTTGTGAGCAAGGTCGTCTGTAAAAGTGGAAGACCAAAATTCACTCATGAAAATCCAATTCAAAAGAAAATCTGGACTGGTGGTCAAACAATCCATACAGTAGTATAACGTTTCTTTAACTGCTACTTTAGGAAATCTATGCCCACACGTGTTTGCCAAGAATGGTTACAGAGGATGGTACACGATAGAATAGGATGCCTCCCTTATGTACAAGACTTTCAGGAAAGACAGTACAAGTTTTCTTACGTATGTGTAATATTTCAGTAGTGAAGAATATCTTCACAAAATTAAAAGAATATTATATAAATTTGATAAAAATTTTACCTTATTAATGAACAACAATTTTTTCTCCCATTTTAGGATATTGTTATTATGACTAATGATGCCACGAGATGTCCGTACTACCAGGCAGAAAGTCAAAACGTCAAATCCAAGTGGGCATGCCAAGTCCCAATGCAATTAATTACAGAGAATATGGACAGTAACAATGCAATTATACCCAACAATCAAGAGGATTGTGAGGTAGGTCAGGTCCTTATATTGTCACTCACAAGAAACAGGGCCTTTGAGAGGATTGTGGGCCCAAAAGGCAAGTTCTGGGCCCCTATATTGGAAAATTCTGAAGAGCAATAAAGAAAAAAGGTTATCACCTATATTACACCGTTTTCGCCATCGTCTAGTATGAATTTATGCCAATTTTTGGGGCCATGCTTTTTGAACACACCCGTTTTCTTAATTTTATGGGCCCTTATGACACGTCCTCCTGGGACCCTGGACCTGGAGGAATTGCCCCTTAACTCCCCTTCTCGGCAGTGCAGACAAAAAAGGATTTATGAAGATTTAGGTGGATAAATTTATGAGGGAAGTAATTTGTACTAGTCTTTAAGAGGAATATAAATATACTTTACCCCCACCTTACCTATCTTACTTCCACCTTACCTATCTTACCCCCACCTTACTTATATTACCCTTTAAGTTCATTCACCTTTGATTGCACTTTACATTGTTATGTTCACTAATATCTGATTACCCTTACATATTGTCTTCCCTAATCCTTCTGGTACAAATTTGAGCCGTTTTGACCCGCCTTCCACTTTTTCTCACAGTCTGAAAACTTTTTGCTGTTGGATGTTTTAGTAATACTTTAGTGCCCGTTCTTAACAAGTTAAACAATTTTGAATGCAAAAAATTGCTGGCTGTTATGTCTTTGGGAATAATTGATAATTATGATTAAATTTTGGTGTGTTTATTTATCATCTAAGCATGCTTAGTAGTGTGAGTTTTTTCATATTTTTTCCAAACCAATTAAGCTCCTAAGATGATTTTATTAAACAACTTTCCACTTCTATTTAAGAAATCTGTATTGTAGGATCCTGCCATGCTCGTTCCTATGTTTAGTCCTTTCTACCTTTGTTATTTTTTTTTTTTGCAGGGGAAGTAGCATTTCTTTTAGTGTAATTCTTTTTTGATGGTGGTCATGACTTTTCGAGGTTTGATTCCAAGCATTTTTTAATCAGACCTCCGTGGTGTAGTCGCTTTGTCCTTTCACCCACAAGTCCTTGCTTTCAATCCCGGTGGTCTGCAACCAGTGAGTTCACAACTGATTATCAAAGACCATGGCCGTCTTGATATAATGTCCAGCACTGGATGCTTCGGGACGTTAAACCTTGCTATACTCTGCTATTTTCATTTGAATTTACAGGCTGTTGTTTATCCTGAGGGTGATACAAATGGTACCAGAGGAGTATGGACTGAATTTCCCGCTTATGGCTTAGCAGCTCCTGACTGCAGGGAAGCTCATTGGTCGAGAGACAATCACCTGGGTAATGGTCCGAATGGAATGCCTAACACCTACAACTGGACCATACCTGATGACATTGTGCATGAGAGATGTGCTTTACGAATGAGGTTTAGTAGTACTCTCTCCTCTTTCTGAATAAAATCTCAGTAGCTTTTTGCGAATTTCACAGAAATATTATCCACAAAAGATTGATAAACTTCATGTCTCCATAGCCCACAGATATGAGGGCAAAAGTTACTTAAATATTCATATTAACCAGAAATTGCTTTACCGTTGCATGCTAGAAAAACATTTGATTTTGGGGGACCCCCTAAAAATATGCCCTCATTTTTTTGGTCTAGTGCTCCTTTAAGTTAGCAAAACCTCTTTAAGAGTATATGAATGTCAACCACACACAACAACAGTTTAAGCGAAAGAAGAAGCATGAATTCACAAGTTTATATTTGAAATGGCTCTAACTAGGTGCCTGTACCATGTCTGATAATGGAACATTCCAATCAATTGGTGTGCGTTATTTTTCAGAATAGGGAACCTGGAAATTAAGATCATAACTAGTCTATTTCTTGTTTTATTTCTGTTGGTTGGGATTAGATTACCTTTATCAATGGAGGCAAAAAAGTGTTATTCAATTTCATAAGGCATATGCATGTGTGTATTCTTATTTTCTTACAGTCTAGTTGTTGAAGCATGCTATTTATATTCGATTCATAATAGCCTCTCATATAAGTTTGGAACTTACATCACTAATGGCTTCTTGTTTTGAAGGGAATTTACCAATCTATGTAGATGACTTTAGAGATGCTGTGGCTTAGTGGTTAAGGAGTCATGATCGTATGGAGAGGAACTGAGTTCGATTTCTGTGGTGAGTGCTGCATTGTGTTCCTCAGCAAGACACTTTACTCTACTTGCTTCAGTCCACTCAGCTGTAAAATGAGTACCAGCACTGCTGGGGAGTTAATCTGTGATGGACTGGCATCTAGGTGGAGTATTGTACTCTCATCCGCTTGCGCCATGAAAACCGGGGATAAGCACCAGCTCAATAGGCTTAATGGCTTGGATGGAATTAGCTATGTAGATAACATTAAAGGATTAAAACGTTTTTGCTTGTGGTGATTTGGTGGGGACTAAAATCAAAGAGTTACATTTTAATTCCTGTAGTTTTTAATTGAATTATCAAGCTAAGAAAATTTCAATACATAAGACAGTATTTTCATCATGAAAGTACTTTGTGAGATCTATTTTATTCTCTTGCCAATATTGATTACATTTTTTTTGTCAATATTTTCAGGTACAATATTTCCACTGGTGAATATGAAGGCTGGGATGGTACTGTCACTAGTGAACTCAATGCTGAAAACAACAATCAAGCTTCCAAGCTGGATTTGTCTGCCAAGTAAGTTTATTTTTACCTGGTGGTAATCTCTGATCAATGTGAAGGGTAAGACATGAATGAATGATTCAGTGAGAGCTTTAACCCTTAAACGCCCAGTGTCAAAACAAATCAGATTTTTTGTCTTCAAAATTGATTTTCACAACTGTGTTATCTATCACTACAGATTTGGTTTATATGAATGCTACGACTAAACTTCAATAAAAAAGTCAAATTAAAGAAAATTCGATATAATTATACAATTTTGCAAATTTTAGGCAAAGTTTGGCCAATTGTTTTCTGAGCTTGTAATTTTTCTTGTGAATTATAAAAATGGAGGATTTTTTAACATATTTAGATCGTTTGTGAAATTTCCTTTCCAGTGATAGCAGTCTTTTTTTTTTTCTCAAAGCAAAAAAATAAACAATTAATTATCACCACTGTAATTACTCACAAAAAAGAAAGCCCCGCACACGAACCTGGACCGTGTGCATTGCCAGCTCAGTCACTATCTGCTACACCAGAACACATATGTTTTAATATGTGGGAGTAGTTGCACTTTTTGTTTTCAGTTGAAAGTACATAGAGTAAGCTTCATAAAAATACTTTTGACATGCGATAGGTGTACTGTGATCCAGAGTTTTGATTTTTTCAAAAATTTGTCTCAAAAAGGCTAAAAATCATGAAATTTTGCACAATTTTTCCAAAAAGAAGATATTGATGATAGGAGCAGTCAGAATTTGACTGGAATTGGATACTTTGATGTCTTTGACAGTTGTTCATGGCCTTGAAGCAAAAGCTAGGTCTGGTAGTATGGCAAGTAAGCTTCTTTTTTGTTATCGTTTTTCCATTATATTTTGTGCATTTTCTAAATTGTCTTTATTTCAACCCATTTTTCTCAAACATCTTTAATATAACCCCCATCAGAAAGTTACATTTTCTGAAAGAACTATGTGAGCTCTTTTAAATGGTACCGGGATTAAATTTATATTCTATTGTTAAGCTTCCTAATTAATTTTTTGAAAAGGTATGTCCAACCAGGCGTGCCATGACCAGTTTGGGTATTTAAGGGTTAAAGGACTAGTTCAGATGCCAAGCAAGTTCTGTACCATTTGTGGCATAGAAGCGACGAAAATCAAGACTAGTTGGAAGTCACATCCTCAGATTACTCAAAAGTCTTTATGTATATTCTATCATATTTTGTTCTGCGATTTTATGGTTTATAAACACCATTGGATATGTCAAGAAAGTAGTCAAATGGAATCTAGTAAGGGTAATCATTATTTACCACCTGAAGAAAGTTTGAGGGAAAATAATTAAGATTGTGAAAAATTTAAATCAATTTCCAATTAACAATTGTTAAGAAAGTGAGGATGAGGGCACCAAGCTTCTATTGTATACTTACTACACCAGTCATTTCTATACAGATAAGACAGAACTTTACACTTTAATATCTCCTTAATGTAATAAGAATTTTCTTCACCATTTTGTTTCTATTAAAGTTCTCTTTCATGTAAGTTAAACTTGATTGACTACTGAACTAATCTTTAAACAGCAAAGTATTAAAGCATTATGAAGTATGCAAAGCGTTATGAAGTATGCAATATATAGCAGAATTATACAGGAAGATAATGTCTTTACTTGACGGGTGAACATGGTTCCCATGACACTAACAACTGCCAAGTATGAGTTAGGACCTCTCCAAGTGAAATTTGTAACAACAAAATTCAATTTTTGCTTAAGTTTGCCTTTAACAGTAAGCTGGTTGATGATTTCATTATGTGTTTTTTGGAGACCCGTATTGTTAGACATGGTCCTGTGGATAATTCTGTGTTACACACTCCTTTGTTATTATGTGTTTGAGAAAAAATGAATCATTTTTATTCCCAATATTTGCTTTAATCTTGAAGGTATGGGTTTGCTGATATGGATGCTGCAGAGGACAGGGGATATGTATTTGAGAACAACCCTCAAGTAGATGTATTTGGAAATGCAGGAAATAATAACTTTGAACTCCAACTGGCTATTAACACTGCACAGGTTGGAAGAACATTCCAAGATAGGTAAGAGTGCCGCTTGGTGTACATGTAGTGTGTTATTTAGACATTTGAAAATATGAATTTGGATTTCTGGAAAACTAATTTTAAGTAATATCTTGTGGCTGAAATTCATGTGTCCATAAACGACCAATCGTATACTGAGGGATTCTTATTGACCAATCAAATACTGGGGGATTCTTGGACATCTGCACAATTTTTTGCATGGTATGGGGCCAAGCGTATGAAAAAATGTGTGCATTATACATGAAGGTAGCATGCACATGCATTGTAGTTAAGAATTTGTCTGTAACAACTGCAGCTGATTGGTTGGGAAATCGTTTTGAAAAGGTATTAGGGTGTTTCAGCTGACGTCACGAGGTCACATGATATTGTTTACATTGCCATTTAGCCGGGTGAGAATGATTGTCTACTGTACACTTATTTAGACTTACAAACATTTGCATTATGTTACAAAAGATAATTTTCGTAGCATAATTATGCCGGAATCTTGCTGTGCCATTGGTTGCACTAATAGACCTGTGCCAGGGAATAAAAAGATGTTTTCTCGATTTCCATCTGATACTGATCGATGTTCGAAGTGGGTTTCTGCTGTACGATGCAATGTCTTTTAACCTTCGGTTCACACTAGGATTTGCATTAAGCACTTTATGCCAGGTATGTAGGTTTGTCTGTGTATAATGACGAATCAGATGGCGTTTATGTAAAAGTTACTCTTCGTATACCCGGTGAATATATAAAACATTAGAAAAATATAAAGTAAAATCACCGCCGCAAACTAAAGTAATAAAGTTCGCTAAACTGGTACTGGTAGGTAGGTTAGCAGGCAGTATGTTTGTTGTACGTGTGATGTGACTGAGCTGTGTGATGACGCGTGAAACGCAACGACGCTTGCCCGGCAAAATGGCTTTCAGATGAGTTAGAGTCACGTGATGAAATCCTTTTATATGGAGAATATGGATCATATTGTGTTAACTTTCTGTTTGCACATTGAATATGGTAGGTCTATCAGAAGGATTTTGTACAGGGGTGTTTCACTTGGGTGGAATATTTGCGGTGATGGACAGTATCCCCCCTTATTTCCCTGCCTTTCAGATTTTTTTCATCTTTAGGACTCAAAATGAAATTTGACCAGGAAAGATTGAGTATTAATCATGATTTTTGTTGAACTGTCAGACATTTAGACATGACTTTCTTAAGATTAAGTTAAGATAATGCGTGGAAATATTATGGACTTGACAGGTGTTTCAAAGTATGAATGAATAATTATCAGAACCAGTCAATTAAAAAAGCCACTTGTGATTCATAACGCCACTGCTTATCCATGGTTTCTCATAACTTCTTCTCAATACTGAGCAACTAAGGCCATTTTAATCTAGTATTAAAAGATCTAACAGAGAGAAAAGATGCTCATTAATTACTATTACAATCTAATTGATAAAACAAATGTAAATCTGTAATTTTGAAAGTTTAACAGATTTAGTAAATGTTTTTTTTTCTTCATACAGGTCACACACATTCGCAATTCGTCAAAAACCAGCAGCTCTGATAAATGATACCATCTATAATCTGAATGTCCGTGGCAAGAGAGGAAACATTGTACAAGTTTATCCAGCAGTGGAATATGATTTTGTACCCAACACTCTCATAGTCAAACCTGGAGATTATGTACATCCTCAGTAAGTGAATACATTTTTAAATATTTAACAAAAATGAAATTCACCTGTATGTAATTAAGATGATATACTGTGATGAAATGTCATTAAGCCTTAAATTTTTGCTAACACTGGAGATTATTCTGTGAATAAATAAATCTAGTAATTATGCTTGACAATTTTTGCTTAAGTCACAGTACGAGTGTTAGAATAGCAATAGCAAGGTGTTTCCTGCCAAATTCCATTTCATTTTGATTTATTGTGTTATGAAATGTAATGCATTGTACTGTTAAAGTTAGCTTCATACCACTGTACTTACGCACATATAAAACAGTATTTTGTTAAGACCATATGTTTTTGATATAGGTTTTTGTTAAGGACTTGGGTGGGTAGTGTTAACCTTTTTTGGGTTGTTTAAGTATTTTTACGGTTTAGAGGGTGGGTTGCTGGGTGCTTTATTAAGGTTGAGTAATTCCGGTGTGTTCTTTTTTTGTCTTTAAATCTACATATGGGTGTATGTCTTAAATTAGGATTTGTTTTTTTGTTAGTGTTTTATTATTAATTTTATTGTTCTGCTGTATCATCCATGACACATTAAATGTTCCAATCTGCTGAGGGTAGAAAGGGGTGCGTGTTTAGGGACAAACTGCTTGCATGGGTTGGAAAGTATATACTAAATAAGTTTTGCTATAATATTGTCTTTTCATATATTACGTTTACACAGGGCTAGGGCTAGAAAAGTCTGCTACAGACTTGTCCCCAGTTTCCGCCACTCTCATGTATAAATCTATGTTTGTATTGTAAATGCAAATTTTCTTTTGTTTTAAAAGTGTTCTGTTTTGTGCTCTTATCATATTGATGAGTGGAAATAAATAAATAAAGAGGAATAAAAAGCTTCTCAGATTTGCTTCAGCAAGATATGCAGAGATCTTTCGTGCATGGATTATTTTCCTTAATGAAAACAATTTTTTGGATGATCAGTCTTGATGTCGATTCTATCAATTCTGTATCGTATTTTCTATTAAAAAGAGTTGATGTTTACTGAGGAATATTTTATTGAGTTTATTAAGCTCTTTTGATTGTTTTCTCACTTAACATATCCACACACTACATTATGTTCTGACCAATCTTATTATCTTTCTGTACCACAGATGGACAGGATCGAACACAAACCCAAGGAACAACGATGGTCAAGGTTTGGCTGGAACTGACAGGAGTAACATGGCACTCATCAGAGACCCATCCTACCCAGAGGGAACAAACGCCTACTACAATCCCTACATGAAGTATGGGCAGTGGGGAAGTAACTACCCAATGAACCTAGACGATGTGTCCTTCTTAGGTTGGCCAAAAGAGGACTTGGTCAATTTGGCTATCAATGCCCCAAGTAAGACATTCTTTTTGTTTTGGAAATTAGGATAAAAGAACTCTGGAATAATGGAATGTGCATTACTTTATCTGTTTTTCTTTTGTCCCACTTGATTTATGTTTAAAAAGATTATTCAAAGGAAATACCGCAGGTCATTATTTAGGGGGTATCTGATATGTTTGAATTCTTCGGTTTCAGCAGTTTCATATTTCGGACTGGAATAATGCAAACACCTCTTTTTACATAAAAAAAGCAGCCTCATCATTTATGGCTTGAATGTCTTTCCCTACTTAATATTTCTTGAGAGTATGGCAGAGTTTATGACCAAATAATCATTGATGGAGTCACCTACCTTCTTGTAAACAATTATGGCAGCTTTCCAACAATTAAAATTACCTTATTTTCTTAATTTATTAGACTTGAATATAAGGATGTTTCAGCTGTCATAAGGTCACATGACTTTGTTTACATTGCCATTTTGTAGGACAGACTGTCGTCTGCTGTACACTTACATACGTTTGCATGTTGTTATATAAGATTACTTTTGTAAGTAGTTTACCAGAATCTTGCTGTGCCGTTGCTTGCACTAACTAATAGACGTGTTTAGAATCTACTGATTAAGATTACTTGGAGGGTAATTTTTTCTTTAAAAAAACATTTTTTATTGAAATAATGATTCATCTGGCCAGTTCATTTTAACCAGCGCGTGTTTATAGCCCATCACATGTTTTACATGACAAGCGCATGTTTTCATCACCAACGCGTACTAGCGCATGTTTTAGATCGAGTTTGTTTGTTTTACATGCGATGTGACTGAGCTGCGGGAAGATCAGATATGTGAAATACTCAACGCACAAAGCTTTCTCCTGCAAAATGGCTCCCAGTTGAATTAGAGTCATGTGATGAAATCCCTTTATTCAAATAATTGTGCAATGGTTAATTTTACCCAATTTTTACAGTATTTTAGGGTATTTTTGTTATCTTCATATGGGTTTAATTAAAAGTATTAATGTCCGTAGGTATTTCCAGTTTTGTTATTCGTCTAAAATACAGCGACAAGGGTCTCCATCATCCCATTCAAAAGTTAAGCATCAAATAAAATTAAAAAGAATTCACAATAATCAATTATTCCATTCGTAATTTTATAGATCAATTCCGTGGGGAACTTTCTGAGCTTGATGATGCTGGTACCTACTTTGATGCAAAACCAATGAAGGTCACGGAGACCGGACATTTTCACTACATGTGCACCAGAAATAACAACTTCTCAAACAGAAGTCAGAAAGGCCGAATAATCTGCACGAATGAGGTGGTGCAGTACGTGGCTATTGGCTGGACTGGTGGCACCATTGGTACGGACAACAGGTATGTATCATTTTTTTTGTGCGCAGAATTGCTAGCCACGTTGCGTAATTGCCAGCCATGTTGCGTAATTGCCAGCCACGTTGCAATGAAATGACAAAGGGGACACTGCTTTGGCTTAAAAATTTCCCTTCAACTTTCTTAGAGCAGACTTTAAAACCCAAATCCTTCACAACTTTCTGAAATCTTGGTAATCATTCTGGAAATTTCAAACCTAAATCAAACTCCACTGCATTGAACCCAATTGGAAAATCTACATATCTTACATCTTACAGAACTTCCCTGTAAAATCTGAAGATATTTGTCTCTCGTCTCAAGTTTAGCCTTACTTTTTTCCTTTTTTTCTTCCTCTGTGGTACCTGTCAACCCACATGCCTTCTGTTATGACATATTTTGTGTGTGGAAAAACAATTCAGATATTTGGTTTGATATAAAATTTGTTTTTACCTTGTGAGACACTCAAATTATTAAATTATTTTCATTTTTCTTTTGTTTTTGAAACTTTTCCTTGTTTAAGGAACTTTGTAAAAAAAATTCAAGTATTTTAAATGTTTTTTGAATTTCATATATCTCAAGGTAAACCCAGAATAAAACTGTTCTGAGTCTAATAAACAGTTCAGAGATTTGGTATGATATAAAAATTATCTTTTCTTTGTGAAACACTCATATCTTTAATATATTTGATACCAAAAAATTATAATATCTGACGTAATAAGCATTGTACATATATGTGAACTGGTTCTTTGTTTTTGAATGTGACGTTGAGAGCAACGTGACTTCTTTTCTATTCTCTCAAACTTTTCATTCCGATTACACTCTACCTTGTACTTTTCCACCTAAACTTTTGTTTTGCACCTTTATTTTCTGGGATTTTCTCTCTGTAGATGGGTGTCTGCTTTCGGTGAGATTGTTTTTTTTGTTTTTTCCCTCCCGTTGTGACCAGGCCTTCACGCCTTTTTTGATACCTGTACAGTGGTTCTTATATAGTAGTTCCATGATTTTTTTCTAGTTGCCTCGGGTCTCCTGGCCCTTGGTATTATTTTCCATCATGACCAAATGCTTCTGCGTTGACCTTGACCCTCTCCCCTCCCCATGACCCACCTGCTACCTTCATTGACCATTCCTCAGCCTTAGTCCCCAAAATTGTAATCATTCAGGCCACCAATAAACCAGACATTTTCAAAAGAGTTTTCCCCATCCTCATACACAAGGCGCTCCACGGCCTTGTCCGTACCCTCCCCAAGCTTTCTACCCTCAGATCCGGTGATCTCCTGGTGCACTCAAGCCACCACCCTCCTCACCACCAAAACCCTAGATAACACTGGTATCAATGCCACAGCCCCCCTACCCCCCACCTTTCCCTGAACTCCTGCAAAGTCATCATCAGATCCAGAGAGCTTGCGTACTTGATCAATGAAGATCTCATTGAAGATCTCGCGAGCCAACATATAACTGAAGCCCGTTGTCTAGTCCTCAAGAGAGACGGTGCTGAAACACCCACCAATACCATCTTCCTGACTTTTGCCACACCAACCCCGTTACTGAAGCCCGTAGTCTCGTCCTCAAGAGAGACAGTGCCGAAACACCCACCAGTACCATCTTCCTGACTTTTGCCACACCAACTCCGTTACTAAAGCCCGTAGTCTCGTCCTCAAGAGAGACAGTGCCGAAACACCCACCAATACCATCTTCCTAACTTTTGCTACACCATCTCTCCCCTCCCACATCACTGCCGGCTATCTGAGAATCCCAGTCGCCCACCCCCTACATTTCCAACCCCCTCCATTGTCATAAGTGCTAGAGGTATTGCCATGGCAAAAACTCTGCGGCAGCTAAGCGAGCTGTGGCAACTGTGGAGCCCCGGACCATGACAGCACCTCCTGCACCAACACCCCACTCTGCACCAATTGCGACGGTAGTCACTCAGCCAACCATCCCTTCTTAAAAGACTGCCCCACCTGGCTTCAGGAAAAGCAGATAACCAAACTGAAAACCCTTAATCCCAACACCACTTACCCGGAGGCCAGGAAGCAATTTGTCGCTTCCCTACACACCAAACCCTCCTACTCGAGCACAGTCTACTCAAACATCAATACCGCCCCCCCTCCCTAACACAACTAAAACTGACTCACATGCCCAAACCGCCACCACCACCTCCACCACCACTTCTCTCCCCAACCTTCATTTCTTTTCTAAGACCCCCGCCATCCCCTACCCCAACACCTTGAATGTCATCAAACTCAAGCCAACTTGGCTAATAACCAGCAAACAACCAAACAACGAACAGCCCACCATCCAAACACACATGTATGACACTGAAGAGAACATGGTTTGTTTGATTACCGAACCCACTGAACATACTTCTTGTCCAACTTTCAAAAATAACCGCTCCCAAAGAAACGGGGACAGATCCAAAGAAAAAGCAAGCCAACCCAGACCCAACAGGTCTTCCTCCAGATAACCCCCACCCCAAACCCCCTCCCCCGCCTCCTTATGGCGTGCAACACAAACAATTACAATAACACTCACAACATTATACAATGGAACATCTGGAGCCTTAAGGCCAATTCCACAGAAATTGAGCTACTGGCCACCACCTTCAACCCACAAAAAACCTTCTTGAAAACCACTGACTATTATTCCCTCAGTAACTTCGCTTGCTACCATAAACATCAAGAGGACGCTGACAGGGCCTATGGGGGCGTCTCCATTCTCATTAGACACGATATCCCACACAGCCCTATTCATGTGAACACCAACCTTCAGGCCATCTGTATGTCCATCTCACTCCACAACACCTTTACTCTTTGTAATATCTGTCTCCCCCCAATGCCAATGTTCAGCCAACCAGCCTTAACAACCTCATCTCTCAGCTCCCCTCCCCTTTCATCCTTCTTGGTGACTTCAACACCCACAAGCCCCTGTGGGGCTCAAAAACCACCACCCACAGCGGCAAGCTCGTCGAAAGCACTCTTCGACAGCACAGCCTCTCCTTGCTCAACACTAACTCCCTGACCTACCTTCACCCTGCCACAGGCTCCCTCACCTGTATTTACCTGTCTATCTGTTCCCCGTAAACACCGCAATGCCCTGGATCAGTTGATTATGCTCGATACTACTTTTCTGGAATGCTTTGCAAAAAAGAACACATCATTGCCATCTTTTTTTACCTCGAGAAAGCTTTCGACACTAGTTGGAAATACGGCATTACCCGAAAACTTTACACCATCGGCTTCAGAGGCCACCTTCCCCATCTTTATTCAAAACTTCCTCTCATTTAAGCAGTTCCAAGTTCTTATTGGCCACACCCTCTCCAACCCCTACCCCAAGCAGAGGGCTACCCCCAAGGCAGCATCCTGTCCCTCACTCATTTAAATCTGGGCATTAACAACATCACAGACAACCTTGGCCCCAACATCAAATGTGTCCTCTACATGGACGACTTCACCATCTTCTACTCCTCCCCTAGCTTTCCTTTTGTCAAAAATAGGCTCCAACTCATCCTCAACTGGCTGCAATATTGGTGCAACAATAACGGTTTTAAATTCTCCAAAGACAAGACAGTCTCCATGCACTTCTATCATTTCAACAACCTCCTCCCCAACCCGAACCATCGTGCTCAATGGCAATCGCATCCCTAAAGTTGACCACACTAAGTTCCTGGGTTTAACCATTGACCCCAAGCTCTGCTACAAGCAACACATCACCAACCTGAAACAGAAATGGAACAGCTCCCTCAACATTCTCCGCCTCCTCTGCAACACCACTTGGGGTGCGAACCCCCATGCTCTCCCCAAAATCTTCAGGCTCACCATTCGTACCAAGCTCGACTATGGCAATATTGTCTACTGTGCGGCTCACAACTCTTACCTCAACCACATTAACACCATCCAAAATGAAGCTCTCAGGCTTTGTCTGGATGCCTACAGGACCTCCCCCATTACCAGCCTTCACGTTGAAGCCAACGAACCCCCCTTTCTCCTGAGATGTGGAAAGCTTAGCCTTTCCTACGCTTTTAGAACCCTCACCAACACCCAGAACCCTGTTTACAACCTCATTAGGTACCCCAATTTCTCCACCCTCTTTGATAGGACTAAAACCCTATCCCCTCCCTTCAGCTTACGCATCAAACCCATCCTCCTCCATCTCGGCATCAACCCCGCCACTCTTAGCACCTTCTTTTGGCCCACTTTTCCTCCCTGGGCCACACCCCTCCCTTCTATCCACCTGGGCCTCTCCACGCATTACAAAAGCTAAACCCACCCCAACCTCTTCATCAACTTCCACAACCAAATCAAAGACCAACTCTCAAACTACACCTCCATCTATACTGATGGTTCCAAGGAAGGCGACAAGACATCTGCTGCTGCCGTCATCCAAGACATCACCCTCAGTAGCACGCTTCCCAACTACCCAGCCATCTTCTTGGCCGAGGTCAAGGCCATCCTACTCACCCTCAACTTTATTGAGTACTCCCCGCTCAGCCACTTTGCCACCTTCTCATACTCCAAGTCTGTCTATTTACTCAATCTTAAATGGGATAACGCCATATTCCACCTCCTCTGTAAACTCCTTTTGCACCCCCCTCCCCCTCCTGCAGGAAATGTATTCTTTTATTCTGGAGACCCAGCCATGTTGGCATCCCCGGCAATGACAAAACTTATGCAGCCGCTAAGCTTGCCCTCAACCTCCCCCCAACCCCCTTTCCCAAAACCTTTTCTGGACATCAAACCGCTTATCGCTTCCATTTTGTGACCACTGGCAAACCTTATGGGACTCCCAAATTGATAACAAACTCCATGTCATCCAGCCCACCATTCCTATCAAACCCGCCACCCACAATCTCTTCCGTGTTGACAACGTCCACATTACCCGCCTTAGAATAGGTCACACCCACCTCACTTACTCCCACCTCCGTATTGGCTCCCCCCATCCCTCTGCAACAGTTGTCATTGCACCCTCACGGTCCACCATGTCCTCCTTGCCTTCCCCTGTACAACCTTCCCAGAGCTTCACTCACTCGCCCCCCCCCCCACAACTCAATAGCTGAGCTCTTCTAGAAACACCCTCCAGATAAAATTATCTCCTTCATCCATTATGCTTTCCTCTACAACCATATTTAGTCCTCCTCTCCCATCCCCCTCTCTCTACTGTTGCCCATTTTTAGCACCCATGCACTTCCTCTCTCTATCCCAGCTTCCTGGCTTTTAGTCCCCGTGTTTCTCTCAGTCTCCCACTATTTTCTTTTCTTCCTACCTCTAGAATGATCTAACGTCTCAGGCACAATTTGACCCTCGCTGTCGTGGTGCCGTTAAGCCCTCATCAAACAAACAAACTAGCCCCACAATGCCCACCACAAAAAGATTTTGAGCATCTGGAGATGCAAAATAAGCAAAGAATTGAGGAAAACTTGAGTTATGTTATCAATCAAAAAATGTTGGGCGAGTGCTAACCATGAGTGATTTAAGTAAGGGTGCTTAATGCATCAAATATGATACTCTTAATTTGGAGGAAGTAATATTTATTTTGTTTTATTTTTTACCAATCTTTCTCTTTTCCTTACAGTGAGATTGACATACAGCAAGGAACATTGAACCAGCTATATGACATTAAATTGGAGGAGTGGGATAAAGAGAGAGGGGAGGAAATAATCCGCTCAGTCGGTAGCACTACAGATCTTCCTGGCGATGGTTACTCAAGTAATTTCATCACTTTGTACCCAACAGAAGAATTTACTGTAAATCAGAGTACCTTCTCGTTGAAAATAAAAGTTACAGGCCCGGCAGACAATATAGAAGTTTACCATAGTTTTCCGGAGACTTTTTCGACGTGGATCAAAGTTGATCATGAGAAGGAAGCGAATATGGTGGCCCTTCGGATTAGCCAGGGAGGATCATATATTGTGAGAAACCACAAATCAGCAGGCGCCATTGTAGGGATCGTAATCGCAGTGGTTGTCGTTGTGATTCTTCTGGCGGGTACAATTGCTTTCTTCGTAATGAATCCAGACAAATTTAACGGTTTGAAATCCACATTCACGTCAGGATCAGATAATAAAGTTTAGATGTGGATATCAAAGTTAGGAACAAAATAAAAATCTTGTTAGAATTGGTGCCCCACTCACTGTGACCTGAGAATGTTTTTATTTCACACTTTAAATTTTTGAGCGTAAAATTCACTTTCCTACGGTGCCTGGCGCAAATACTTTTATGCAGAAAATGATCTCCACATGTCACGTTAATTGAAAATTGTGATTTATTAGTATCACTATTTTTCCTTTTAGACACATTTTGTGCTGCGTTTCATGCATAACTGCGAGGCTCTCAAGTCATAAAAAGATGAAGAAAAGAGCACTTAATGTCATAATTTTATATTCTGTAAGGCTTTGATATGCTGCTTCACATTGATTCATCCTGTGATAAAAGCTCCATTTTGGGGCTGTGGACATTAATGATTTTGGAGAACTTGTCATTTCCTCAATTGTGAATGGTACTTGAAGCAGCTGTGTAGGTATTTTGTATGATGAAGTTAATTTAAAGTTTATTCAATAATTGTTGAATAACCAATATTTCATCAATCTGGAAGATAAGAATCTGAATCATTTGCACTCGTGCAAACCTGTTAAGAAGAGCTAATATTGCAACTTTGTGACTGTTCAGTGTAGTAACCTCGTGATTTTGCAACATATGAAGAATGTCATTCAAAGTATGGGCGGAATAGTTGGTTCTTTTTGCAATCGTGATGAAACAGGGGTATTGTATTTGACGTAATAAGCACCCAGGGCATTTACGAAAATTGAATAATACTACTTTTTACTGCCTTGGATTTTTCCTAGTAAGTTCAGACCTCACATGGAATATAATGTTCAAGCAGCACTAGCACTTCTTGGGAATTGATTCTAGGCCTACAATAATTACTGCAAAACCATCATGAGTGTCAGACCCAAATGAAGCAAAGAATGTAACATAATTTGAATTTATCATGGAGGTTTCTTTTAAATCCATGAGTATATTAAGTCTTCAAATTACCTGTAAGGTTGTAAAACATAATGATAAAAATAGAGATTCATGGTTTGAATGCGCTTTAAACAGATGCAGAAAAAATATCGGCGAATTACAATTGTCAAGTTTTTAAACCGTTCCCGAGAAAAGATATGGTACATATTAATGACACGTAAACACAAAAACATGACAAAATCAGCACTGAGGTAAAAAGAAGAAGGTGGAGGTGGATTGGTCATGTGATGCGCATGAGCACTATTAAGCACTGTGTGACAGCTATGGCGCGGAAACCAGAGGGGAAAAGGAAAGTTGGTCATCCTAGAATGACCTGGGGAAGGTCAGTCGAGAAGGAGAGGAAAGTGATGGGATGGAGGTCGTGGACAGAAGCCAGACAAGTTGCAAATAACAGAGTCCAGTGGAGAGAGTGCACTTTAGCCTTATGGGCCAGGAGGCCTGAAGAGACTAGGTCAGGTCAGGTCCAACACAATTTATTGATGTTGGGATATGTTTAAGGTGACCACTGGCAAACCTCATGGAACTCCCAAATTGATAACAAACTCCATGTCATCCAGCCCACAATTCCGATCAAATCCACCATCAACAACCTCTCTCGTATGGTCAACGTTCATATTACCCGTCTTAGAATTGGTCACACCCACCTCACTCACTCTCACCTCCTTATTGGTTCCCCCCAACCCCTCTGTAACAATTGCCACTGCACCCTCACAATCCATCACGTTCTTCTTGCTTGCCCCCTGTACAACCTTCCCAGAGCTTCCCTCGCTCCCCACAACTCAATTGCTGAGTTCTTCCAGAAAAATCCTACGGATAAGATTATCTCCTTCCTTCATCATGCCTCCCTCTACAACCATATTTAATTCTCCTCTTCCACCCCCTCTCTACTTTGTTTTTGTTTCACCCACGCAACCCCTCTCTCGATCACAGCTTTCTGACTTTTGTTCTTGAATTTCTCTCATTCTCTCCCTGTTTCCTTTTCTTCCTACCTCTGGAATGATCTGACCTCTCGGGCACAATTTAACCCTCGTTGTCGTGGTGCCGTTAAGACCTCATCAAACAAACAAATCAAAGGAAACGTTGGGTGGTTGCTCTCTAGAGCATGGGTGCTTATTACGTTGAATACGGTAATATTGCAACTTCTTGTTGTTACTGTACAGTACTGTAACCTGTTGATAATCACATCATATCAAGAATGAGGTCAATTATTGGTATTGATTAAAAGCATTATGAAAAGTAACCTCTGTATGCTACGGTATAGTACAATGACTTCGATGAGTTGAGTGCTTTATAGGAAAGACTTCTTTCAGGTACAATTTTTTTGTCAAGAGTGCTTTAAATCCTGAGAATCGACTTAAACGAATGGAAATTTTTAGGCTTTGATCAAATTTCCTGCTCCCTTTTCTGGTGTCAGGAAAAGCTCTATTAGTGGTTTGTTCGATCATTTGAGTCTAGCTGTGTTCAATCGATAGTAAATAATGTTGATTTAAATCTAGAATTACCTTTATATGACGTATGTGTACTGTGAAACATTTAAGCCATGAATTTTTTTTTCTTTTCTTTTCTGATAAGTTATACAAAATGTTACTGAGATTTTGTGGAGCAAAATACTCATAAATAGCCCACCGCTGTATAAAATCAATTTATTAAAAAAAGAAGGGGGGACTTGTTGTGTTCAGTGAGTGAATTATTTGGAAATCTCTGTAGTTTGTCTCTTATGGCAATAACGTTTGAGATTGTTATTTTTCATGTTTGCGATATCTGCATTTGTGTAAAAAAATGTTGGAATGTTCATACATCTCATTAGTATACCTTTCAATGTCAAGAAATTATGCATATGTTTAGAATATGATCACTGAAATTACCTTACTGGGAATGTTGTCCCAAGAAAATTGCTTGACATGTTGCTCTTAAATCTGATACTTGCTGGTGACATCACTTCTACTAAGCTTATTGATTGGCCCGGCAGTTTTTGTGTAAATATTTTGTCCAATTAAAAGATATTGAATTGTATATTATATAGTTAGGTGCACATTCATACATTGAATTGCCTTGAGTATCAAGCAAGGACATGGGTTGTATTAGAAATGTTCATAACTTAATATCTTTGAGGAAAAGTGCCCTTTATATAAACAAATTATATTTTTTACATTTAATACACTTGTACATACAAACTTTAGATACTATATTATTAAAATTTTTGTGGAGAGATTATCTATTTTTTCATGTCTAGCTTTAAATTGGCAGAGAACATGGTTGAGACCATTTTGTTAAAAGGATTATTTCAGTGGTCAAGCAGGTCTTTCAAATATAAAGAGGACTTTAATAGAAACAAAATGGTGAAAAAATACTTCAATATCTTATTCCATTAAGTATCTCCTAGGACTTAAGTCCTATTGTAGGTCGGTGCCCTCATCCTCACTTTCTTAACAATTGTTATGTAATTTAAAGAAAACTGTTTAGGTATTTTACTGTTTTTTTTATTACTTTTCCCTCGATCTTTCTTCAGGTTGTATATTATAGCTGCCGCAACTAGATTCTTTCCTGACATATCCAATTGTTTTGAAGCCACACGAATGCATGAAAGATATAACGAATATATAAAGACTTTGAAAAATCTGAGGATGTGATCTCACAACTAGTCTGATTTCAGTCGTTTTGTGCACAAATGATACAGAACCTAAATATCTTAACGGAATAAGATTTGTGAGGGCTTTCTTCACCATTTTGTTTCCTTTGCAGTCCTCTTTCATCTAAGATTGACTGAAGTAATCCTTTAACGTTTACTCCACCAGCACTCCTCTGAAAATGCGCTTGGGAAGATACAGAACCTAAATATCTTAACGGAATAAGATTTTTAAGGGCTTTCTTCACCATGCGTTGGGAAGCTGAGTCAAAGATGGGGCACCCAAAAACGGCGATAATATCTCTCTGTCTGGTAGAGTAAGGGTTAAGCACAGGCTGATTATTGAAGGGTCCTCTGTCTTCCAGGCAGCAGAGTCGGGCTCATTCTGCTTCAGTGACCCGATGAGTCGCCCACTGGGAACATGCTGCATATATTTTCAAGTTGGCACACTTGCCGCCAGTTGATTTACCCTCACACTACCAGCACTTTTTTGAAAATGTGCTTGGGAGGCGGAGTCAGATATGGGGCACCCAAAACAGCCATAATATCGCCGCGTGGTAGGGTAAGGGTTAAGATGTCCGTATATTGTTTTTTCATATTCCTTTCGTCTCTTGCATCAATACATCAGAATGGTTATAAGTATGTCTTTCCTTGTGAATGTTTTTCAACCAATACTTTTTTGATAACTAAATTTCATTGTATAAAAATAAGTTTATTGTGAGTACTACAATAAAGTTATTATTCTTATATGGTCAATGCTTAATTGTAAATAATATGTAGCAACTCATTGAACCTGCCTTAAATCTTTGATTCCATTTTCAGGTGATATTCTGATTGTCTTTCAGTCATTTCAAACATTGGTTACATTGTTATAAATGTTTATTGTAAATGTGATCGATAGTAATGATATTTTGATGTACAAATTAAATATATTATAAGCTAGAAAATTTGATAATTTTCACATACTTTTATGAAAAAATTTAAAAGAGGATATTTACTGCTGTTTTATAGATATTTTCTAATAATGCCATTATTTTCATTAAGAAATATTACACACACACGGTACATTATTAAAAACCTTATGTTAACGTTAACTTTGATTTAAAAAGAGCTATTTTCTTGGACTAGATCTGATAATGATTATGTTGTACAAATTTAATTAAGATCTTTACTAGTGTTTTGTGATTCCTCTAAAGAAACAGTATGTCAAAAGAAGACTATATATTCCAGGGGGCCACAATACACAAGCCCCTAAAATTTGCTGTAATTGGTTGACTGTAAGGCTTTTGAAAATATTTACCCTATTCCTTGAGACTACCCATGTTTATTCATGGTTGTGTGAGGTCTCTAAATCATCATGAAACTTAAAAAGATAATCTTGTCTTAAGAAAGTTGCTTCCTCCCTTCCCCCCCCCCTTCTCCTTGCTGGTAATTGTGCTACATACTAGTAATGTTCCTTCCACAGCGGTTATTGATTGGTTTATCTGTCTATGTGCATAATATTTAGACAATCAAAGATGTCCAATTCATTGCATATTTCTGTCTCTGTTGACACAATAATTGGTATTTAATACAATTTTGAAAATTTGTTACACCAAACAGTCAAAAAAGTCTGTTACACCATACAGTAGCACGCTACAGGCTACAGTAGTCCAGTCTCGATGTAATCAGACTGTGCACCAACGATTTGGTAGATTCTGTATTTAGCAATAGGCGTATGCATCCGATGTTCCTTATGTGCTCATTGCAAGATCGGGTGACTAGGTTGGCATTCTTTTCCATGTACATGGTACGTACTGTGAAATACAACACCAAGGTTCCTCACAGACGTAGTCTGGTAGTAGGTGCTGTTCTGTCCCTTCCAAAATCAAACACCACATCCAGTTGATGCCGGCTCAACTTTGTGCTAAACAGACCTCTGCCTTATCACAGTTCAACTTTAACTTGTTGTTTATAATCCATTTCTCCATATCATACAAACTGCTTGTTATTTTGGTCTACGATGTTTTCTGGGCTGAAAGACAGATATACCTGTGTATCATCAACGTACATGGGGTAGGTTGGCTTGTTCTTACTGATAAGGCTCCGCAGTGGTTTTGTGTACATGGTTGTAGAACTTGGGGCCTAAAACCGACCCTTGGGGTACACCAAAGTCCAAAACAGCTGACTCAGAGGCATGGTCGTTGATGACAACAGCCTGATGCCGATGACTGAGATAAGAAGGATGATTTCCACTTTAGTGCTGTTTCTTGGATACCAGCATCTATAAAAATGTGTAAATTCATCCCATTTTCATCCAAAAGCAAAGTTCAGAAACTGAACAGATCAGTTTATTTGTATTAATCAAATTTGAATTAACTATTATAGATGAACTTATTAATCAATAAATCACATGGAGAATAAATACCTGAATAAAGAAGAATGTTTTCTTCTTTTGAAAAGGATTATATTAAAGATATTTTTTTAGATAATATTTTCTTTCTCAGTAGCCTGCCTTCATAACAAAATGTAATAGCCCGTCAGATAAAGTTATGTTTCTGTCAAGTATCAACTAGCTGACAGGGTACTGTTCATCTTGTTGTTATTTTATAGCTCAAAAATGAGTTATATTAGTACTTGTGATATACTATCGTCTTTTAGGATGCTTAAAAATATTCACCTCCAAAAGGTTCTATAATAACAAATTGTGCGAAGTTATAAGTAATTTCCATGGAATTGAAAGTTTCTTTAAGTTGATTATCTAGTCCGCTGGTTCGGATCTGAATGGTTGAGGAAAGCTACAATTAAAATATTTTACATTGAAATTATATCTGATGTTTGTAATTTATGTTTTGTACATGTCAGGGCTGTAAATCTTCTTTACAAAGTGGGGAAGTGGCGAAGCTACCAGGGGCAGGGGGAAATTTACCCTTTGGATCACAACAAATCTCTGACGACCCATTTGCAATTTTCAAATACTCTCATTGCCCCCCTGATCTGAGACCTTCAACTTCACCTCCGGGTGTGAGAACATGGGCCATACTTTTCCTCAACAAATTAGGGAGCGTTTTTCAGAATCTGATGTATACTTTTTTCTGTTCTGTTGGAAAGTGGTGATGCCAGAATATAGAAGAAAAAGTTTCCCCTATGGACCCCTCGGGAATTACATTTCAGGTACATGTAATTGGTTTGAATTCAGGGAGATATTGTGCATATTTAAAATTTAATCCCCCAGAGATGTTTCAGTCATGGAAATTTCAGTGGTGAAAATAACATGTTTTTAGAATAATTTGTAGAAAAATCCAAGTTGTAGTAACAGTACATGTGTGTATGAAAAACAGTTCTCAGATTGGCTATATGTATCTTTGTGTCATTTCTATTTGCAACTCCATCTGGGCCAAACTACTTTGCTTTGATTCAAATATTGCTTAAGTAAGTGGATTCAAGGGTTTGTTATATGCCTACAAATATAGAAAAAGGGTCTTTTCCAGCGATTTTAGAACCACGGGGAAACTTCCCCTTATCCTAGAGTAAGAAGGAAGGAGGTGCCCTTTTTAAAGTTGGGGGCAGACAGGGGCAGGAGGTGCCCTTTTGAAAGTCCAGGGCGGACCGGATAGAAGGTACCCTTGTGAAAGTTATATGAAATTAAACTAGGTCATTCTTCTGTTCTTTAAAACAAATAGAAATCCACTCACTCAAAAATCCTACATATGCATAGACCAGGGGCCTGACACAGAGGGCTGTGGTGGGAGGGGACATGGTCCGCAATAATTTTCTAAGCAGCAATTTTCAAAAGTAGGCCTTTTACCTATAATCTTTCCCCTCCCCGATGGACAATTGCCAACATTGGTCCTGACCCCCAATCTCAAACCCATAGGCAGGATTTGAATACCCAAAGTGGGGGAAAGGTCCAAAGTGAAGAGAAGGGGCGGGGGGAAGGATTACAAAATCACGCTAAGATACAAAACATCACCATATCTACCTAATCTATATTTGAAAGAAAATGGAGGTGGGGAAAGCGCCCCTTGCTCCTCAAAATCCCACATATACCAGTATGCTCAGATCATAAGTGTAGGAACCGCAGTCCAGAGGGCACGTGCCCCCACTTCTTCGAAAACTGACAAGAGTGCACCCTTTTGAAAATGAGAAGTGCCCCTCAATTACTGTAAAAAAGTGCCCTCACTTGAATTTCTGCCCCCTTTCCCTCTGCCTCGAGTTCGTTCCAATACCCCTGGTCTTTTCATCAGCAAAAATTGGGACATATTTCCTTTTGTAATGTTATTATCTGAAAGCTTCTCGGTGCCTTTTTTAGTCGTTACTACTTTTCATTCTAGTTTTTATTTTTATTTTATGTTTTGGGGTTATGGGAAAATAAATGCATCGAGATTGGCAAAATGAGAATTAAGACTGTCAGAGAAGATCAACTCGGTTGATATCTAATTCCTGTTAATTGTTGGTTTCTAAATATCCGCCCAACATAGGTGGCTTGAAGAGATTTTATTTGGAGGGCCAAAACATGATTTGGGAGGGAGAACATCTACATAATTCACGAAGGTTTTTATTCTTTATTAGGAAAACAACGATTAACAAATCTTTGGGGGGCCAACATCACCCCTTTGCCCATATCTGGCGAGCCACCAATGATGGCAATTATCATTATTGGTTTTTCTTTTGAGAGTGTGCCACAAAAAAGGAATTTTGCTCAATTTTTGCTTTACTGAAGACTATTTGGATGTGAAATTGTCGTTGTTTTAACTGAATGATCTTGAAAACATAACTTACTTTGCTATGTTGATAGAACTGATCTCCACGGAGCGTGTGTAGCAATCGCATTCACAACTTAAGGTTGGAGAATTTATGAACCTCTTTTCCCCCACATATTTCACACTATAGTAGGACACTGAACTCATGAATGCTTGCAAGAAATTCTCTAAAGACTTCTTTTTCCCAAATGTCATTCATCTTCAGTAACACTTACAAAGGAGACACCCTTAAAACCTCTACAAAGTCTGAATGTGACATAAATGGATTGCGGTGTCCCAACTTTTACAAAAGAGAAAAAAGATTGTGCTACTTGAGCTTTGTATAACAGCGTCTGTTTAACAGTTTGAATAATTTACATGACATAACTAGTTCAGCGCATTGGCGACTTGAACAGTTGAATAAGAGATTTTAATTGGAGGAGTTGGAAAAGGAGGGGGAGGGTGGGGGCATCGTTGTATAATTCATGATACGATTGTATTCGCATGCTATGATTGTATTCATTACAATAATATTATTTTAGACATGCAGATAATACCAGGATGTATTCTGACAGAAAATTGCTAAACGAATACAAATTGATTATCACATCTCCTAATTGCCTTCCAAGAAGAAATTCCAACTGTTTTCACTGTTGCAAAACGCAAGTACATCTATATCCAAGGGGGATTTTTCCCCCATGAAATCGATGTCCAACAACATCGCTTTATTTTAACACATCAGCAGTTTGTCGCACTGTGACTCACCATGCACCCATCTGAATTGCTGGCCAAAACTCTGCTGCGATTTCGACAGTATGATATTAACTTGAAAATCAAATGGTTAACCAGTGTTGCCTGGTCTGCCACAAGTTTACCGGCCAAAAATCTATTGAAAATCGGCCAAATCAGTTTCCAATGGACTTACTCATTGAAAGAAGTAAAAAAAAATGTAAAATACAAGATAAAGATATGTTTTTGTTTTCGCTCCTTCACACAAAAGTTTTCAGAAAGTTAAATAGAATATATATGTATATGACTGCATATTAGGAATTGCAACGCTCTGATATCACAAATACTTAAAATTGATGTATGTGAGCAGTATAGTTTAGCAAAATTTTCCAAACGTACAAAATCGGCTGAATTCTATTTGACCGGTGTGATAGTTAATTTTGCCCCCCGTAAATTTGACCCCCCCTCGGTCCTTATTTCCTAAGGATTGTCTAGTGAATTTGGTCCCCTCCGGACTGATTTTACTGGTAATTTACTGGTGTGTCTGTACGGTTCCTTCAATTATTTTTGTGTACCGAAGTGATAAGCTAAAAAGTGGTTAGAAGTGATAAGTTAGTGTAAAGAAAAAAAGGCGTACTTTACGCAAAACGTCAGTGAGATTTAGTGTAAAGGGGGGAGAAGGGCTTTTTTTTGCAAAATGGGGACAAGTTGTTGTCTCCAAATTTCATAGGAAATAAGGGCCGGGTTCAAAGTTTCTAGCGGACCGTTTTTACTATAAGTGTGGGGGAGGCGGGGGAACCAAATTTACTGGATGGCTACGGCCTAATTGTCTGGGGGCCCAGATTTTCTAGAAAATAAGAGCCGGAGGGACAAATTTACTGGGGGGGATTTACTTTTACACCGGTACTGACTTTTACAGACCAAACATGTTTCAGAACGGCCAAATTTGCCATATTTGGCCGGTAATCGGCCAAACTCTGTGCAAGCCGGTGGTTACCCCGAAGGTCCAAGCAGGGATTTGTTATATCATGCCCCTCATTATTAAATGTACATCTGTTTGTATAAAGCGGTTTAATTTGAAATTGTGAAATGCAACAATTTATCAGTGCTGTTAGTTTCTGATATATCGTGCGCCGCATATGTGGCATCTACGCTGTCGATACAGCAAGGAGCTGTTACTTTGACGTCAAAGTAACAGTTCCCTAGATACAGTTTTTGTCTAAGAGCTTATTAATTTATTAGTTTCAAATCATCGTAATTGAGTAAGCTTCAACAATGTATGCGCGAGTTTTTCTATTCATCAAATAAATGAACCTCTTTTCATCAATTCAGATGTATGTGCTTGCCAAATAAGAGTTCTTTGTTATAGTTAAATTGATCGATTTGCAAAGCAGAAAAAGAAAAAAAAATTCAAACAAATATATATCTGAATTGCATGAATTATGAATGGTTTTCATTGGAAATTGTCAACTGTATTGATTATGATATCTCTGTTTATAGTTTTACATACGTACCTCATCAATACTGTGAAGATCACGAACAAATGAAAAACCGCACTCGAGTATCTAAGGAGGTAATTGATTGTGTACCGTGGTTACCAAGGACTTAGGTCAAGCTCTCCATGTGTAAGTGTGCCACCAGTAGTACTCAAGGTCAGGGAAAGAGAATAAGCTTCAATAGAAATCAAGGTTTTGTTTCCGACATGATATGTGGTATTGTGTGTTCTCTTTCAGCTCCGTGGACTAAAATCCAGCAGAGATAGTACATATTATCGGCTGTTTTCACATTTATTTACGTTGCTTTTATATTTGTCTTCTCTGATTTCTGTGGATAACGCTATATACTCTAAACTGCGGAGGTAAGAATATATATGATATATAAGTTAAGTTCAATCTGAACAATAGGCAGATAATGGTCAGTCAGAGAGTGATATTTTAGGAAATTGCTTCAACACCCTGTTTTGTTTGAACCACTTGATGTCTTTACAAAATACAAGGTCTTTATCGGTCTGTGTTTCAGCAGGGAGTTGAAATAGAGTAGCCATCACAGGATTAATTAAGTGGTCAAGCAAGTTTATATATTAAACAAAACAGGGACCGCGGAGACCGCCCCCAACATTTTTGCTGTGTAAGAATCAAGAGGGGCTTTACCCCCCCCACACACTTTTTGTGCTGTGTTGAAATAAAAATAATAATATTATGGCATTGGCCTGAGAGGATTTTATCTTAAAATTCGCAAATTATTAACAGAATATTGAAAAGAGTAGTTAAATTAAAGGGACATGATGATTTGGTAATTTTATTGAAATTGTTGTCAAATTTGTCAACAAATTTGTCAACAAATTGCCTAAAAATTGACAATATTTTCTTCAAAATCGAAGAAAATTGACTAAAAATGAAGGAATTTCCGGAAAACTAACGAAATTTCCCGAAAATTGACAAACATTTCACCGAAATGTTAAGGAAATGGCCCAAAAATGAACGAATTTTGTCTAAAATTTGCCCAATTTGTCAACAAACGCCCCCAAATTTTCCACAAAATCAAAAGAAATTATCTAAAAATGAAAGAAAATTTGGAAAGATTATTGAAAATTTGGTCAAATATGTCAGCAAATGTCTCGAAAAGCGATGAAAACTGACAAAAAGTTCCACAGAATCAAAGAAAATTTGCTACAAACGAAGGAAATTTTTCGAAAATTTATGAAATTTTTCAAAAATTGACAAACATTTGACCGAAATGTTAAGGAAAGGTTAATAAATGTAACAAAATTTAAGATCGAAAAATATTTCTAGAAAATGAAGGTAAAATTGAAGAAAATTGGGCTAATATAATGTAAATGAAGAAAATTTCCCGAAAATGAAGGAAATTTTTCGAAAATTTAAGAAAATTTTCACAAAATTGAAGGAGATTTTCCGATAAGCAGTAACGTCAGTCGATGAAACTGAACTTACCAGTGCAATTTTTCCATTTGTGACTGGGATATTTTGAAGATGCTGCTTCTTGACACTCTGCTTTGGAGTTAAGTGTACAGGTTTTTGGTTCCGATACTATCAGTATCGGGAACCTACGCAGGTATCGGGAACCTATGCAGTCGCGTCTGCCAAAATATATGTATGTGTGTATGTCTGTGACAGGTTTTTGGTTCCGATACTCTCAGTATCGGAAACCTATGCAGTCGCGTCTGCCAAAATATATGTATGTGTGTATGTCTGTGACGCTTTGCTTGTAAACACGATATCTCTTGAACAGTACATCTATGCCTTGTCATATTTGGCACATATATGAATCATGACCCATTGATGATCCTTGTTGTTTTTAGTATCGATATCGTGCATATTAATGAGTGGGCGGGGCAAAAGGTAAAAATCTTCAAATGCTCATATTTTGAAAACCATATAATTATCTGTTTTGTATTTTCTTTGGCATAAATAAGGTGTTAGGGTTGGTATAGATGCCCTTCTAATAAAAAGATACAAAAAATGTTCAAAATTACTGATATGAATTGTGGACGGGACATTATGTGGTTTTACTAAAAACAGCTTATAAACACGGTATCTCGTGAACCATACATCAGTGCCATGTCATATTTTGCACATTGATTTTTCATGGCACAAAGATGGCCCCTATTGTTTTTGGTGTCGATATTATACATGTTAATGAGTAATTAAAAAAATTATTGCAAAAATCTTGAACTTTTAAAATCTTTACAAGTGCATGCCAGTTTTGCTTCTTATGTGGCATGTTTATGTCGTTAGATAGTGGTGCACATGCTTATGTTCTTAAAATGTCATATTTAATTGATTTAATTAAGTTTTAAATTTCAATCTGTGTATATATATATATATCCTGACTCTACGTATAACCTGTCAATTTCTATTAAATTAATCTCTTTTATACTGTCGTGATTACTACCCTTGCATAAACTTAAATTCTTTTGTTTATTTTCTATAAGCTAATAGCATTATTGCTCTCTCATGACAAAATTTTAGTTAGATTAATAGACAGTCACAGTGGCAATCGACTCCACCTTTGAATGCATTTGAAGTGCATTCCTTCTCAATGCTAAACAATCGCAACAGTTGCAACGGATCTTTCACGGATTGGCCATTAGTGACTTTCTATCATTTTCTTAAGGCTTAAAAGAAAAAAAATACTTTGGTCATATTATGACATTGCCAATTAGATGTCCCTGGTTGAATTCCCGGCGGGTCCTCATCCATCGATTCTTCACGGGTGGATATAACTTTAACTGTTAAAGACCAGATGTAAACTACCCAATATATCTAGCTATATTTTAAACTTAATGTAAAATCTTTTCAGCTTAAAACACAGATATTTATAGTGTATTAGCACCTATCAATCAAAGATTCATTCCCACACTAGGGGAGGGGGAAAATTGACATAAAAGAGTTATTCGCAGAACTGGGGCTCAAAGTTGTTATTGCTTTAAAACCTGCTTTATATGCTATTCAACATTTCTCTGTTTAGAGAGGAAGGGGCCATGAAACATGCTGACTTAAAATGAAAATGCTGATTCCAAATGGGATCTCGATGGGGCTGTAACTGATTAACAAAATGGGATTAAGCAGATCTCAATATCCTCAGATGTTTATTATAATGTAAGGAGTCCATAAAAATAATGTTACCATTCCACCTGCACTACAACAGCTTCTTAAAAAAAAATAAGGCATCGGCGCCACACATAACTTTTTGTTTTCTGGTTATAAATATGTGATAGCGCCTTATATTTCGCCATTTACTTCTTCAGCCCCCTCCTTTCTCCCTTTCCTTTCCTTACCCGCACTTCGAAAATTGTTCCGCGGACCCTGCAAAATGGTGAAGTACTTCAATATCTTAATCCGTTAAGGAGATATTTAAGTTTAAAGCTCTGTCTATGTATCTTTGTAGAAATGACTGGTGTATTAAGTCTATTATGAAAGGTTGGTGCGTCCTCATATTCTTGAAAATTGTTAATGTATTTCAAAGAAAATTTATTAACTTTGTTACTATTTGAATTATTTTTCCTCACACTTTCTTCAGGTGGTAAACAATTATGATTAACAAGATTCTGCTTTACGCATACTTTCCTGATATATGCAATGGTTTTTAAGCCACAAAATCGCAGGTAAAAATATGATAGAATACATACAGAGTTTTAGAAATCTGAAGCTGTGATGTCACAACTAGTCTGATTTCAGTCGTTTCTACGATACCAAACTTTAAACTTAAATATCTCTTTAACGGAATAAGATTTTTGAATGCTTTCTAGCCTTTCTTCACCATTTTGTTTCTTTTGAAGTCCTCTTTCATACAAGATGGACTTGCTTGACCACTGAAGTTCCTCCAACTTACTGACTGAAAATAGCTGTACTGGTGGTTGCATGTAATGGAAATGATCGGTAGGCCCCCACGCTCAAGTTTTATTAATGTGGGTAGAGGTGTGGCTCAGTCTAACTCATATGCGAAAGGTATCACTCACCCTATGGGCCCAATGGCTCGGATGGATTTAACAAACTGGCAAGTTAATGGTTCAATATATTTGTTTTAATAGCCCAACATGCTTAATACGGTGATATTTTCTCCTTGTTGGTTTGCAATTGATTTGAAAACAGAATCATTCACCAGATGAAAGTCCCTGTGGGTCATAAATTCAATCAGTTTGATTTTTTCACATTAATCTGCAGTCGAAACCTAAGTCTATCACTGATCACTATGCAATATGTGGCAAATAACTGTAGCTCCATGGTAAGAATCGTTATTCTCCACTGGCAGACTGGGCGGATCCAAAAAGAAAAGGAAGCAGGAGGGGCGGAGTGGCACTCACACCTAGTCAGCATACTACCAATGGTGCACAACCGTGGCGTCTAAAAAGAAGTGTGTATGTGATGTGTGCGTATGTGATGTGTGCGTATGTTTGTACATCCTTAATATTGCAATGGTAGGAGTGCTATAGCGACATTCATAGCGCATGATTTATGAAAATGCCCGTGGGACATGGACCCCTGCATACCCTTTTGCTTCGTCACTTGTGCCCGAGGGGGTCTTTGGGTTTGATATACACATGAAATTCATTGATCACAGAAATTGTAAAGGTAGTGGACAAACTTTTTGCTGATAGGCATGATGGCAAGTTTTTTAGTTCACGCCAATATTGCCTGCTTCATACAAATTTGACAGGGCTGCCGAGAGGACCGCGGGTCCCGGGGTGCAAACAAGAAAAAGGTCATCACCTATTTCTTTTCCAATTTTACACCGTTTTCGCCATTGTTAAGCATGGGTTTTTGTTTTGGGACCCCTGTTTAAACGCACATTTCCTTTCCTAAATTTTACGGGCCCTTATGATCCGGGACCCCAAGGCCCTTTGGCAATTTTCCCTTAACCCGTCTTGGCGGCACTGCAATTCGGTTTAAGAATTTGGGCTTTCTAAAATACCTGAATGGATTGTTGTCTTTACCTTGCTTCTGAACACTCCAAATGGTCAGTCGCGATGCCCTTTTCCTGCACGTTCTGACGACTTTTAGAGGTGCCCGTCTGCCCGTGCACCCGATGTATCCCTCGATCCGCGCTAGCATTTATACACTGCATGTCGTTGCCACTACCTTCACCTGGCAGCTGCATTCAACTGTATGTTCTGACGACTTTCAGAGGTGCCCGTGCACCCGATGTATCCCTCGATCCGCGCTAGCATTTATACACTGCATGTCGTTGCCCCTACCTTCACCTGGCAGCTGCATTAAACTGTATGTTCTGACGACTTTCAGAGGTGCCCGTGCACCCGATGTATCCCTCGATCCGCGCTAGCATTTATACACTGCATGTCGTTGCCCCTACCTTCACCTGGCAGCTGCATTAAACTGTATAATGTGCGCTTATCAAAGGAATGCTCTTTCTGCTAAGTAGGTCAAATATATGTAAACGGAACTTTATAGCAATAACTTTATTCTTGTCATTAAGATGTATATTCACGAACTAAAAATAGAACAACGCGGTATAGCAGAAAATTCTAAATTACCTGTAAGGCGATAAATTGGGAATTATTTTTCTTACGTCTTTATGATATACATGTCAAGATCCTAAGAGACTTCAATTTTATTTCAGTATACACCAGAGAATATAAGCAATTAAAGAGGCAATAACATTAACAGTAAAGGATATCATCTTGTCCGTTGACCTAATATTTTACAAATTTCTTTATAGTTGCCATGGCAGCGAAAAACCCTCCTGCTACGTTGCAGTATATGCAGGAGGCCACCAGTCAGTTAACTGAGGAAATTCGAAGAATGAGAGAAGGGAACTTTCGTAGGTTGTACAGTCAAACGCGTAGTTTTATCGATGCTTTACAAAGGTCGCCAAAAGGTAGTGACACGATGTATGGTCCAAGCATAAGAACTATAAATGAGGTAAGTTTCAGATCCTCGAAATCCTCCAAACCCATGAATAGGTTTGTATCAGGTTTTTAATCATTTATTTTAAGTACACCCTATGTTTCGGGGGTGTCTTTTCCAACTTTTTCAAGCTTCATCCATCGAACCTCACTTTTTGGACATTGACATCAATAGACACACTTTTTGGATGCTATAACTACGCCATTTATGGTCACAAGCAGAACACCATAGTTTTATCTGAGGGGGCAGGACGGCGTGGTGTCTGAACTATCCAGCAACTATCCAGGAATTCATTAATATGAGTAGACAGAGTGCGCCTTGATATTACAGCGACAATGAGAGAAATGGAGCGACGAGTGACCAGGTCGTAATACCTTGGGGACATGAGATTTATGTTTTTCCCATATTCAGATATTCAGATGGAACCTCGGCCTTATTATGTATTTTAATAATTTTCATAAAAGAAACTTGATTGCTAGTACGTTTCCGTTGTGGTATACATTGAAACTCAATGTACACACCTGAAGATATAACAACATTGACTATGCGGATAGGGTTTGTATATATTGTAATATGAAAGTCGTAAATGATGAATACCATTTTCTTCTTGTCTGCCAATTCTTATCAATTATTCATAAAAGATTTTTTTTTTTCTTCAAATATTAGTGCCATGAAAGCCCTTGGAAATCATGTTACCGATTAAGATTATGCCACCATTTATTAGTCCATTGTCTTTCACATATTGAATTTTTTATATATGGATTACCTTCCCTCAATTGTTTCTGTATATCACTTGTTTGCTGTATTACGTTCTGTATATGTGTCAAGGGCCAGTGGCCTAGTTTACCAATAAATTGAATTAAATTGAATTATATTATCATAACTATAAATGATGTAAGTTTTAGGTTTCGAAATCCTTGATTTGCCTCAAACCGACCTTTCAAACATGAAAAAAGCAGAATTATCTAAATTGATCGAATTATGATGTAAGTGAATGGGTTTGTATACGTTCTAGAATGCTAGAGGTGTCGTTTTAAGTTGTGACAAATATTACGAAACGCTGCGTTTTGAAGATTTTCGGGGATGTGATAGAATAACGGACCTACGATCGACCAAAAACGCTATCAGTGTTGCACGGGTGTTTCGTTTTCGACTTTTAAGCCAGCCTTGAAAGTTGCACTTTTCTTTCACTTTGAGTTTGAGCCGCTTGGAATAGAAGAAAAATGAATCAGCAGCAGAGCTAGATTTGCATCACAAAGAAAAAACAAAAACAGTGAAGCAAGTTAGCAAACATAAAAAACAAACGAAATGAGCGATTCGCGCGTTTTGGGGAGTCATTAAGAATTGTTGAACAACTCTTATCTGAAGAATCAGACTTAATGCGGCTGGGTTTATTTAGGGGCGCAATGCCAATAAAATAAACAGTTGAAGCACTAAGCGAGCCACTTTGAATCGAATATCTTTATTTGAAGAGCCCAATTTAAAAGGACAAGAATGTTATGGCACTGGAATTCCCGCTTCTTTCTGTCTTTGCGTTCAGCCGTCGATTCTATCAAAAAGTTTATTCAAGGTCCCATACAGCTGTACAAATTGTAAATTCACCCAGCGCTCTTCTTTTATTTACGGAGTATTAATTTTTTTCTACGTCAAAATGCATTGCATTCCATTGTTCAAATACTTGCCAGATCCGTTGCCAATTATTGCAAGCAACACCAGTTTTATTCTCGATCGGCGTCTCTGTATCACGCAGAAGGGGAGGGAGGGGGGAATAAAAGATCCCAAGTTTCGACACCAGTGACCATAATTTTGATGCTGGAGGGAAAGAGGGTGTAGTTTTTGTCTCGTAGGAACAATATGTGGCAGTTATTCTCTGACGTTATTCTCTGTATGTACCGTACAAAAGTTTCTGAGGGGAAGTGGGGGAAAATCGATTTATCGGGACAAAGTCTCACCTTTCTAATTTTTGTTGTTGTTGAAAAATTACACCATCCAGCAAGGTTTTTCATTCTACGACCACTCCAAACCAAAAGACTGACAGTAAATATTTGTTGCTTATTATAGGAAACTTAATTATTCCCTCTGCCACCTGTCTGGCTATACCTGGGCTTACGTCCCTGATATTGTTGTAAATGCATTGTTTGATGCGGAAGTACGGGTAGGAATGAGCTTTGAATCAAGCTTTGACTTGATTTTAAATGTCGCAAAGATAAAAAAACAGATATTAGTTGCTTTGAATAATAAACCTCAGTCTCTGGAAAATAGGAATTGAGTGAATGCCATCTTTTAATCTTGAACAAGACTAGCACGATGAAGATGATATTGGAGCGAGATATAATTCTTTGAATGTCTCACAGTTTAATGTCTCAATCGTTTCTCCCTCCTCTAAGTGGCACGACAGGACGAATTTACAAACTCATTAATGATCTATTGTATGTTACTTTACCGTGACAACACAATTCCCCTCTAAAATGTTAATCTTTGTTTCGTTATGCCTGTCTCAATGAGACAATCCAAGTCAATATTTTCAAACTGTATACGCCTATATACACTTATAATTTCATACCGCAAAATTTTGCGATCAATCAATCTTGTATGTAACGAACGTATCTCTTTAGTGGTTTGAATTGTACCAAAATATTACTTGCGGTATTCCTCCAGTCCTCGGGGATCTATACTTGGCCGATTACTTTTAAATTGTATATATAAAGGATCTTCTGACAGTTGGTAGTGATAAACGTTCTTTTACCCTGTATGCAGACGAGATGAATATTCACTATAGCAACATCGACATGGATTCCCTGATTGATAATGTTCATTTTGAAAAGCCTATAAGGTTCTTAATTAGTTCTTAAAGTTTCATCTTAACGTTAAAAAGGCGTTACCACAGTATTTTCTTTTATCCCCATCATAAAAACATAAACGATGATGACAAGGGTATCACCATTAGTAACCAGTTTATTTCCATATTTTAACAACCTCTTGTCTGTTTCATTTCATATTTGGTGTATTAATGTTGTTAGCTAGTGTGTACATGTTCATGGTGACAAAAATGTAATTTTGTTAAATTAGTATGCATAGTGGGCGGGGCTTAACATGATTTTGTTGAAAAGTTCTTGTAAACACGATATCCTTGAACGATAAACTGGATTCATGCATGTCGTAGTATATGTGGTACACAGATCAAGGAACTAATACTTCCTTACACATATAGCTCATGGTCTGTAGATATGCCCTATTGTTTTTGGTGATGATGTTGTGCATGTTAATAAGTAGGCGGGGCTTAATATAAAATGAAATCTTAAAATGTTCATATTTCAATAACCTCATATCTGTTTTGCTTCATATTTGATATAATTATAGTATGCCCTATGTTGTTAGCTAGTGTGTACATGTCCATAACGGTATAAAATGAGGAATTTCATTAACATGTAAAGTGGGCGGGACTTGAACATGATTTTGCTGAAAATTAAATTAAAATGGATTCAATCCTATTCATATGTGGTACACAGATAAGCCATGGTCTATGGATGTGCCATATTGTTTTGTGGTGATGCAAATATTAATGAGTAGGTTGGAGCTTTATCTCAAATTTGGACATTTTCTGGCCAACATGCAAGTCATTTTTATTAGTACTGGTACAAATTTTGCCTCTTCTTTATTGTTTTGAGCGAAGCCATTTTGTATGATAAAGTTTACTATATACACATAATACAAATTTAAATTCATATTGTGCATAGGAAGCTCAAAACCTTTGTGTTTCTGTTCTCTTTTCGAACAGGTTCGTGCTTGTTTGGAGGATTCTGTGAGACAGGACGGTGAGGGGAGACAGGACGGTGAGGGACGAAAGACACATTTTACGATAGTACTTGAATATTTTCTGCAACTCGTTGATAAATTGCAAGAACTGGCTGGAAGAGTTAAAGAATGGATTCTAGAGCCCGTGAAAGAGCTAACTGTACACGATCGCCAGAGAGAAATGCGAGACAAAATCGTCGAAGATGTCACATTCTGGCTTCGTTTTGTCGATGAAAATAATGACTTCCTTGATTTACATAAACATAAGACATTGGAAGAATTTCGTGGTTTGAACGCGGGGGAAGTTGCCTTATGGGGAGCAGTGGTTAACGTTGTGCCTGTTATGATGAAGACGGCAGATGATATTGCATCATGGGTAAGTGTTATGGTTATAAATTGATTGATCAGTTTTCTTCGTTTTGATCGAGAGAGTAGTATATAGATCATATTTTATAACATGTTTTGTGTTTTTCGGCCAATAGAACGAAAAAACACACATTTATCTTTTTATTTTGTGGTTAATTCAGGAGTGTCATGATGCGCTTAAGTATATTGCATTACTTTTTGTGACTATTATGCATGATATTCATTATACATTATGTCAACACCGTGCGTACACTGTTGCAGATGGTATCTATTTTTGTTTCTTTCTTTATTTATTAAATGTACTATATAATTCAGTTAAAAATAATTTCTTGCCATGTTTTCCACAGCTGTAAACGCCAGAGTGAAATACTTGTCAAGAGATGTTGACATAAAGATGCAAATCTTTATTGAATTTGTGTTAACTTACTATACATTAATTTGCTCCCTTATTTAAGCAATCGAAAAAAAATGATCTCCCTATCCTTCTCAATTCCTTTGATTCATTCACCCTGCATTTATTCATGATACAGATTACAACAAATCCATGCCTGATCGATAACCTCAAAAGATCAAACTGTCGTATCGGCGTGTAATCGATATGAGTAACTAGACACCTAATTGTGATAAAATCCATTCACAATTTCACTAATCCTTATTTAACAAACACCAAGTCTTGGACATAAGAATCGATCTATCTAAATGTGTGTATTGATATTTAAATAAGGGATAAAGTTCAGTGGTTGCCTTGGGATATAGGCCTATACGAGAAACCAGGGAGTTGTAAACACACTGAAGAGTTTACACTGATCTTAGCCCTGCTTGAACTCTATTTCAAGTACACAGCTTGTTCTGACTAATCGGTAAGCTTCTTAGTTTGTTCTAATCTGACTGGCTTGTTCAGGCTAATCGGTAAGCTTCTAACTTTGTTTTATTCTGACTGGTAATACATTTTGGTGTAGATGAAAATATAAGTGTTTGAATATAAGTGTATCAAACATCAACCATGCATTATGGTCAATAAGAGAGAGAGAGAGAGTTGAACACACAATTACAATGACGGGGTCGTCGCCTGCGTATTCGGTTATGATAGTACAAATGCTATCACGAAACGCTTAATACGACCCGGACAAGAACACAGGTACGACGTACGGACAGACATAACATCGACAACCAAGTCAATGTCCACGGCCTTTGATAACCAGTTGTGGTGCACTGGCGTGTCTACCCACCCCAGGATTGAACCCGGGGCCTCGTGGTCTGTAGACAGGTATGATAACCGCTACACCACAGTAGGTAGACGCTGGTCAATAATCAGGATGATGTGTTTTTATATCTTCCGATGTGTACACAGTCCTTAGTGCATTAATAGTGTATCATCGTACTTTACAACTCAAGCCAGCTGTTTGTAATTTAAAAGCAGCATTCTTTCTAGGTATCGCAAAGAAAACATCTGTACGAATTTCATCAAATTGAATAATATCAGCAACAGTCATAAGACGAACTGAACATTGGGCCAGTGGCGGCGACAGGGGGAGCAGACAACGCCTCGTTGTGTACAGATGGAGACGTCTACATGCTCCCTTATCTGCCGGAGTAGTTGGCAGTTGCCTTCTGGCGATGCCCGTGCATATGTTTACGAGGCGGGGTCGGACGACTAAATTATGGAAAGGTTTTAATATCAAACGGTCGGGCAAACCTATCATAAAATGTTGACTTTTGATCAAACCTTATTTCATTTCTTTTCATAGTATATACAATCAAATTATTCCGTCATTACACATATGATTAACAAAAACATAACTTCAATTCACACATTGAAATATTACTTAATACTTAAATTATTTTGTTAATTTCATCTTAAAAATTGTGTTGAAAACAGAGAGAGAGAGATAAAGGGAGGGGAACCAGAAAACTACTTTAAGCTCTAGGTTCCCCAATGACAAAAAAATAACACGACGAGAGGATATAGATACATTTATCAAATAAGAAGAACCTTATTCACATAAACAAACCCCATAATTATAGATGAGGGAGAACAATCAACTTAAATTAGACCAAATAAATCATATTGTTCTTAAGTCTAGACTAAAGCTATAATAGAAAAAAAATATATACTATTTGAATAAATGTTGATTAAACCTAAGTCTTGTCAAATGAGTTCCGCGATAGATTCTAAAACCAGTCATTCTAATTTTACAAAGAAGTGGGGCATGTCGCATAGACGTATTTTATATATTTTTGATTTTTCTATTGATTTATTGATTGATTGATTTATTGAATGATTATTTATCATTATTATTATTATTATTATTATTATTATTATTATTATTATTATTATTATTATTATTATTATTATTATTATTATTATTTTTATTATTATTATTTTTTTTATTATTATTATTTTATTATTATTATTATTATTATTATTATTATTATTATTATTATTATTATTATTATTATTATTATTATTATTATTATTATTATTATCATTATTATTATTATAATCGTTATTTTTATTATTATTATTATCATTATTATTATTATCATTATTATTATTATTATTATTATTATTATTATTATTATTATTATTATTATTATTATTATTATTATTATTATTATTATTATTATTATTATTATTATTATTATTATTATTATTATTATTATTATTATTATTATTATTATTATTATTATTATTATTATTATTATTATTATTATTATTATTATTATTATTATTATTATTATTTATTATTATTATTATTATTATTATTATTATTATTATTATTATTATTATTATTATTATTATTATTATTATAATTATTGTAATTATTATTATTATTATTTTTTTTGGGGGGGGGCAAGGGGGAGGGGTGAAATTGTCTATTGTGTTATTAAAGATTTAAAACTCTCTGTATACATTTATACATGCAGACATATCGAAGTTTATCGGGTGTATTGGAAGTATAATTAAAGGCCACACTTATAATGTAAACTATGCACCCTTTTTGCTTTCTCCTATAGACGACTAAGTGGACGAGCATAACATACAAACTAGGGATGGGTATCTACAACCAGAACATAGAAGAGGCAAGGATAGCATCCCGGGGCAACACGCCATCATCCAGGCCAAAATCAGCGTCATCACAACAACAAAATCGCAATCAGAAAGTTGCAACACCACCAAGGAATGCAAGTTCGGCAAAGAAAAGCAAGCCTAAAACATACGGTAAGAACTCATCATTTTTGGTTGTAACAACAAGAGAGGGTGGGGATAGAGAAGTTTACAAATTGATAGTGTTTTGATCTAAATCTAAGCTACCTAAACTTTTAATGAAACCTCTATTGTATACCACGCGACCGTTTCAATACCATCGTAGGGCTCGAAATCAAAGGAAATTTCTTGAAACTAACAAAAAGTTCATCAGGAATAATTCTGACGTAGATTCCTTAAGTGACTTTACTTGAACGGTTGTAACTGCAATGATGGATTTTTTGACAAACACTCCTGTCTCTTTACATTCCTTGTTGAAGTGAATCTTTTATGCGATAGTTACTTGTTTGGTTGGCATCGAAGTGATCAAATTGGATTATTTTAATTTAGTCACAGTACCCAATTACAAGAATGAAAGACACTGAATCTTTGACAGTAATTAATTCTTCAAAGTGCAATCTCATTTTGAAACTCTTATCAGGGAAAAGAATGTCTTATTTTCAGCTGCCGAGCTTCTCGTCATTGTCTCATGGTGTTTTGTTTCAACCTCGTAAAATGTTTTTCGAATTTGATTATATATAAATTAACTTTAACTGAAAAATTATATAATTTTATTTTTAGTTATGAAATTTATCTGAGAATGTGCCTGGGTTCACCAAAGTATATTTGTGTTTTCTACGTATAGACATAGGAATGCTAAAAGGTGTATGAACGAACTGTATAGAGACAACATAAGTTGAACTTATTTATTATTATTACGTTCAATTACAACATGGTTTGAGTCACAGAAAAGAATTATGGTTTTTGTAAGAAAAGTTCTATGTACTTTTGATGTATGAAAGGACGAACGTTTTTACGTAAATCCATATTAAGTCACCATAACACAATTCTTTTAAGAACAACATAAGAATTTGACGTGTTTTGTCGAATCTTGGCCATACCTTAAGTCAAGAATTTATTGGAAAACAATAGTACTTTTGTTTTATTGGTGCCTAAAATGTGGGAAAGGAATTGTAAGAATTGCGTTAATATGTTTAGCTCACTTCCGTTTCAAAACATTTTCTTCCTTTAACCCAACTTTATGCTACAGAATTTTCGAGTTTTAATCAAGCATTACTTAAAAACTTAACATTTTAAAAACAATTCATAACTGTGCTACTGAATATTATTTTGATAGGCAATACAAAAAAACATGTCGGGCTCTAAATACCTCCATCCCCGGAACTGCATTAAAAAAATCACACACTGGTAAATTCTAATTGGTTGGTTCTAATTTTTAATTTGATTGAATTATGACGGTGCCATTAAATCTCATCAAACCAAACCATTGAATTATAATCAACAATACAAGCACTATTAAAACATTTTCTACTGATAAAATCCATCATTTCTTGTTTCATTCCAGCTGATCGGTGTGACGAAAAATTCAAAGGTCGCATTTCACTCCTGGAACGTCCCCCATGGAAACCAGCTTCACAGATGGCCCATAATTTATTTCCTCGCTTACCAATACATTTGCAAGATCCAAAAACATATTGAGTGGTAAATATTTGTCCAACGTCAAGAGAACAGGTCTTCAGATAATCTTACCAAGAACATTTGTTTTTACAGGATTAATTCAGCAGTGAAGCATGTCTTTCTTGTTTGATAAAGGACAAGAAGACAGGCAGAACTGTAAAGAAGCTACTTTGATATCTTATTCCGTCCAGGTGATATTGAATTTCAGTGAAAACGTCTGGTGAAGTGTGTCTTGTACTCGATTAGGCTAACATCGCATTCCCACTCTTGACAGTTTGACAGTTGTTCATGTATTATATCTAAACTCAAGTTTAAATATATTTACTAATTGTAAATATTTTCCAGATTTTTTCAGTTGGTAAATTACAGTAAGTTTTATAGACTATGTTTACTCACGGGTTGGTAAATATCATAAATATCAGAAAATATTTCACTAGAAAACGCAAAACTTTTGAGGAATGAGAGGAAATAATCTCATGACTGGACTGGCAATCATTACAAAACAAAATCAGAAAGAACTTTAAACCTGAATACCTCGTAAACGGAATAAGAATTTTGAACACTTTTTCTACCAATTTTATTATTTTATTGGCCGTGTTCTTAAAAGGTAAATATGCTACTTCGCTTATTTTCAATAATGACCTTTATGAAGCTTATTAGAGGCCGCGCATGAGTGCTATGCTGATGTTTACTCTCACCAGCAGAAGTCTATTGAGTTGAAACTAGTTTTATATTATCACTAATATAACCAAAAATGTGTTTGATCTAAGGAATTAGATCAGTCGATATATTATTCATGCTTGAAGATCAAAGTCTCCACGTAACGCAGCATGTAAGTCTTAAACAAATGTTACACGAATTTTGTTATCAAACAAATATATTTTTCTGTAAATTATGTAACGTAATGTTCATTTGATAAAACTAGAGAAATAACTAAAAAAAGTAAGTATAGTATATGGGACATTGTATGAAGTAGATAAACTTAGCGTAATGTAATTTGCTTAAATCATAGAAATTTAATCTTTTTCATCTATCCAGTTTTCAAAAATTCATATGCAATGCTAAGCCGTTTGGGAAGTGCATTTATCGTTAAAACCTATGGAATTCTGTCTCCAATAAAAAATTAAGAAGAGCAATCAAGATGAAATTTGATAGTGTAGGTCATCACTATTCAATTAGTTTTTTGTGTAATAAACAGGTTTTTTTTTTTCTTATTCATTGCACTTTAGTAACTGGACTTGTGTATTGTCTGTGAAATGCTAAAGAAGCGGCAAAGAACTCGCCACTTAAAAATAACTTGAAGATTCTTTAAAGATATTGAAATATGTTTTCCAAAAAAATATTAAATTTCTTCCTGTTCAATATCAACTGAGATTTTCTTGTACAAGTAGTTATCTTCAGTTGGTGGAGGATGTTTAATTGTATATACTCACTCACTCACTGCTCCCTTCTACTCAAGTGGAGATTGAGGCCTTCAGCACAGAGATCCATCTCTCCCCGTCTCACGCCACCCCACCGACCCGGCCCCAGCCCCCTCCCATCCGAGCAACCCTCTTTCCCCCTTCACCACCCGCCTCCCAGCCGTTTTCAGCCCACCTCCCCGTCCATCTGGCGCCCAGGACAAATCCACCCCCGAATCACCGGAGGCCTCTCCACGTAAAACATGTCCGATCTCCCTCCATCTTCTCTCACGAATTGTTATGCTTATCGGCACCATCCTTGTCTTTCTATACCAGTCTTTATTTAAAATTACTCTTGGCCATCGAACTTTCAATACTCCGCGTAGGCAGTTTCGTTGGAATGTATCTACTTTTTATCGTCGCCCTCATTAATTCTCCACGTGCATGATCCGTATAGAAGCACAGACACAACACTCGTTTGAAATATTTTTAACCCTGCTCTTAAGCCGCAGCCGTCAAACCCCAACCGTTGTTTAAGGTAACAAAAGTTTTTCTAGCCTTGCCTATTCTTCTCCCCATGCCAACCAGTGTTCCGCCATCTCCAGCCAGGGTGGCTCCCAAGTATATGAATTCATTAACGCCATCCACCCCTCCACCGTTCACTGAAAAGCATTTTGCCTTCTAGCATTAATTCTCATCAACTTTGTCTTGCTATTAGTCATTGATAGCCCTACATATCCTGTATTGGTTTAAAGTCTTGAAGTTTTGTCTTGTAAATGATCCCATTTGCTTGACAATAAGGCTGTTATCGGCGTAATCTAAATCTTCCAGTAGCGTGCAGAAGTTTCACTTAATGCCATTCCTGTGACCATTGGCAGTACTCAATATATCCCACAGCTTTGTTCTGTCAATACTGTCAAAGGCCTTTTTTAAGTCAATGAAATTTATGTATAAGCTAGATTGCCATTCTATACACTGTTCTAAAATGTTTCTGAGGATGAATATCTGTTCACTAGTGCCCCTTCCTTGCCTAAACCCTGCTTGCTCAGAACTAAGTATCCTGTCAACTGCATCCTTCATTTTGTCAATAATGATGCGTCCCATGATCTTGCTAGCTGTTGGTAGTAGTGAGATGCCTCTGGAATTATCGCATATCGTAAGATCACCCTTCTTTGCTATTATGGTAAGTATGCTTTTCTTCCGGCTAACCATATTTAATTAAACAAGCTATGTAGTTCATTTACGGTTGTTGCATCAATGACCTTCCACATTGCAGCTACAATGTTATCTACACCTGCAGCTTTGTTGTTTTTCATACTTTTAGTTGCTTTCATGATTTCATCTCTAGTGACTAATTCCATGTTGGTACCTGCTAATTCATGTTCTGCTGGTGTGAATTCTTGCTGTAGATCTTCGTTTTTTACCACATCATTACTGATATTCATAACATCGTGAAAGTGCTCGATATCTTTCTCTAATTTTCTCCTCCACTGTTAGGACTTCCCATCTTTGTTTTTGAGGCTGCTTGTTTTCTTATTACATTTGCCGCGTAATTTGTTGGTTATTTTAAATACTGTCAGACTGTGCTCATCTTATTACGTTTTGCTGCATCTTTAGCTCCTTTTGCCAAATCTTCAAGCATCCCTTTTTTATCTGCTCTTTAATTTCTCTATCCTTTACCACATGTTCCTTTCTTTTGATTTGCTTCAATCCTATTGATTTGACATTGATAATTTGCTCCTTTATTCGCCCACGTTCTTCTATCGCTCTCCATATATTAGCTGACAACCAGTGTTTGTTCCCTCGTTTTCTGTAACCCAGGATGTCCTTTGTTGTGGCCTGGTGAGCTTCACTTAGACGTTTCCAACTATCGTCAATGCTTTCATTAAAATTTCTTTCTCCTATCCTTTGTCTGAAAGCTTTGTGATATATTTTGCCAATTTCCTGACACTTGAGTTGGTTCACTTCATAAATTTCACGAACCCTTTTGTCTTTCTTTCTTCCCAGTAACTTCAGCCTTTTCTTGCAACAACCAGCTCATGATCACTTCCATGTCAGCAATACGTCTACTTCGTGTATCGCATAGTGACCTTCTGTACTTTCCATTTATGGTTATGTGGTCTATTTGGTTTCTGTGTCTTTCATTAGGCGAGTTCCAGGTGTACTTGTGTATTTCTTAGTGCTTGAATAGTTGGTCCACCTATCACAAGATTATGCACTCCACAGAAATCTACAAATAGCTCACCATTTTCATTTATTTGGCCAATTTCATCTTTACCCATGATTCGTTCTCTTCCTAAATTATCTACACCGTGTTTAGCGTTAGCATTTGCCATCAATTTTAGTACATCATGTTTTGGGACTGTTTCGACTCCTCTTATTAGCAGTTCATAGAATGCTTCTTTTGTTTCTATCTCTGCTTCATTGGTGGGTGCATAGATTTGTATTACAATTACATTCTTTTAATTGCCGGTGAATCTGGCCCTTATTATTCTTCTCATTAATTGGTTCCCAATCAATCAGGCTGCTTTTTACTTCTTTGCTTATTAATATTGCAATTCCTCTTTCATGTCTGTCTTGGTTTCCTAAATACAGGAGTAGTTCTCCTGTAGTAGTTTGTAATTTTCCATGTCCGGTCCATCTCAATTCGCTTACTCCAAGAATTTTCAGTCCTTGCTGTCTCATTTCTTCTGTTAGCATTTCTGTTTTGCCTGTTTCATACAAAAGTTCTAGCAGCCCAACAGCCTATCAAACACTTCTCTCTTGTTTCAATGACTTTGTCTCTCTTCCTTCTTGGCTTTGAGCCGCCACTTCTGCCGTCTATCAAGGTGATGGCTTTCAAACAGCCTTCACCATGACCCATCATACAGCGCTCTTCCGGTACCCAATGCATGAAAGGTCTTCCGGTATCACACAGGTTTCGTGGCTGACTCGGTTAAAAGTATATAGATTCTGTGCTAAGGCTTCCGTACTCGAGATTTTGTTATGGGGCGGGTGATTAGCCCTACGCTCAAACTCCTAACCTGGAGGATTCCTGGTTTTCTGTTAGGCGTTTCCTTCTACTAGGCAGGTGCATTCATATGCTCACGAGCCTTGTCGACCCGGGTTTGGAATCAGAGTTTTCCTTTTTCTAAACAAGGCTCATCTCCCCGGGCTTTTTTTTCTTCAAATGTTTTCCATCCTTACCCGGAGCCCCTGTCGATTACTTTAGCTGCAAAGCAAGAGTATAATAGTTAGTACCGCAAGAAGGTGGAAGTTGAGCTGCGAGTAGAGAGGCGATTATGAACATGCAGTTTAATACAAAAAATACTGCATGTACATGCAGCTTGAGTAGTGAAGGTGAAAAACGTTTAGTTTTACATACAAGGCAGACATAAGGCTTGTGGCAAAAATTGGAGCAAGATTTGTTATTTTTCGTCGTTGTGGAATATAAAGTTTCTCTCTCAATTAGTTGGAAAGGTGAAGAGGAAGTTGAGCACCTCACCGTCTTCTGAAGACGATGAAAAACAATGATAACATAACAGTTTGTCTATGAGCCTAGTAAACAAACACAATATTAGCCAAAGATAGCTGTTTATCGATGATTAGATGTAAACAAAATAAAGTCCCTATAATTATATTTTGAGAATGGGAGTGCTTACATAATATTTTAGAATTCTTTGGGTTTGCTTCCGGTGGACTAGTTAATAGGACACTGCATATTTACACATTTGAGATTGATAGGAAGGGTAGTGAAAAGTCATATTACCATATAAGTTGAGACATGTTTGCTGATAAGGAAGATTTAATGGGGTGCAAAAAATGAGACCCGATTATTCAAACTAAATACAAAGTTTTTCCTTCCCAGTGCCGAATGCCCCGTCTTTTAAAAGTTTAATGGTATGCATAGCTGATACATTTCTATATGGGTTCAGGGAAACCACAGGCGGTACGAAGAACTATGATCTGGCTACAATTAGGAGAAATTGACTTCGCTTATAGGTTGAGATCATTAAATCTCTTAGATTTAACGTTGATCAAAGTTTCTAGCTTAATTTGGCGTTGGTCTGTAGGACTGAAATGCAGTGGTCAATGCAATGCAGTGGTCAATGCAATGCAGTGGTCAATGCAATGCAGTGGTCAATGCAATGCAGTGGTCAATGCAATGCAGTGGTCAATGCAATGCAGTGGTCAATGCAATGCAGTGGTCAATGCAATGCAGTGGTCAATGCAATGCAGTGGTCAATGCAATGCAGTGGTCTTTGTTTCAGCTCCCTTATGCCCTTGCAGTGCCAGTCATGTTACATATTGTTGGGAGTATTCCTTTAATGACCTCCATGGTTGTTCATGTTAAACGAGGGAGAATAGATAGGCAGAAGACTAAAGTGAATTATTCTGTAGGCATGTATCAATTTAATCTTGGTTTTTCTCATGTTTATGCAATGTTGATTGACTTTGTTATCTTAATATATTCTGCCATGATCTTTGACGTAAATGTACCAATGTAATTAATGAATAATTTTAATATGAGGACATCGGATGAAAGTATCTTTTGTCAATACAAAGTTAAAGGTCTTTTATAAACAGTTTTAAATAAAACTTTTGATTGACTATATTGCATGGACACAAAAGGAAATTTAATTAATAAACTAAAGTAATGGGTAATACGTTACAAGGTGTCTTAACTGATGCCTTTTTTTTTATTAGTAATGTACGGGTAGGTGGGCAGCTTTTTTGTTGTTCTAGGATAATATTTAACTTTCTTTCCAGCACGTGCCTTTAGAAAGACGTGTTATGTAACATTATAGTATAGTAGATGACTTTATGAAATAAACAAATATTATCAATTATATTATTTGTCTGTATTTACTTTCCAAAAAAATACTGCTAAGTTCAAATCAGAACATTTGCAATTACGCATTTATACGGGTCGATTGTAAATTCAAAACCCATTTTATATTTAGAAATATTATCAGTACAATTACAGACAAAGCAATGTGATGTAAATGCATTTTTATCCGTACTACTGTTCACATTCATCCCGTGTTTAGACTTTCATGAATTCATGACCGTCCTACTCTTTCCTTGAAAAATTCCTAACATATTTTTAAAACTCAAGGGCGTCAGTAAAAGTATTAAATGTGGGTCCGTAGCAATTTTCCCATCTTGATTAACCTTAATCTTATTGAACGCGTGAATGATCGAAGTAATATATATAATATCTTTCAAGAATAGACAATGAAGACAGGTTAATCAGTTTTTGTTTATTTGAGTAGAAAAAGTCTAGTTTGACGGTACCTGGGTCAGTTCGGGAGCAACCCGAAAAACTGGGTACTTTGAAATACCCAGAAAATGGGGTCACTTTTATGTATTACGTCATCGCATGAGCCTACACATTGACTAGCCCACACTAAAGATATAAGGTTTCTCATTTTCCACTCTGGATTGTCCAAAATTTAAATGAATATCCTGAAACTTTGGAGACTGATAGTAAATAGATATTCAAAACTTTTTGCCGCTGTTTTTTGAAATTCACGGTTGCCTTTTTAAGAAAATTAATACAACAGATTATTGGCAGTCTGTTTTGTTCATTTTCTTAAAACCGTCTTTATAGTCAAATGTGTAGGCTATGCAATGATGGAATACATAATAGGACCCAATTTTTTGGGGTAAATCAAAGTACCCAGTTTTTGGGTTGCTCCCGAACTGTGAGTACATTAAATGAGTGTAACTTCATTTTCGTCTCAGTTTAAAATCAATCACAATCTATAACATTCACCATTTAAAGCTTGTTTATGATTTAACTTCTCATGCAATACAATTTCGTAGAGAAATTTGCGATACTTTAGTGGACAAACCTCTCTATTTTGATACCTTAAATCCCTCCTTTGTATACCTGTTTCAATTCGTTTAAGGACGTGAGATGATTTGGACTAACTTGAATTTTTTTAATCTTTACTATTTCCACAATTTTCACTTATTAGTAAAGATTTTACCATATCGATTGACTGAAATCAAAATGAGAGATTTAATGATATTCATAAAGATTTGGAGTTATCTATATTCTCTTTCACGCATCACAAATATTACATATATTAGAACAGCTATAGCTCGACAGCTAGGTAGAAGTTGACCTTACTTCAAATCTGGACAAACAAACAGAAAGTTGAGAGAGGTTTTTATTAACTGATTAATCAATTGGAGAACATTTTCGTGGGTTTGCTTTTTATGCCATCATAAAGATAATTGATCGTTTTAATAATATGATTTAATTCAATCTTGGTTCAGTATTTGTAGAAGGTATGGGACGGGTTCGTCGTAAGACAACTGTTTCTGATTTTTCCAATTTTAAATGTAGACACCAACTGATGCAAGTCCCGCTTATAATGTGAATTCACACTTTGCATTTTCAAAATATTTCCTTATAAACGACTTTCTTAATATTATGAAATCATCGAACAATCCATATTTTGAGAGTTTTGAAATATCCACATACTTTATACCTCGTCAGTCTATAAGCGTCAGATACACAGATATGGAGGTTGTCATTTAAAAGAGCTCCCTGATGAACAATACGCGGAACTGCAGGCAACATACTCGTATGATTAATGAAGTATTAAATGTCATATTGATATCGTTCTGTCAGCGTGGAACATTCTTCATTTGTCACTTCGTCAACTTTTGGCGGGAACTATTTGTCATTCGCTGTTGCTGATTAATAAATCATACCAGAGGGAAAATTTGAGCAGAAACATTTAGCTTGATCTATTGAATGGATCAATCAGGGATATTCATTTCCCTTTCCGCGAGGTAGACTTATCATAAATATTCACCATTGCTTTTCAGCTTATGTCTTTGTACGTTAGGCTCTTGAGGACCGGATATGTGGAGATGGATAGCAAAGATGTTGTAAATATCATAATGAAGAAAATAATGAGCAAATGACAAAAAATTACACATTACTCGGTCCTGTGCGTACTGTACGTGAGCAATAACAGTTTAACAAAAGACTGAAAGATGCGGCATAGCCCAAGTCATGACCACATTTTCTATGGTTGTAAAACGTTGGAAGTAGTAACTTCTGTTTAAGAACTTTTGGCGGTTATTAACACTGACAGTCTTGAATTATAATTAGACAAAATAATCAAAGCTGGTCCTAATTTTGGCGGCGAAAGATCGATTGAATATCTCAGCATAACTGGCGACATTGTCCGGCATTATACTCCGAGATAGGCTTACAATTTTCAGTATGAACAAAATTACTTTTTCCAACTCAAGTAGACATTGCTATCAGTTTGTTTTAATGTTACCACTTATTATATAACTACAATCAGGATACGAGGGATAACAAACACAACTATTTTACTCTGTCACGCTTTAGTACTAACTTGTAACTGCTTTGCGCCAAGTGTTGTCTCTTAAAATGACAAACTAAATGATATTGATATTGGTAACTTCTTGATCATTTTGGCTCTTTTTCTCCCAAAGGCATCCATTGAATTGTCTAAGATTTTTTTTTTTTAATGAAGGCGATGGAAAGTGTTTATATAGAAATGAAACTAAAATATAATGCTGTAGTAGACGCTCGAACTCCTATGAACGCGCTTGATGTAACCTATCATCTGCATCGGATTCAGAGAGCTGGCTTATTACAGAAAAAAAAAGATGACTCCTAAAACTCAAAGTGACATGTTGCTAATAGGTCGCGTTATAAAGCTGCTCATCACTGTTATCAGGTTATTTCTGCACCTGAAATAGATCATCTGAGTTTATCGTAGCGTACAAAACCTAAACAAGGTATAACACACGACTGCAACATGGCTACATTGTAATGCTACCTTGATGGTTCTCTTATAATGGTCGTTTAATGGTTCTATACAATATTGCTCCTATCGTTGGCCGTTGTCTTAAAAGGTTAAAAAGATGCATGGAGTAGTTCTTAAAATAACGCCTCGCTTATTTCCAATATTGGCCTTTATAAATCAGAGGCAGTGTAATGGTGTTATGCTAACGTTTACTCTCACCAACAGAAGTCTTTTCAGTTCAAACTCGTTCTATATTATAACCGATATTACCAAACATGTGTTTAATCTAAGGAATTGACTAAGTAAGTCACAATGTCATTCAGCATGTAAGTCTTAAACAAACATTACTCGAATTTTAAAATCAAACAAATTTATTTTTTGTAAGTTCTGTAACGTAATATTCATTACACAAAATTAGACAAGAATTACATCAAACGAAGTAACTATATGACACATTGTATGAGCTAGGTACGCTTAGCGTAATGTAATTTGCTTTACTTATGGTTTTCACCCTTTTCATCAATCAGTCTTCTATAAATGTTATGCAATACTAAGTCGTTTGCTAAGTGCATTTATCTTAAAAACCTCTCCAATAGAAATTAAGAAGAGCAATCAAGATTTAATCATGAAACTTGATCTTGTAGGTCATCATCATTCAATTATTTTTGTGTGATAGACAGGTCTTTTTGCTCATTTATTACACTTTGGTACTTGAACTTACGTATTTTCTGTGGATAAAATGCCAGAGAAGTGGTAAACCACTTGAAAAGAAGATCACTTTAAAGATATTGAAATATGTTTTTGAAAAATATATTGAATTTATTTCTGCTTAATATCAATTAAGATTTTCTTGTACAAGTGGTTATCTTCATTTGGTAGAAGACGTTTAGTTTGACATACACAAGTACACTGGTTTGTGGCGAAAATTGAGCAAGATTTCTTATTTTTCATCGTTGTAGAATATGTAGTTTCTCTCACAATTGATTGGAAAGATGAAAAGGAAGAAGAGCAACGTACTTTACCGTCTTATCGAGTTGGTGAAAAGGGCAATGATAATTTAACATTTGTTGTTTATGAGCCTTGTAAAAAAACAATATTAGTAAAAGATGGTTGTTTATTGAAGAAAAATTAAACAGCTGAATCAGATTGGGAGTGATTTCATAAGATTATTAAAATGCTTTGGGTTTGCTTGTGGTGGACTAGTTAAAATGACATAGAAACACTGTATATTGACACATTTGAAATTTATAGGAAAGGTAATGAAAGTCATATTACTATTTAAGTAGAGTTTTTACACATTTAAAATTTATTGGAGGGTAGTGAAAAGTCATATAAGTTGATGTTTGCAGATAAGGATGATATCATTAGGTGCTAAAAATGAGACATGAGTTACTTAAAACTAAATACAAAGTATAAATTTCGCTTCCTGCTGCCAAACGGCCCCGTCTCTTAACAGTTTAATGGTATTCATCGCTGATAAACATTTTCCATAATTAGGAGATATTGACGTCGCTTATAGGTTAAGATCATCAAGTTTCTCGGGTTTGACAAGTTTCAATGTTTTTTTTTTTTCTTTCTAGTTTAAGCTGACGTTGGTCGGTATGAATAAAATGCAATGGTCATTCTTCCAACTCCGTCCCCATGCCAAACATGTAAACTATTTTGGCAGTATCCCTTTTATTACTTTTAGAGAATAGGTAGAATAGATAGGGAGAAGGTTTGTGTAAATCATAGTGTAGGCATTCACCAATTTATTTTTTCTTATGCTTGTGTTTATTAATTTGTATTTACATATGATGTTAATGATTCAAGCCCTTAGAACTTAATGTCAAAGCATTTTAGAAAAAAATTCAAAGAGAATTCTAAAGAAATGAATTATGTGTAAACAGGTGGCTGAATGGCAGTCAACCATATATATTGCCTTTGTTGACTTCGAGAAGGCGTTTGACTCAGTGCACAGAGAAAGCCTCTGGAAAATAATGGCAGCCTATGTATTCCACAAAAGATAATATGTTTGATTAAAGCGTTATATGAAGACAGTAAATGTGCAGTTATAGATGGTGGTGTGGAATCTAAATGGTTTCAAGTTAAAAGTGGTGTAAAGCAAGGTGATGTAATGTCAGGGTTCCCTTTTCTGTTAGTGGCAGTCTGGGTGATGGGGACAACGATTGATGATAACAGGAATGGAATTAGATGGAAGTTCATGTCAACCCTTGAGGACTTAAATTTTGCTGATGATATTGCTCTACTTTCATCTACATATCAAGACATGCAAACCAAAGTGACCAGGCTCAATCAGTATGCTGCACAAACTGGGCTAATAATTAATAAGGATAAGACAGAGCTCATGCAAGTTAACAGCAAATGTGCAAACAAAGTTGATATCGATAACCAATAACTAAATGAAGTAAACAAGTTCAGATACCTTGGTACAACAGTGAGCTTACAAGGTTGTGGTGAGGAAGATATTTAAAACATAATCTCTAAACCAAGAGTAGCATTTATGAATTTAAATAAGATATGGAGCTCAAGCACATTCTCAATATATACAAAAATACGACTGTTTAACTCTCTTGTTAAGTCTGTACTCTTGTATGGTTGCGAGACATGGATAGTTAATGTAGCAGATAATATAAAGCTGGATACATTTATATTTAAATGTTACAGAAGAATTGTGAAGATCAGATAGCCATATGTAATATCTAATGATAAAATACTGACAATCACTAAACATGACAAAATCAGCACTGAAGTAAAAAGAAGAAAGTGGAGGTGTATTGCTGATGTGATGCGCATGAGCACTATTAAGCACTGTGTGACAGCTATGACGTAGAAACCAGAGGGGAGAAGGAAAGTTGGTCGTCCTAGAACGACTTGGAGAAGGACAGTCGAGAAGAAGAGGAATATGATGGGATGGAGCTCGTGGACAGAAGCTAGACAAGTTGCAAATAACAGAGTCCAGTGGAGAGATTGCACTGCAGCTTACGGGCCAGAAGGCTTGAAGAGACTAGGTGAGATGACATTATGTGTGCTAGCACATAGGGCATATTTCAAGTAAAAAATTAGACAATGGTAGCGTACATGTTACAACTTCAAACTTGGATAGCTTAAGAATGGAATAACATTTTATGATGGGATTTTTGGTAGTTTGTTTTTATATATTCACTAGCTAGAACATTTGACTTTATGTCTCCTTTAACCTTGACATTATCAAACGCGGGAAATAAATATGAGAAAAGATTAAATAAACATATAGGATATCTTTCAATTATGGAGGATGAGGAAAGTTAGTCAGTCTTTGTTTAATTTATTAGAATTAGTATATTATCAATTAGACTATTTGTCTATATTTACTTTTCACCCACACAAGATGACAAGAACACTGCTGAGTTCATATCAGAACAATTGCAATTAAGGGTTACACGAGTCGATTGTAACATGAATAACCATTTTATATTTAACAAAATTATCAGTATAATGCATTTTTATCCGTACTACTTTTTACAATCCTCTCGTGTTTATACCTTCATGAATTCATGATCATCCCACTCTTTCCTTGAAAAATCCAAAAATACGTTTGAAACTCAAGAACCTTAGTTTTAGTATAAAAAGTGGTTCCACCGCAACTTCCCCATCTCGATTAAAGGAGTCATAAAGTTTGACTTTTTCTTAATTGAATACGATAGCAATAATCTGTAAATTTCACATTGCACAAAACAATCGAGCATATATTTTCTGATTATTAAAACATTAATTCTGTTAATATAAACTTACATGGGAGCGACTATTTTTTTCATATTCCCTTTAAAATGATGTCATATACCCAACACAGATAAGAATATCAATGTATTTCTTTATAATCTATTTCAATTTTTCTAACTTCTAATCTAAGAACAAAGATTTCCTGTGCATGTGTCTATGAATTTTTTAACATATGCTGTTACTGATTCAAGTCCCTAGAACTTAATGTCAGAGCATTTTGGAAAGGAAATTTCAAAGAGAATTCTAAAGAAATACATTATGTGTGGTAGCACATAGGGCAAATTTTGTCATCATTGGCATAATTTCAACCTCAAAAAATTGACAAAATGGCAGCGTCCATGTTATACCTTTAAACTTGGATAACTTTCAATTATGGACGATGAGGAAGGTTAGTCAGTTTTTGTTTATTTGATTAGAAATAGTCTATTATCAATTCAATTTAGTCTATATTTACTTTTCATACACGCGAGATGATGAGAACGTTGTTAAGTTCATATTGAAGCAATGGCAATTAAGCGTTCACACGATTCGATTGTAATTTGAATAACCCATTTTATATCTAAAAAACTATCAATACAATTACAAAGCAAAAACAAAGCAATGTGATGTAAATGCAGTCTTATCCGTACCACTATTTGCATTCCTCTCGTGTCTAGACTTTCATGAATTCATTACCGGTCCCACTCTTTCTTTGAAAAAAATCCTAAAATACATTTGAAACTTAAAGACTTGACTTATATGACTTAATCTTCTTCGCTCCTTGTGGCACATAGGGCTTCAACAATTGTCTAAAACTTTTGTCGGTCTCTAGCTATAGGTTTGACAGTTTCCCACAAAAGCTGTGGCTTTAGTTGGTTTAACAGGCTCCGCCTCCAGGTCTGGTTTTGGGCGACCTCGTTTTCTCTTGTCTTGCGAGTTCCAATCAAGTGCTTGTCTAGCTATGCATGAAGCATCTTTTCTCAAAGTGTGACCCACCCAACGCCACTTTTAATCTGTATCTGGATTGCTTGCTGGTTGGCTGTTGTCCAGAGAGTCACATTTGTCGCCTTATCAAACCACTTAATTGGAAGAATTTGGCGGAGGACACCTGTAATTTATTGGTGATGTTTTCGGTAACTCGCTAAGTCTTAGAGCCGTATAACAGCACCGTGTAGAGCGCCAGCTAAAGTATAAAATGTGGTTCCGTGGCAATTTCCCAACCTTGATTAACGTTAATCTTATAAAACGCGGGAATGATCGAATTAACATAAAGAATATCTTCCAAGGATGGATGATGAAAAAGACTCGTTAATCAGTGTTTTTTATTTAAGTAGAAATAGTCTTCTTCTTCCGATTTACGTTTCAAACATCAACAGGCTGATTAATCTTTAAACGGAACTTGCCTGTTTAAACCGGGACAGGAAGTGAAAGAACACAACGTTTTCACGCTTCGCTTCTCGAATAGTGTTCAGAGAACCAGGCTGGCGTAACTCTCAAGGTGCCGTCGGGACCGCCGTCATTTAAACGTCCTCATCCGAGGGACAGTAAGCGCCATCCAAACATTGTTCATTTCTCCCAACGGCTTGATGTTTGGCGTATATCTGTCGGCATAGCTGTAGAAATCTAATGAAGCTTGGGCGAGCCTTGAACATGGGACCTGCAGCATCTTACTCGTGCGCTTTACTAACTGTGCTACCTGATATCCCTTTTGTCTAGTTTAACTGAGGACAGTAAAGGAGTGTAACCCCGTTTTTGTCTCATAACTGTTTGAGATGTTCATCATTTAGAATCTACCACAACCCATAACATTAACCCTTTTACAGCTTGTTTTTTAATTAACTGATAATGAAATGATCCAACTGAGGCAAGTCGTACCTATAATGTAAATTCACACTCACAAATATTTCCTTATAAGTTTCAAAATACAAAATTATCTATCAATCCATATTTTGAGAGTTGTGAAATATCCACATACTTCATAAATCAGACTATTCAGTTACATAAGCATGTGAGTTGTTATTTAAAACAGCTTCCTGGTGAACAATACACAGAACTGCACGCAACATACTCGTATGATTAATGAAGAATTAAATGTCATATTTATATTGCTCTGTCAGCGTGGAACATTCTTAATTTGTCACTTTGTCAACTTTTGGCGGGAACTGTTTGTCATTCGTTGTTGCTGCTTAATAAATCATACCAGACAGCCAGAGGGAAAATTTGAGCAGAAATATTTAGCTTGATCTATTGAATGGATCAATCAGGGACAATCATTTCCCTTTTCGCGGGGTAGAATAATCATAAATATTCACATTTGATTTTTAACTTATGTCTTAGTATGCATGTTAGGCTCTTGAGGATCGCAACGATTTATAGAAGACGTGTAGCAAAAAAATAGAAAAACTATAAGAAAAATTACATCACTCTGTTCGGTGCTTACGTAAGCAATAACAGTTTAAAGAAAAGTACGGCACAACCCATGTCATAACCATATTTTCCATGGTTGAGTTTTAATACAAAGTTGTACCAATTTGAATCAAATTTCGGTTCATAAGATCTAAATGATATTCAGATATTAGAAAATTGGAGTTTTTTAGACCGTTTGGCTGTATTCTTCCCAAATACATTCATTGAAATTTCTAAGATTGTTTCCAAATATGAGTGCAATAGTATATCCTCATGTATTCATTCCGTATGGTAATATATAAAGTAAATCTAAAACATCTAGAAGAGGCTCGAACTCCTATTAATAGATTAATCCGTTTGCCATAACATTTCATCTGCATCATATTCAGAGTGCTCGGGTTTCTACAGAAAATGGCAGATCACTTCTGAAACTCAGTGTAACTTCTTGTAAATACCCTGTATTTCAAAGCTGCCCATCACTGTTATTTCTACACCCGTTTAATGATTAATAATATTAACTTTTATGCATACTCATTGCGATCACGTGTGAATAACCTGATAATGTACAAACGCGAATAAGGTTTCACCCACAATTCCATGACTACATTGGTAAGCTACTTTCATCAAAATCGCTGAATGGATTGAAACATTTATCTAGTCGCTGAACCTACAGCGATAGATTATGTATTCCATGCAGTCATCGATTATTATTCGTACTGCTTCTACCTATGCAATATTCTGCTGACAGTTCGGCGTAAAATTTCGGAAACGTCACTCACATTCAGGAAGGTTCAACCGTACTTTCTAACTTAGTACATTTTTAACAGTTTAATGGAACATGTGATAATAATTGATAGCTACAGATATAGTTTAATGCTAACCGTCAGACATTAAAGTCATGCTCTGTAAGAGATTGGAACACTTATAAATCTTAACTTTCTTTTAGGTAGACCGCTTTCGGGGAAGTGCAATAGTGCAGAAAACCAGCACAGTTCCCTTGTGAAACTTGAAATGACGATTTTTATTAATAAACCATACATTATATCAGAAAAAAGTTACTCTATTCTTAGCACGATACCCAAAATACCTCTAATCTCACAAATGTCACTTCTGCACAGATCAGCTTTTTTGAAACCTGATTATCGATGTCGGGGGAATATTCCGGTCCAATAATCTAACTATCGGGGGAGTGGAGCATGTGCAACGAGTGTTGCCTAAATTCTTGTATGTATCACAGCTGTTGGTGTCGTTCGTGCAATTCACAATCAGACAATGTGGTAATTAATAAATGTAATTTCAGAGCTATTTCGATTGAACTGATCAATGTCTATTTAAACCACTGCAACCCATGAATTTTTGTAAACGTTTATACTTTTTTTTATAATGATATTAGAAACAAGTGCGCAAACGCAACTACACCTCCATATACACTAGTGGTTCTAAGAAAGACGACAAGATAGCATCTGCTGCTGTCATCCATGACATTGCTCTCAGAAGTAGACACCCTGACAACTCGTCCATCTTTTCAGCCGAGGCCAAGTCCATCATACTCGCCCTCAATTTCATTTAGTACTCTCCCCTCAACTGCTTTGCTATGTTTTCGGACTCCAAATCTGCCCCAATTGCTTCCCTACATAACCTTAAATGGGAAAACCCCACCACCCACCTCATCCGTCGTAAACTTCTCTCACCCCCTCTCCATCCTTTTCTTCTGGATACCTAGTCACGTGGGCATCCCTGGCAATGACAAAGCAGACGCGGCTGCAAAACATTATCTCACTTCTCACACCCCCTTTTCCAAAACACATGCTGACATCAAACCGTTTATTTCTTATTATTTACCATGTCCGTCAACGCTGGAAATCAAATTGGAACACCCACACTGATAATAAAATCCACAACACTCAGCCTTCCATTCCCACCACCACGTCCCACAACCTGTTTGGTAAAAACCAAGCTTTGAGTCTACGTCATTCGCCTCCAAATAGGTCACACCCACCTCACACATTCTTACCTCCTCATCAACACTCCCCCCACCTCTCTGCAATAACTGTCATGATTCCCTTAAAGTTAAACACATCCTCATTGACCGCCCTATTTTCACCCATCCCAGAGTTTCACTCAATCCCTTCAACTTCATTGCCGAACTCATCCGCAAAAGCTCCCCAGAAAAAAAAAAAAATCATCTCATCTCATATCTAACTTACATTGTCCTAACCTTCTCCAAACATATACCTACCTACTGCACTCTACCCAACTTCTGACAATCTTATCTCTCGGGCAAAATTAACGTCTCTGAGCGACAAAATAAGCCACACCAAACATAGCAACGCGGTAACTAGGTGGGGCAAACAATCCTCAATCTTGTATTACCAATGCATTGACATTTAGATGTTCACGAGGCCTGCTCAAAGCTTTGGTCCATTTATGTCACTTCTCCGAATCTTTATAGTTTTTAACAAAGGGGATCAACAAAATTCAGTTTGCTGAGTATTCTAGGTAACAGCAATCAGATTTACAAAGCCCGCAGCCTGGCAGCAGGCCCTTAAGCGCAATTTTTGTTCACAATTTTTCCGTCACTCAGTCTGTGTGTACATAATCTGTTTTGTACAGTAAATTGCATTGACTACTTGAGCCGCTAGCTTATTGTTCTGTTCTTTGCTCCACTTAGTTTTACAGATTTTGTTGCTTGCCAAATTCATGCGGTGATTGGTTTAAAAAGCTGTCAATCAGCTAACTCAGACAGGTTAATTTGGCCATCGTTGTCGTGGTGCCGTTAAACCTCTGTCACCAAACAAAGAAGCAAATTCAAGTCGCAATAGTCGAACCCGTATGATTAATTGATTTCAAAATGTGGTGGTAAAATAACAATATCCGCTGGTGAAAACACAGAGTAAACTTGAAGGCACGTCAAAGCGCGCACCACTTTTGTGCCAGGATTATGAAAATGCGAGGACTTCATGAAGATTCACCCTTTGCTCCTTGAATCCCGCCGCCTAACAACTTCGGTGCTACGGCCCTGTGGAGAATAATTCGATATAAAAGCACTCATAAACACTTTTTCTTGAAATTTATAGTCATCGGCGAACTTGAATAGTATCATCATGCCTTTAACTATGTATAGAGAAGTTTGAAATGTAAAGCATAAACTGTGTGTAAATATTATATTTGTAATCTCTGCCGATGGGGAGTACGTACCAGTGAATGGTAGTCAGGTATTACATATCGTACTAAGGGACGTGTCTAGCTTTACGTTTTTGGCTATAGGGGTGGGGGTGGGGGAGAAGAAAAAAAACATATATCTCATTTCAATTGCGGATTTTTGGTTGGACCGAAATTGATATTTTTTAAAATTTAATTTGAAAACGGTTTGTCTAAAATGGGGTGCAAACTGGAAGAGTGTCGGTCTAATCTTTTGGTAGTTCAGTCGATAAGAATACAAAATTGCTTACATATTTGTTCTATGATTTATTTAAAACTTCAGCTAACCTTTTCATTTATGACTTAAATAACAAATTTCTGTGGGGGCTAAGGTACTTTCTATTGGGGGAGGGGACAAACTCCTAATATCCCCCTTAAACACGCCACATGTATGCATCCCTTTATGCTCATTAACAAACTCAACACATGAAACATGTTTGATAGTTTTAAATACAGCCTTGCCACCTTGCAATTGACTAATTTGTAAATATCTAAAAATTAGCACCTCGGAAATAGATAAGAGTTGGGAATACTTGATACTGGGAGAGGACAAAAAAAATACCAATGTTTGTATTTTCATATCGATTCTGATAACGATCTATTGATTTTTGGTAGCCACTGTTGATAACAGAATTGTCTTATTGCGACATACACATATCCGGTAGCACTTACAACAAGGCGGATAAACCCCACCTGTCCAAGCAAATTCGCAATTTTAGGGTTCCTAAACATGGTCACAGTCCACACAATCCTCAAACGGCTCTTACTGGGACAAAATGCACGGACTCTAAGAAGAAAAGGAAATTCTTGATTATAAAGCTTGTAAACACATTGCGTGTAAATCCTGCTTTTAATGTCTCCAATTTAGCAATCGTATAGAAATGATATTAGTTTACATCTTGATCCCAAGTGTATGTGTTACAAATATGTGAAACGTGGCCTAGCATTACGGCTACGTAGATTTTATGCTCTCTCACGTTATTAAAATCTTTTATTTTGTCGTCTGCTAATCTGAATTTGAAGTGTTTCTGACTTTTTCAAGAATTGAGCTAAAATGTAATATTAAGTTTCCATTAAGATGTTGATTATTTTCAGACATTATGTCAAGTTCTAAAATGTCAGAAAGATCCAAATAGTTAAAAGCTCGAACATTCATATATTACAATGCATTTGTAGGCTTTCTTAAACACAATGTGCTATTACAGTATTAATATGGTTGAGAAATGCTCGAAAACTTGAACGAATTGTTCTATTGAGAAATGCTTTAGGCATGAGGGTGTTCTTCTATTGGAAAATACAACCTTCAACAAAATGTTTACCGAGAAATGCTTGAAATTTTGAAGAAATTGGTTATTGAGAAATGCTTGAAAGCTTTTAAGAATTGTTATAGTGAGAAATGCTGAAAGTCTTGAACGAGTTGTTCTGTTGGGAAATACTTGAAGTCTTGAACAAAATGTTTTATCAAGAAATGTTAAAACTTTGAGGAAGAAATTGTTTTATGAAACTTTTGAGAAACGTTTAAAACCCTGAAGAATTTGATCTTTTAAGAAAAGATTGGAGTGGAACTATACAAAGCAAATTCCCCATCATTCCATACCAATACTGAAGGTTTCATATGAATAATTAGTTTCTCCAGAAAAACTTGTTTTGCATCTTTAAATTCATAAATACATGGAATTTATCTGACACAAAATTGATTTTACTATGCAGTATTGGTCAAGTTAAATCCAGTGTGATGCGGGTGTCTATACATGTACTTATTATGTACTAATTATGATTTTATTTTTGAAAGACGCTTTACTTGTTTACATAACTTTCATTTTGAAAACTTAGTTGGCAATTTCAAAGCATGGAAACTATAAGCCGGTAATAATTTACATCCTCGTTGAACACTTTGATGAAGTTAAAAATGCATGACAATGAATCCATTAGGAAAGTATGTATCATGATCACCATGTACGATCCGTGATATATATCAAATTAAAATCTGGAAATGTATGATCGACAATCACATTGTTTCTCTTTCAGAGAAAGAGTGATGAACACACGAATTGCACATTATTACTTAATGACCTTGTTGAATAAAAACGTCAAGATTGTAATGATTTGTGTTTTAAGTTTCACTCTTGGGAGGACTAGTTACTTAAGAACGGTTGGCATCTCACTCCAATTTATCACTTCGTGAAATCTGTCACAACATGTGTCAAATGAACCAGTCAAAGCAAGAAAGGCGACTTGCTTCCACTTTTCTTTCAGAGTGTTTTATCAAATTTGTAAAAGTAAAGAGGCAAAAGTGGGTCTGATGAAAATAGCCTTGAGTAATGCTGACATCTATTCTCTCCACAGACTATAGACGTATAGAAAGCTGTAATAATCTACACATAATCATCAACTTAAACGTCATTGTGCAAAGAGCACATGGATTGTATGACTATCGAAATACTTCCTACATGCTTGCACAAAGGAAGACTAGGAGGAAAGACTCATAAATGATTTAACTACTACAACTTTGAAAAGAGTAGATTTAATGTACTTGGTCAGTTGGTAGAATCATGAAGCAAAAATATGTGTCTTTGACTGTGTTACTAACCTTATTTTAGCATATAAACAAGATATGGGTGAATTAAGTTTATGTCTTTTGATATCTTTCTTTGTTAGTCTATGCAGAATTATCGTTAGATATCAAGCTGAAAAGTTATCTAAGTAATTGCTTAATATGTAAGAAAGCAACACATTTTCACATTGCTTTATCAACAGGAGCGTAATAATACTAAAGGTGAGCTTGGATCAATATAGATTTTTAAAGGACTATATGGACAGCTAGAGACAAAATGGGTTTAATTGGTTTAAAATATGATTTAAACCATTCAAACACCAAAACATTGCCTCGAATTTGGTTAAATATTGACCTATTTACAGCATTTTTAATTTTTAGTTGTTATTGCGTAATGATATAACATCAAAAGGGTAAGGATCCTTCATCACATGTTGTAAATCCTTTTGTTTTTTATTCCTCTGTCAATGTTGTTTGAAATATTGCATTCGACTTCGGCAAATGTTTTCAGAATTTTGTCATATCACAAATCATTGTGTACCTAGAAGAGACATTCTGAAATTCACAAGTAGCTAAATTTAAAGAACAGAATTTAAAGAATAGTATAAAGATTTTGAGATGCGTTCCTCCTACTATATCACAAAATCCGCACAAATCAACAAATCTTGAAACTTTGTTAAATCATAACCTGAAAATTGAATAAGTTTTTTATAAATTGTAAAGACTGTTTTACTCAGAATTTCATGCTCTTTCACATATCTTGAATCTGCTAGATGTCCATAGTCCTTTAAAAATGTTCAGTTCACAAACGGAGTCTTGTCAGTAACTAAAGCGCAGTAAAGACCAAGTTGTATTTATACTATCAAGGAAATGGAAATTGTAAATACGCATATTCGGAACATTTGTATGCAACGACGTTTAAACAGAGAAAATAAAAACTCCTCAATTTTCTTAAACACGCAGAACAAATACATTAAAAATATTTTACTGATAAGGTTTTTCAAAGAGCAAACATATATGGTATCAAGTACTATTGCAATTTAGCAAAAAAACTATAAACTGATTATTCATGTATTCTGAGTGGTATGATTGTTGAATGTTATGAGGCATCAAAGATCAAATAAAAGATCATCGTATTAATTTCTAAATATGTATAAATGCTCGTTTTTACCAAAATCTTAAAAAGAACTCTTTTCAATAATAACGAGGATTTATGACGCCGGAGAATTTGAATGGTTAGCTTTACGGTGATACTTCTGGCAGTCTATATTAATGTTTTGAAGAATGTCAAACAAAGCCCTCTGAAAGTAATATCTAGTGAAGCTGATACGCTACATAATGTTGTTAATTTGGTTTTTCATTTTCAGATGTCAAAAATCATTAAATGAACAAAAATTATCGAAATGAAGGTGAAAGACGTTCATTTGTTTTAGGCAATATTTCTTTCCTTTCGTCTAATCAGACCGTATTTGATTACAGCATTAAGAGAATTCACCCGTTGTGTGATTCCAACCATTGTATTAGATACATTTTTGCTCAGTCTAAACCAATTAATATCGATACATGTCTATGCTTGCAACATCAGTGGAGTATTCCCGACGGCCACTATCGTGCAAGGCAGTTTGAAGTGTGGTCGATATTGTTCGGTTGATGTGCCGTTATTACTTATTACATGTAAGTAAAATGGCATTATATAGTGAGGCTTATAATTATTTAACAAGTGTATAATGATTAAGGCTAATACTTTGTTTTCTTGAAAGCTATTTAGTGTGAGAGATCAAATACACATAATAAGTAGTTTATCTTCAGATCCCATGACTCGGGCTTGATTTATGATGACTTAGTTCGAATTAGGAAAGTATGTGACTTACTGACCGTAACTGCCCTAAGAATTTGGTTAGCTTTCGATGTATAACAATACTATAACATCACGACCAAAGATATTTCCACTAAACTGTAAAATTCTTACAACGGATATGAAGAAGTAATGACAAACTGAAATTATTAGAAAAACTCTACCAATCACCAGATACTCATGAGTCTGAAGCTTTAGTTTATTTATTTTTTAATGTTACATTACTGTCTAAATTATGACCTTCGTCAAAACTCTATTCTTAAAAAAAAAAACACAATAAAAACAAACAAGAGCAGGATTATAATTACAAAAACAGAAGTGTATCTTGAGACAAGCTTATGGAAAAATGTTTTTAATTTCAAATCATGTTTTAGTAACTCATTCCACATTTCCTTTGGGATTTCGTCATTTAATTTTTCTGAGCAAATTATGACTTCACTAACTTCACGATTCATGACTTCACGATTCCACTAAATACCACTGTAAACTTTCATACTGACATGTTTTGATCATCAGGACAACATTTCACTTAAGAGCGGCATTCACTAATCGCTTTGAAGAGGAGAGGCAAGGGAAATTTTGTCGGAATAAACTAAATTATATCAGTTGCCTAGGAATGGGTGGGGCGGAGGAGGGGGGAGGGGGAGGGGTAAGGGAATTGGGAAAATGGGTTTATTTCCCTATTGCATGTTTACACAAAATTAAAATACGAATCGAAAAACAAGATCCCTTTTTCGCAAAATCGAGATATTAAACATTGGCAAATCTGGATCATTTTCGGAAATTTTCAGGCAATTTTCGGAAAATATAATTCATTTATGGACAATTTCCTTCGATTTTCCGGCAGTTTTTATAATTTGGGGGAAATTTTCTCTACCTTTTGGAAAATGTTTTTCAATTTTTCAATAATTTAACAAAATTTCCCTTCAAAGTTTACCAATGTTTTTGATTTGATTTTGATAATTTTCCAATATTGCATCCCAACCTGGTAGGAAGCATAAAATTAGGAAAATGAAATCTTCTCAGGGGGCAGTTTTGCCCTGCCCTCTGCTTCCTACGTTTCCCCCACCTTTGAAAAAGTTTAGCTACACCACTGTGGTAAAAGTGTATAAGCTAGAATTAAAGCCTTCAGGCATATGATTATTCGGAAATTTTGCCCTACTTGTCCCCTTGGAATAAAGTCTAGCTACGCCACTCAATTACATCATGCACTTACATGAATTTTATTCCCACACTAATCTCTTTTTGCTACAATCGTGCAGATATAATCTTGCCGAATCTTGAAATTTGTATCTTGCTCGATGTCAATCTGACATTCACTTTATATATATTTCAAAATTCTGCTTTTTAATATTTTCTGGTTGAAATTTTTGAAAATGGACCCCTTTTAAGATATGTCGCCGCTTAATGTGCTTTGTCTTAACAAAACTACCTCTGACTGCCATCTAACAATACAAAGATTCCCGTTATTATTTTCCCACCTTGCAATACTGTTAGGTGACAGAATAGGTGATTCAAAGTTCAGTAAGCTATACCATTACCAACTCTATTCTACATATTTCCCTTTTTTCAAACACCTATGATCTGGCAATCTCTTCGCGACAGATTTGTATGGATAATTACACAACAACCTAACCTTTATTTGTAGTGAAACTAAATTCACTATCAGGCTATCTTCAAATGATGTGTGAGATACGATTGCTGAGCCTCAAATCGTTCTAAATGATCACGAGTGAAGCTGTCACAAAGCTATCTCCTGCTTGTATAGTATTATCTCTTGCTCTTGCTCGTAAGACAAAAACAATGCTGATGGATAAAAATGTTCAAAAGTGTGTCAAAATAGCGGTCTTCAAACATTTCAGATGCTAAATTTTACTAAAAAACAAAAAAGGTCATTGCCCCAAACGGTCAAAATTTTGACCTTTTTTGGGCCTTCTAGCTTTTTACCTTTTGGAGAGCCGTAAGGAGAAAAAAGGGGGGATTGAACGTCCATCGTATAGCTACACTCATGGGACACTACGTACCTTCGTGAAACACATGCATGCAAATGAACTTTAGACAAAGGAGGCTCACTGTGGTCACAATTGCTTTCCCCCTCAAAAGCAATGACACATATTTCAAAAACTATGTCAAAGTTCACCGAAAGAGGACATACAATTGTGATAATCAAACAATATTTTAATCGTAATATGATAATACAATTTCTCGATAAATCGACAATCGGAATTAGCCGATAATTCGTCTGTGGAATCTGGAACTACTCTCAATTATATATGAATCAGTGGCGCAACTAGAAATCTGGGACCCGTGGGAAATTTAGCGTTCGGTGATCCACAACAAACATTTTACAGGGCTATTGCTCGGTTCCCCTCAAATCTCGATTTTTGCTCGGAGCCCGTTGGGTTTACGGTACCTACTCTTCCCACCCTATTGTTGCGCCACTGATATGAATACTTTGTGCCACTGGTCAGCTGGTTGCAAAGGAATTTTGCAGCCAATCTTCCTTTCATTCACATTTCATGTTATCGAATCGACAACAACTTCCCTTGTTCGCATTTTAGTATGAAATTGTCCGTTTTAAAATTCACGACCTTTAACTATTTAATGAAATACTATGATGTTAGATTTTTACTTTATTTAAAATGTGCAGAAGTACATTCAATTCAATTCAGTTTTTGAAAAAGGAAGACAAATTGAATTAATTTTTCATTACACTCTATTGGACCTCAATGATCGTGCCCATGTTCTAGTTTGATTTTACGTTAGAATACTAGAAGCTGTATTTTTTACTACGTTTCAAATAAGCAACGATGCACGAAAAAAAAAGCGTTAAAACATCTGGACTCCTTCAAATATCTAACAATTCATTACATACGTTTTTATGCTATATTGCGGTCGTGTAAATCGGTTTTGAAATAAGTATGATGAGTGTTCTATTTTTGGCAAAAAGTACGTTATTGCATTGTATGAAACGGGTGATTGTGGGTGGAAGAAAATTTCTTTAGAAGCACACAATTTTCGATTTCCCCAGAACGGAAAAGTATTCATTGATTCCTTTTCTAGAAATTTTGATTTCAAGGTTACCGTTATTAAATATTTAGATATTCTGTGTTCGTGGGTATCCACGTTAATATGTACATAGGTTTATCACCCCTAAATTTCCAAGTTTAAAGTTACAAAATTATCACCAAAGTTAGAAAAATGGGTGCAAACATGGGACATGCAATTCCCCATAATTTCCACCATTCAGCTTTCGAATTTATCATCTAACTTCAATAGGTTTGTGTGCGTTATAGTTTCATTTGTATGCAATTTTACCCCACGAAGAATATTACAAGGGCTTATAAATAATCTTAATGATTGGACATGACTGAACTAAGCAAATATTAATAGCCTGTCATAAGTAAACAACAATATTGTGTTAAACGTAAAAATTATTTGTGTATTTATATAATGCTTTCGTTGGCTCTAAATTGTTGTTGAATAATTGATGGTGATAATATTGATTATGAATTATGTTAATGATATGATAAGAAAACCATATAAGCGTTGGAACATACTTCAAGGATGTGTTCATACAGCCATGTATGGTGTTGTAATATCTTTTAACATCATTGTTGTAATACACATGAATTCCCATTTACCGGTCTTTTTTTCAATATCGAAGTAAGCGTACGAGCAATATGTCCTCAAATCATCCTCAAAACCTTTTGCATGAAACTTAATCAAATTTACAAGAACCCAGACTTGAGATAAGTTGTGGCTTAAATATATACACAGCCGAGCAAATAAATTACCATATAAGCTACATCGGTTACAAATCCAATAAGAGTGGTTAAGAACATACCAAGAAATCCAACTAAAATAGTTTAAACAACTTTTTCAATTTTCAGATCTTGACTGGACAAACAAAAGTTTATGTCAATTTATGACGCATGTATCATTTTATTCCTTTTTTAAAGGTGAGTAGAAATCATCATTTCTTTTCATTTTCATGTAAGAAATATGCAGATTGCCAGATGTCTTCTCGTTCACTTCAAAAAGTTGTGTTTCATCGAAAAGTCCGCGTAGTCCGACCAGCTCATTTAATAATAGCTTTTAGAATAGAATACGAAATTTACCAAGATTGGAAATAAAATGGCTGGACCGTTCTCGTCCCAAGCAGCAACAGGCAGCGTGGCCCCAATATGGCCGTTGCTCCGTGATCACAAGAAAGAGAAGATCATGGTACTTCAGTTAACCCTATAATTTGTAATAAGAATGTATTGTCGACGTCCATTTTAGTGTACGCAACATATCTTCGTATGAGTACCCTGATAACACAGAATTAGCAGACCGGCAGTGGCGAAGTATGGTCAGATGGTTGTCTGCATGTCCGCCGGTGTTCAGCTGTCTAAGAGGCCAATGCGACTATGCAACCCAATCACGACGGCGCTTCATCGTCCGGTTGTCTACTGAGTACACGACTCTAAAATATACAAAAACTGAGAAGTATTTTGTCTGTATTAAAGAAGTAAAATTATAAGCTAATCCGTGGAGAAGATTTTATTTTCAGCATATGCGGAATCTTGTATTTTATTTTTAGGCATATGCCAGAGAAAGCACACGTAAGTCACAATGACTTGTTTTCAGTGTGTACCCAATGAATTTGCCAGGATGGAAAGTGCATGAACACCCTGTTCTTTTCGAGAAGTGTTTAGAGAGCCAGTCAGGGGGTGAATATCCTTCCTTCGGGACCAACGGCTCTACGTCCTCTCCAAAGGACGGTGAGCGCCACCCAACCATTGGCCACTTGACCTTAAGCGTCTCAGTCGTACGATCAGCCAACTACCCTCCTCCCTTTTTGATTCTAAATATTAATTCTAAAGCAATGCTGGGGCTAGTCATAATGCATACAATTTATTCAGTTGAGCATTTCAATTTCGTCATCCCATGGATTCTTTCTGCTCATTGGTAACACTGATTGATAAAATACGAAATGAAAGCGTTTGACCTATGATACAGGAATTAGCCTTTCAATTCATGAAAGGAGATTGTTGTAAGCCTAATTAGAAGCTCCCAAACTTTTCTCACGTAAGTTCTCCTTTCAAAATCGTCCATTGCGAGAGAAATTTAAAATCATTTAAGTACGCTTCGGAACAAAAGCAACGGGTACCTTTTATATTGTGAAAAATATCGTGACAGAAATGAAATATTTTCTAAATATAAGATAAACATATTAACCTAAGTTAACAACATCAAATGAAATTTGAACCTAACACATACCATACATACCATTTCTCGTTTCGTTTGGCCATACAACAGCTGATGAAGTGCGGCGGATTATTGTCAAGGCATCTGCATCCACATGTGATCTTGACCCCCTCCCAACCTGGCTTCTCAAGGAGTTCCCTGATGAAATGCTTCCCATCCTCATTATTATCATTAACTTGTCCTTGTTAAATTGAGAGGTTCCCAAACAACTTAAAGAGTCATTTATTTCCCCGCTGCTTAAAGCATCATTAAACCCAAATATCCTCAACAACTTTTGTCCAATTTCGACCCTCAGTTTTGTTTTCAAACTAGAACGTGTTGTTGCCGCAAGGATAACTTCTCATTTTTCACTTAACAAAGTGCTTACCGGATGTTTCATTCCACCGAAATTGCTCTGATGCGTGTTCACACCGACATTTTGTCAGCGTTAAATTGGTAACACCTGCTCTTCTTCACATATGTGCAGGTTTTGATTCTAATTGATCATGAAATATTATTTATTCGACTGCAGCGACGTTTTTGCATTACTAGAGATGTCCTCAGTTGGATTAAATCTTACTTATATGGACACATCCAGAGGATTTTGATAAAGGATGTTTTATCTGCCCCACAGGAGGTTACTTTCGGTGTACCACAAGGGTCTGTCTTAGATCCTATTTTGTTTTAGATGTACGTGACACCACTCGCCGACATTGCCAAGAAACATGGGATCCAGTACCATTTCTACGCCGATGACAGCCAGCTGTATATTGCTTTCGACCCTAATAATCATTCTGCTGTGTTGCTTGAAAACTGCAGTTTCTGGATATCTCAAAACTGTTTAAAACCGAATCAAGATAAAACTAAGCTTATATTCTTTGGTTCACCTCACAATCTTGTCAACATTGACACATTTAATCTTTAAATTGATGAATCTACTATTTCAAACACTAATCATGTTAAGAATTTAAGTGCTTATTTTGATTCTTTTGTTTCTATGGAAAGATTTGTTAATGAGAAGGTTAAGACATCTTCTTTTTATTTGCGTTGTATTTTACGCATACTTCGTTTTTTAAACCCTAAAGCAACTAAATTACTTGTTCATGCTTTTATTATATCTCGTATTGAATGTGCCAACAGCATCTTATTTGGAATTAATTGCAAGTTGCTAAACAGGCTCCAGGTTGTGTAAAACAATGCAGCAAGACTTATTTTCAGTCTACCCCGTCATTCCCATGTTACATCTTTATTTCGTGAACTGCATTGGTTGGCAGTGAATCAACACATTGTCTTTCAAATTTTCGTGAATGTTTTCAATTGTCTGCATCATAGAGCCCTTTTTATTTGTCTGATATTATAACTTCATATCGTATTTTCGCTCGAGTTCTGCCAACCTACTTACGTCCTCTTGTTCTTTTAATAGGTTTGGTGATTAATGTTTGAAATTATCTCCTCCACGCCTTTGGATTAACTTCCCTCCAACATCCGTAATATCAACAATTTTTCTGGTTTTAAATGTTTTCTTAAGACCCATTTTTTAAAACTTTTTCATGATTCATAAACTTTTTCTATAGTAGTGCTTATTTTTTGTATCCCTTTTTTGGGGGACATGTCTTTTACTTTTCCACGTCATTCTTTTATCCTTTATCGTGTATTTTAAGCAGTCTTTGTTCTAACTTTGAAGTTTTTAAGTTTGATCAGTTCATTGCCGCGGTTTTTATATTCATATGTTGTTTTACAATTTAAGCTTTCACTTTTTTTCAGTATGCTTTTGCTTACATTTTTATACTTTGTATATTTTGGGGATAAATTTATCGATTTTATATAATTTTATGATTTGTAATTAAGCGCAACATCAATGTTTATAATAATAGTAATAATAATAGTAATAATAATAATAATAATAATAATAATAATAAAAATAATAATAATAATAATGATAATAATAATAATGATAATAATAATAATAATAATAATAATAATAATAATAATAATAATAATAATAATAATAATAATAATAATAATAATAATAATAATAATAATAATAATAATGATAATAATAGTAATAATGATAATAATAATAATAAATAATAATAATAATAATAATAATAATAATAATAATAATAATAATAATAATAATAATAAAATAATAATAATAATAATAATAATAATAATAATAATAATAATAATAATAATAATAATAATAATAATAATAATAATAATAATGATAATAATAGTAATAATGATAATAATAATAATAATACAAATAATAATAATAATAATAATACAAATAATAATAATAATAATAATAATAAAAATAATAATAATAATAAGAAGAAGAAGAATAATAATAATAATAATAATAATAGTAATAATAATAATAATAATAATAATCACTATATAGTAAAATATAAAAATAATACAACTAATAATAACAGGGTTTGAACGGTGAAGGTAATACTATTTAGGGTCATTTTGTAAGGAAAAGACAGAATATGGTATCGAATTTTGTGCCTCATGTCTAAAACTATTGATTTTTGAGGGTTCAGAATTCAAGTGTTAATTCCTGTTTTCAGATTGATGCCAATGGCACATTAAATTAAAAAGGTGAAAAATGGAAATTCAAGGCTTAATTCATTAAACATAATCACCTCTTTCTCTGAATCATGCAATTCAGATGATACCAGACCGTTGAACTTTTCGATATATTTATGTCAAATTTTTGGAATTTGGGGTGCCCTAAATTAAGGTAAAATACACAAAATAATGTGGAGATCAAAAATATTTTCCTTAGATATGTATTTGCAAGGCGAAGAAATTATTCAGTTATCTTTTCATACTATACTCGGTTATTTATTCTATTGATTTCTTACAGAACATTGCAATTTCAATTGTCTTTTGCGATATAAGCCTACACTTAGGCCTACGCCTATACAGATTACGTTAGGCTAGTCTGGATCCGCTGACGATGATTGGGTTCTACAGAGAAGTCAACGAAATTGAAAATGTTTACAACCACTACGTGAAGAAAAGTTCAATCATGCATACTTACAGGACATCCTGGCGTCAAAAAAATGAAAATAAATCTAAAAATCAATTAGGCCTAGAAAAAAGTCGTACGAATCCCAGTAGTCTGCAGTGCATTATGCTCGCAATCGACAGAGTCTTCAACCAGGTGTCTTTTTATGACGTCATAGCAGAGTGGACGCTTTTAGAACAATGACGCAATTTATTTTACATTCTCGTAAAGCTCGAACAATGACGTAACACTTGCACGGCCTTGTAAACAATGTTGGCTGGTCTGTTGTCAGCTGCGCTGCCAGACGACTACGGGAGGTGAAGGCTGAGCTTGCAGATTTCCCGAAGTGACAGTGACAAATGCAAAGAAGATTGAGCGGATTTTATCTGGACTTTCACAACGTAAAATTTGAATTAAATGTCAGTGCTTAATGTAACTGTTACATAATTAGATGTACTGAATGCTAAGATTTCCAAAGTTTGGGAGCAATTGAAAATTATTCCCTGTCAACATGTCAGTGGACCAGCCTTAGCATAAAGTGACCTTCGCTGCCTCTTATACTTTAACTACGTCATACGCCCTAAGTCTAACAACCGCTGTCACTTTCTTACTAACCTGCAAAAATAAAAGAAACAGTAGGAGCAGGCTTAGCTAGGGATTGTTATTCGTACCTAGGCCTAGACCTACTCCCAATAAAAAATATATCCCATAATATTTCCTTCAACTTATGATGATCTGCAAGAATTTAAACTGCAGTCACAAATGCTAAATTAACCCTTTAAACGGTAGGTAAGGAAGTTTTGGCATTATACGGAACCCCTCACCCAAATCCTAACACGGACTCCCCCTCCCCTGAATCCCAAATCCTGTCACCCCCCCCCCCCGAATCCCAAACCAGCCCCCTCACCCAAATCACGAACTACCCTAAATACCAAAACCATATGTTACTGACCCCCATTCACCCCCACCCCGGGGGTGGGGGTAAGTATAGCCTAATCTTAGACCCCAAATAGTCTAGGCCATTCTATTTCCATTCAACCACTTGGAAGTTCCAAGCACTTGTATGACACCTGCTGAAATCACTCCACCTATTCAGTGCTGTCATGCAAAATAAATTACACACTATCCATTTAATAGTACCTCAGACTCCATAACAAACGCTATTTAGAATTAGCTATTAGTCATAGTTGTATAGTAAGCTTGCTGCCTATCGATACAACTAACTGGCCAGCGTTAGTGTTACTGCTGTTAACGTGCGTGGGACCTGGGAAACAAACATTCAGATATCAACAAAGTAAAAGGTTCAGGATATCCCGCGGGAAATTTACAAAAACTTTAATCAGGTGATGTATCACATGACTGCGTACGCAAAATCATAGTGGCGTTTAAATTTGCGACTTCAGTATGACATCACTTTGTGTAAGTTGCCGTAACAAGAAATGACGTCAAAAAGTCATAACGAGAAATGACGTAATATTGACGTCATAAAAAGACACCCGGTTGAAGATTCTGTCGATTGCATTATGCACCGTAAGGTACGTTTGGACTAGCGTTAGTGTTGCGCACGCATGATACGCTTAAATCGAATGTTTTTTTGAACAAACGACCAGGCCAGCCGTGTTGGAGTACCCCTTTACCGCGACTTATTCAAATTCTGCAGGCGTTTACGCGCACGCACGCTCACTGTATATCGAAAACACTGAAGCAACCACCACAATGATCTGTTTCAAGACAAATTAGTTCTGATTTGTTCTTTCTTTTTGTATTTGTTTTAGTCGTAAGTCGTATTTAATATGTTCATCATTTGTTTTAAGACACAAAACGTGGATGTAGGCCTAGCGCCATATTGTATAGTGGCATATTGGCAAAGAAATTATTTCTTAAGCCTTTTCTCTGGGGGTTCTCATTTGGTCCGGCGCAGTGATTTACCATGAGCTTGTGCTTTTGCGGTAGTACATGTTAACATTCTACGAAGCAATTAAGATTATACATTCGATATAAATGCTCAGTTTTAGTCACATATCCTGATAATAATTTTTTCTATCATGATTTTGCCAATAAAGGAATAACATTGCACATACCATTACATCTTGATTTATGATAACGTCTCTTCTCTTATGTACGCAAGGTGGACGATTTGTAGTCTTCCCGTAAATCGTATGCGCCGCCGAGTGCAAAATCAAAACACCGGAACAGACGTATTCGGAATTAGTTTTTCTTACCATGCCATGGGTATATTGAATATGTAAATAATCGAAACATGTATTTTCATAAAGAATAAGAAACGTAAATATTCTACAAATCCTAAGCATGTAAGAACAGAGTATCGGTATTAAAACCAGTGTTTCATTGCATGTAGGCCTCAACGGATTTTTATAATAAGTACCTCGTGTTTCCCTTTTGATAAGTTAACTTTGTTACTAATTGATCTTATATTTTCTTCTGTTCTCGATATGTTACAGATAGGCCTAGACTAATGGTATTCAAAGAGAAAAACAATAACATGTCTTAAAAATAGTAATTAGTAAATAGTAAGTGGTAAATTCCGTATAGCTCAATTACACCAGCTTACTGATCCTTACATCAACGAAACTTTAGATCCAGAAACTGACAATGAAGCTTATTTTCACTGAGGTGCTTGAATGAGGTAAATGGGACTTCGCACATTATGGGGGCCTTATGGGAACTATTGCATTGTTATGATGGGAAAATAAAGGTGAACTGTTATGAGGTCAAAGTTAAAGTTGTGAATAGGACATAAAGGGTATAGCAGTGTAACTTGTGATATGCATGTGATAGTTTAGCTTTAAAA
>JAIGNY010001317.1:1102500-1107500 GCA_020152595.1 Chiridota heheva
AAGAATTTAGGAAGCTTTCGTAATACAAAATTACTACAAAATCACGATCAAAGATATATCCTATAACGTGTGCAACTCTTATGACGGATGCAAAGAAGTAATGTCTGAATAAATCTTTTTAAATATCACCAGCTACTCATAAATCTGAAGCTTGAATTTATATTTTAAGATGTTACATTACTATCTATATTATCACCCTCGACAAAGCTCAGAAACGCATCTTGAAGCAAGAGTATGGAAAATTTTGCCATTTAATTGTTCTTAACGACTAATATAAGTACAACATCAATATTCGTCATGCTGATACCGTTGTAAACGTTCATACTAACACGGTTTAAGCATGACAACATAATTTCCCTTAGGGCCTATATAAATTTCAGCGGGCCTTTTCCACAAGAATATAGTTTACCAATTTTTAATCTTTAAACATAGTTTAAATATTGCCTTCTTACCAATCATGTTAGTCGGTAAAAAATATAAATTGTCAGTGTAATGTTATTCTTACAGATCCTCTTCTGGTAGAAGGCACCTCTGTTCCTCTTGTGCCAGCTCTTCTTTTGAATCATCTAATTCTGCCACGAGATGTTGTGTAGATGATTTGATGTTTTCATTATAACTGTATTTCATTGGCTGATTGTTCCAAAATTAATGTGCAAGCCTGGATGTTTTAAATGAGAATGAGGCAGCCGAGTTGTAAAAATACGTATATAAACGATCCAAGCGCCTTAAATTTAGAACGACATTCAAAAATCGCTTTGAAAAGGAGAGGAAAGTGAGACATTTTTGGAATTAAATGAGATACATCATATACATGAATTCTCCCTACCCGAATCTCATTACTCCAATCGTGCCGACATTTTTCACTTATAAAATCTTGACGTTTGAATCTCGCTCGATGTCAATCTGCCATTTATTTTATATCAATTTGCATTTTTATTGGTCAAAGTGTTTGAAATTGGAGCTCATTCCTAGAGCTATCGCCGCTTAATGTACCCTGTCTTTATAAAACAAATGCGTTACGTCTGTCTCTGACTGTCATCTAACAATACAAATATCCCCGTTATTATTTTTTGTTTACCTTACAATACTGTGATGGTATAGAGGATGTTTTCAACTTTAGCATGCTATACCAGTACCAACTCTATCCATCCCTAATTCCTTTTTGTTTCAAAAGCATTTGATCTGACAATTTTTTCGCGACAGGCTTGCATAGATAATTCCACACCAACTAACCTCTGTGTATAGTGAAACGTAATTTACTATCACGCTATCTTCAAATTACATGTAAGATATCATTGTGAAGCCTCTGATAGAGCTGACTGATCACAAATTAAGCTTTTACAAAGTTGTATTCTGCTTGTTAAGTCTTAAACCTTGCTTCGGACGTTTTTACCAGTTTACTCTTATCATGATTAAACAAACAGACTCCCCTCAAAGTAATGTTTGTTTTGATCGCATTTTAATGTTCGAGAATGCTTTTAGGCTAAAAGGTTGAATTAAACCGTCAAAGAAGCTAACAGTTTTGAATTATCAATGTAATTAATGTGTTAAATAGTTGAATGTATATGTGTTACTGCAGTGCTGTAAGCCAATGAATAAGATACGTTGGTAAGTTCCCGAAATGTCCTGCATTAACAGTTTAATGAAATGCTGACACATACCATAGACAGTCTTTTTGAATGGGTGAGGGTTTTCCAAAATCTTTCACAAAATCTGGACCTTTAGCAACATTTCTGAACCTTTGTACCTGTTGTGGATTCGTTGGGGGTGGGTTTGGTGGTTTGAAGGAATGGAGGGGGAGGGGTCGAGCGAATTGTTTACCCGAGCTACAACCATGGGATACTTTGTACCTTCGTCGAGCACATGCATAAAATGAACTGTAGACAAAGGAGGCTCACTGTGGTCACAATTTTGTATGGCAATGCTTTCCTAATAAAAACAATGACAAATATTTCAGATACTCATTCAAAGTGCACAGAAAGAGGACATAATTGTGATCATCATATACAATTTTAATTCTATTATTCTAAATACAATTTCTCGACAAATCGGCAATCAGGTTTAGCCGACATTTCGTTCCTCAATTCTAAATCTACTTTCAATTATATAGACCTTTTCAAATCTGAATCGGCAATTTCCGGGCAACTAATTTAAATAATGTCACATGGCCGAGATTCACGTGTCCATAATGGACCAATCGTTTACAAGAGGAATCTTATTGACCAATAAAATACTGGAGTAATCTTGGCCGTCTGCACAATTTACGCACGGCATGGGACCAAGTGTATGAAAACATATTTTTAAGCGCACGTATCATACGTGCGTTATATATGAAGGAAATAAGCGCGTGTATTGCTGCTTACATTTTTTCCTCATAACTGCACCTGATTGGTTGGGAAACAAAGGAAAAGTTCCTCCAGCATTTGATTGGTCAAAGTACTGAAGAAAGCACGTTTCGGCTAAACTCGGTTGGAAAAGGTCTATAAGCTTTTTCAAACCGAGTTTAGCCGAACGTAAAATGTCAGGGTACTTTAACCAATATAATGCCGGAAAATTTTCGCTTTTACTAACCAACCAATCAGCTGAAGGGAAAATTGTAAATAACAATACGCGCGCGTATTACATTCATAAGCATGTACGCACGTACCTAATAGTACAATATTACATGCACGACGTACGTAAACGTTATGTGAAATGTATAAGCTTTGTGTTGTATGCACACGTAAAGTATTTAAATTTGCGTCAAAGTTTCAACTGCTCTACCTGGGGATGTTATGGGGATGTTTTTTTGTTGTCATATTTCAAGAGGATCCGTACTGTCTTCCATTCAGACTGTCTCAATTAAGGAATACGCAATAACCAGGTAAGTTTTTAAGTTAAAACTTGGCCTCAGGTACGTTTATAATACTAACGTTACGTTCAATGCATGTAGTTGTAGGCCCTTGGCCTAGTATGCACGGTAACATGTTGTTTTATATGAACGGAACATTGTATATTCGTCGGAGTTCACATTTCCTCAACATTTACGAAACATTAAAAATATTAGTGCATTTTTGAAAAACACAAAAATAGGACGGAAATTGGCAGAAATCGTTCAAATTTGAAAACGTTGATGTTCAGTGCGGAGAGCCTAATGGTATGAAATTATGCCGTTGACCTCACCGCACAAAATGTTAAAATAGTATCCAGAACTTTAGGCAGCAAATCCTTTGTTATCTAAGAATGAGACAACTAGCTTTGCATATCGGAAAAATTGTGTGAATGGAAAGGGTATAGATTATACGAAGTTTTCTGCTTGGTATGGAATTTCCAAACCAAATCACGCTACATTTAGGTCTCAGTGAAGTGCTTATTTGTGTATGTAGGCCCCTATACACTGTTGATTATTGTGTAAAATTGTATTTTTAATGGGCTTGACCCCATACACTAGTAAATTATGCAGACGATCAGGATTTCCCGGAATTTGATTGGTCCATTATGGTCACGTGAATTTCGGCCATATGACATTATTTAAATGAGACTTCCGGAAATTACTGATTCCGATATGAAAAGGTATATGCTTTGTGCCACTGGTTACGGAGGAATTTTGCAACGTCATAAATAATCGAATCAACAACGACTTCACTTGTTCGCATACTTATGATATAAAACTGTCCGTTTTTTACGACCTTTATAGAAATACCATAACGTTGGCTGCTTTTACTTTAATTAGAAAACGTACATTCAATTTAATTAAGATTTTTGAACAAAGAAAACAAATTGAATTATTTCGCCATCCAAATAATTTGAACCTCAATGTCCGTGCTCATCTTCTGGATTGATTTCACATAAGAATACTGTCTGCACTATTTACTAACGTATCAAATAAGTAACACGAAAATTGCGTTAAAACATTTAGGCTCCTTCAAATATCTATCAATTCATTTCATAAGTTTTTATGCTATTTTCGCGGTCGTGTAAATGAGTTCTAAAATGACTATTTTGAGTAATCTATTTTGGGAAACGATTACGTCATTATATGCTATAGATGAAGCCGACGATTGTATTGGCGCAAATGCATAGAAGACAAATGTCTTTAGAAGCACGATTTTTGGTTTTCCCAGAACGGAAAAGGTATTTAATGATTCCATTTCTGTAACGTTTATTTTCAAGTTTACCGTTATTAAATATTCAGATACTCTTTCCCGCCCGATGGGTATGCGAGATGAGTTACAAGTGTTCAACAGAACTATCACCTCTACTTGCAATATTTATTCAAACATGGGACATATATTTCTTCCCATGATGTAGCTGTACAAATTTTCTTTCTAGTTTGTATATGTTTATGTGCATTCATGATTGGACATGGATGAACTATTCATCATGTCATAGTCAGTCTGTCAATATAAACAAATAATATTGTGCTAAACTTAAAAACTGAAAATACTCGCTACTTTAGTAATCTCTGATGTTGCTGTATTAATTACCTGATGGCGATAACACTGAATATAAACGATTTTGAATAACATTTTGCAATATACTGCAATGATGGGTTTATACATCTTTGAATACTATAATATCTCTGAACGTCATTGCTGTAATTTGCAATATAGGGCTCACACACATGTAAGCGTACGAGCAATGGTATGTCCTCAAATCAAAGTGATCATCTTGAAAACCTTTTGCATGAAAATTAATAAAATACCATGTAAGCTAAATTAGTTACACATCTAATACAAGGAGCTAAGAACATACCTAGAAATCTTATACAAAATAGGATAAAACTTACAAGTTCTTCATCTTTTAAATTATGACATGCAAAATGTTATGCCATTGTGTGATGCATGCTTGTTGTTGTTTCTCTATCATGAAGGCTTGAAGGCGAGCTAAAGATTTTGGGATGCAATTATATATCTATAAAGGATATAACTATAAATGATATCATCATTCATAAATAACTGAAGCTCACTGTAAGTCCGCATGCTCTGACCAGCCAAACAATGTAATTTTATGAATAAATA
>JAIGNY010001317.1:1110000-1117500 GCA_020152595.1 Chiridota heheva
TTTATAGTTTCAAAAATTTAAGATTTGTGGTCCAAAATATAACAATTTGATTGAAATCTACAACAATTGCTGAATTGGAAAATGTTTAGATCATATTTTGTTTTAATCGGAAGGAATTAGACTTATAGATCATGATTAGCAATTTGGTTCATAAATCAGAATACTTAATGTCTAAAATAATGTGAAAAGCAAAAGGGTGCTTATGGAGGCCATCATTTTTTTTGCTGCTGTAAATAAGATATGTAACTATTTTTAGTATAGATTAAAACCAGACGGGCCAAATTCACATCCAGTCTTCAGCGAATCAGTGGCAAGTGTCTCATTATGTATGTTTTTTCTAGAACCCAAATTAAACTTGGCGCTCCTCGAGCAAAATTTGGAGTATTTTGCTTGATGTTTGTGTTACTTTCTTCAATCCGTCAATAAAAAGATCAATTATGATAAGGGGACCTAAATATATTTTAATGTTTTAAATACCACTTCTGTTTTAAGATCTCTGTCGGTCTGTAAAGGCATGAAAGGGGCACCTTTTAAACTTTATAAAGAAGATGGGGAGAGTTTATGTTATTACAGTGACCCGGGTGCTAATAATAGGTTTTGCCCTGAATGGTCCATTTCAAAGATGCCCCATTAATGAAATTTGGGGTTTCTTGAATACTCTTAAAAGACCCTATTTTAAAGACTTTGTACAAATTATAAGCTAGAAAAACAAAGGTAGGAAGAGGTGAAGACATTTTAAGTATGAAAAAGTGCAATATTGTCCAATATGTATAGGGCTGTTGGGCTCCAACTTTGTTCTATGGAAAATTTCAGAATAGTGTATGCGCGCAAAGCGCGTGAAATTTAACATTTTTAGTACTTTGAGGGCAATATTTGTGTTACTTTCTTTAATTAAAAATCAGATATATATGAAGAAAATAGGCTTTCAATATTTTCATGTTTCTTCTCTAAACTGCTAAAAAGGCATGCACTTGTCCTCTTTCAAAGAGCATTTTTCTTCTGATAAAGGGCATATTTTTCCTCAGAAAAAAGGCACTTTTCCTCTCTAAAAGGGGCACTTTTTAAACTTTTGAGAAAAGTGTGTGTGGAAAGGGGGGGGGGAGGGGCACGTGCCCATGTGCCCTGGTTCCGCCGCCTATGCATACCGCCTCCGAGTCAACTCAAGCGTGGTTTGCTGTAAATCAGAATGAAAATGTCGTGCGCATGTGGTTTAATCCCACTGGAAACTTCTGCGTGTTAGTAGAATACGGAATTCATGTAGCACAAGCCAGTACAGACTGTATTTTGATGAAAAACAGTGTTGCACATCTCATTCTTTGCTCCAAATCCTATACAAAATCAGACGAATCATTCAATTAGCTTGACCTATATTGGGGAGGGAGAGGGGCAGACGTTCGCCTCGATTTCATACCGGCATCAAACAATAAGTAAACCGAAATGACCGACAGTAGCTTCACGATTGCAACTTATATTGAAATTTGTCGTGACCGTGGAGCGGTTGAACAACTAACAAGCTGACAAGGGAGTAATTATGTATATGGGAAAATTAGGTCAGCCAAAAAAGTTCGAGTTCCGATCAAACTCCCGCCTACGGGCTTGAACAATTATTTATGAACTGTTATAAACTGGCCTTTGCTTCTTGGTTTCGTCAGATTGAAGGAAAACGATATCACTTTCATCTATCACCTGGAGCTCTCTGTTAAAAAAAAAAAGCCACCTTAAGTTCGTCCTGCTTATTATTTGATAATTAAAAACCACATAATCGTGAAAGCTTCCCAATAATACTGTAATTACTGAATTAAGTCGATAGCACGAATATAAATCAACTCCTCCCAACTCCCCCAGCCGTAGACCTCTTAAATATTACTTTTCAAGCAAATGCAGGAAACGAAGAACTATAAAGCCTTCCTTTTCTAATTTTATTATAAATCTGCTTTAAAGCTTTCGCTGGAAATATTTACACAAAAGCGTTCTTTTATGAAGATATTAGTAAGAAATAGAAAGGCTCTTCGAATCGTAAATGCTACGCGACACAGCTAGATAAGTGATGCGTTTCGATACGTATGAAATATATATATATATATATATATATATATATATATATATATATATATATATATATATATATATATATATATATATATATATATATATATATATATATATATATATATATATATATATATATATATATATATATATATATATATATATATTATATATATATATATATATATATATATATATATATATATATATATATATATATATATATATATATATATATATATATATACATAATATATATACATATATTAAGTGTGTGTGATTCTAGAGTAAAATATGATACAGAATCAAAACATAAATCAACTCCCAAAAATCCCATTATAAAATCTTATTCCATTCAATTTATCAAGGTTTGAAGTAACTTGGACACTGCCAGTTTGTTTAATTTTTGCTGAAGTCATGACAATGATGACATAATTTACCCTATGTGCTAACATATATAATACATATTTTTGCAGAAATCTGTTAAAAATTTCTTTCCAAAATGCTTAGACCTCAAGTTCTAAGGACTTGACTCATTAATAAGTTTTCTTAGAAGGTAGACAATTTTAAATATAATACATTAATATTCTAATCTTTATTATAGGTATACCACCTTATTTTGTAGAAGGCATATGAACAAATGGCCGCTTCTATGTAAGTGCATATTGACAGAATTAATGCTAAATTATAAAATATATCCTAAATTGTTTTGTACGATGTCAAAATTCTTCAGTTGACTTATAACTATTATTTCTATTATAATAAATGAAGAGAAAGCCAGATTTGATGTCTCCTTTAGATATTGTAAAACGGTTATAACTTTGGTACAAACTATATCTGAGGGCATATTTTTACCAAATTAAGCTATGGTGTTTGTGTCCTGTAGGTCCACTGCCTTCCTAATATGGAAAAAGAATTATGTTTTGCCCCATAGCAGTCAACTAAGCTCTTTGATCACTTTTTTTAATTGGTAGTTAAATATGTATTTACCTTTCCCCTTATTTTGTGGCAAGGAATAAGCAAAACAAGAGTGGAAGAAAGTGGAATTAAATGCAATTCAATGGGGTTTGTGAGACTGTCCACTACTGAATATTTCCATGAATTTAAGTTTGCACATAATTCATTACTAAAATTATACTGATTAAACTTATACACAAACAACGTTTCTCAAATTTAATCAATGAGTGAAAAAAATTGAGATGATTTCAAAAATACATATTTGAATTATTATGGTTTTTAACTCATGCACGTTTGATAGCAAATCAAGGAAAACATGTTTGCAGCTTGATTTATTTGGGAAGCAAATAATTTGTTTCGTCTTCGCTCTCATTGTAGTAACTAATTTCGGCTTTTGAGTATAAAAATATTGCAAGTAAAGAATACAAATATCTTGTATTCTTCGAATGTATTTCATTCTTTTCAGTAAAGAACAGCAATTATTGCCTTTAAAAGTAAAGAGTAAAGAAAAAAAAGTGTCAGATTATTTTCACAAATTAAAGAGGAAAATTAAGCAAAAAATGGGTGATTTAAAGTACCAGAATTGTTAACAGGTTTATGTGAATATTTGATTATTTTTGCAAGAACAATATGTAGAGTAGAAGCACGGGTTAATTCGCGGCTAATCAACTATACACTTTCTTCATAAGTTTGCGTTTTGACCAACCTTCCGTTTGTTGACCAACTTTGCGACGCTTTTACCAGTCGGCAGTGTTCACCGCATTCATAAAATATTGGAAGTGAGGTGGAGTTGAACCGATCGTGTTATCCATTCATAACAAAATCCTTTTGGATTATACAGAAACATGTGAGTCTGTGAGTAGAGCTTTGGGAAAAACTTTGAACTGCTGACGAATTTGTTTTATATTTTACGATTAATGGAAATGGACTTAAGTCATAGTTAAATTCAATTTAGTTAAATTAACATTCACCGTTTTAACACATCGGCACTAAAGCAGGTATAAAGGAGAATATGTGTCGTTGCTATTGCATACTCCTTACATCTTGTTTTTAGGGAGAATTAAAAAAAAAAAAAAACATGTTAAACTGTTAAAAGGCAGTTGAATGGCAATCGCCATAAGGCATATACAACATGTACTTGAATTCTCTCTACTTTGAAGATAATGGGATAAACAATTTCCTCGAAGCCATTTGTAAAGCAACAGTTAAACCCCTAATGACCTTTTCCAATGGTTGTGCAGTTTGTAACCATCCTACTTTCTACATGCGGGCTTGTATTTCATTTTCAATTAATAATTCATCACTTGCGCTTCAAGCAGCTGAAAACAAAAAGACAAGCCCCGTATAGCAAATCACTGGTATAAGGTTAATTATGAAACCAGTCGAAAATGTCGCCTGCATAAATTAATTTCACACTAAGGTTATTACATCAACGACTAGTCATAATTATCTTTTATTAGATAAAGTGAAATCTATACTAAACCTTATCACTAAACATTTCACCACAGTCAAAGTTAGGTTTCTAAAGCTCAAGGTTTCCTTATTTCATTATATTTCTTATAAATGTTATCAATGGAATAGGATATAATCATTTGATAGGTTATGTGCAGATATAACTACTAAATGCATATTATACTATATGTTTGAGCTGTTGAGGCATTAAAGTACATAACTTGTGGGTGAGTAATACCAAGCAATCTCATCCTGACGTTTTGCATAGCCGAACATAAAACGAAAAGAAGCGACGTATCTAAATTTCAGTTCCAATTGACGTATTGGAATTTCAGTTTCATTTTAAATTCTATACGTTATTCACATATCTTTTTTATGCTGTATGTAAACGAACTTTTGTATATAATTGTCTATATTACAATCATAATACAAATCGGAAATAACATACAACTTTAATTACATGCTAAGGTATATAAACACGACGCCAAAACGACATACAAGATGAACACTCCACTATTGGTTAATGCAGTGTTTTCATTAAAAGAGTGTAATTTGTGTAGATCTGATAATGTACCTTTTCCATGCTATTCTTTTCTTGGCACAAAATAACCATTAAAGCCGAAGTCTATTAATTCTTTAAAATTCACATATAGATTTACTTAAGCTTCTTGAAGAAGCCGAAATAGTAAACCTGTCAAGTGGCACCTCCCTGCTTAGAACATCCAGGAAAACATGGGTTATTAGCGTAAAGTGCAAACAAAACCAATTAAAATTTATCCTTACGAGAAAGATTTTTACATCAGATAAAAAAAACAAATCTATACAGGATTTTATCACTATTACAGAAATTTCGATTTTTAATTTGTTTGTATTGTGCCTTGATTTCCTCTGATGCGGTCATTTACCTCCCGAGTTTCCTTTAAGCTGTGTACTGTAACTCGTGTGTTCACTTATACAATTGAAAGAGAAACACAAATACACGGATACCTCGCAACTTACATATGAATTGTGCTTGTCTGGTGGTAATGGAGGCGAAATGTCAAATGTAAATGAAACCTGGACATCAAAAATGGCAAGATATCACACAATCTGTAGGATATTTGAGGTGATTCGAAGCTTAGCTAGTAGAGAATATCACACTCGACCACTCAATTATTCAAATTGGGGGAAACCTCTAGCAGAAACCTGGGGTTAATACTTTCGACGTAACGTCTACTTTTAAGTATGAAAGTATAATACAAGCAAGCTTAGCCTACAAATCTAAGGTGCTAAGATATTGCTTACAAACAATTTGATCTTCTTGTGTTCTGATATGTCAACTTCATATCCACTCATGCAGCCAGGCTACTTTGTCAAAAAACAAGCCAAGCATTTCAGATTAAATTGAGTGGGCTTTTAGATGCCATTAACCATACAACCAATAAAATATAAACAAGTGTTCCGGTTTGAGTTTGTGTAACGCATACTGCTTTACTATCAAAATAGATATATGCCATTAATCATATATTAGATATAAGCCATTAATCACATGATATTAGATATATGCCATTAATCAGAAAAATTTGGCAGGAATAGCAACTTATCTGATATACAATCTGATATTGCCAAAAGTTGCCACTAGTTGAAAACTATTCAATTATGTCTACAACACTAGCCCATGTTCAGAAAAGGATGAAGTGTAAAGCGCTTAGAGCTAAACCAGTTGTTTTTACTTCTTTACAATGATTTTCAACCCATGTCAGTTTTTGTAGACACGTGGCATATTTCAAGTATCCAAAGTTCCTATGCCCTTGAATTGGAAGGCAAGCTGAAGTACACATTTTTAACTTCCAATTTAAAAAGTACATGCAGGGGACTACATGTTGTGTTCTCCGATCGTATGTCAAAAACGTGCTAGCCACTACATGGTGTACCGTGTCTTACAGAAAGAGTAATATGATACACGTTTGTCGTTTTCGTGAGAGTATATATTTCAAATATTTATAGCTGGAGAATGGGGTCACCGCTCGTGTTATTAGCAATTAGCTCATGTTTATTCTTTTCGCCAATATATTCTTCTGTTAACAGATAAATCCAAACGAGTGCTTTAACTGTTTAAATACCTACTTTGCTTTAAATTTGCAACACGGTGTAGGGCACATTGATCAGAAGTAATTGACGTATTGAAAAATATGAACTAATTCGAGTTGCAATGGATGAATAAAGTTCAACTTACGTTCAAAAATAATGAGTATCATTGAAGATTAATTGTCTAGAAAATGACCTTACTACGAAGACTTAAACATTTTCGATACCTTTTTTAAAATGCAACACATTATTTAGAGAGAACCTTCGTTTGAACGAGTACTTTAGAGTCATGCTCTCATAATTGTATTAAGTCTTTTAAATCGTCCTTGTTCGGGTTGTTGCTTTCATGTTGCTAATAAGTCCAGGTGATTCACGTCAAATATTTAGTTGTGTGTGTGCGTTCGGGACCCCCACATGTGCATATGATTTATACCGCAGCAGCGTCTATTTTCAGAACACTTCAAACTATGTTACACTACTGGTACGGCAGAGAGATCCTATTTAAATGATATTTAAAGCACTGAGATTTCCTTAAAGCACTTGAGATTACTTACTAGTTTCGAATTGTAGTATGTAGAAGCGTTAATGGTAACATATGAAATGTAAGATTTTCAATAATTGAAACTGCAATCTTAAACACAAAATGTAAGTTTTACAAAATGTAAAAACTGTTTGAAGCTAAAAGAACATCGTCCCCATCCACCTCATAAATCAGCATGCTGAACGTATTAGGGTGTTTCAGTTGACGTCATGAGGTCACGTGACTTTGTTAACATCGTCATTTTGTCGGGCGAGAACGATCGTCTGCTGTACACTTATTTAGACTTACAAACGCTTGCATATTGTTATATAAGAAAATTTGTGTAAGATAATTATGCCGGAATCTTGCTGTGTTGTTGGTTGCTCTAATAGACGTTTGCCGGGGAATAAAAAGACGTTTTTCGATTTCCATTTGATCCTGATCGATGTTCGAAG
>JAIGNY010001317.1:1122500-1142500 GCA_020152595.1 Chiridota heheva
AACAATAAGTTTATGCGCTTAGCTCTAAACAGAAGTGACGGGAGGGACACTATCGCCAATGTCTGTACTAGATTCAGCACCTAGAGAGAGAGAAAGTCTCTGAATAAGTGATTGTAATTCTGCAATATAGTGCTATATTGTGATATATTGTCCATGATAATCGATTTATGTGAAAACTGCAGGTGCTTTTGTCGAAATTGAAAGACTATTCTATCTGTCTGTTAAAGATAACTTCTTTCGATGATAATCAAATCTCTACCTGTCCATTTACTTTAAAAGCGACGGGAAACCTGTGTATGTAGGCGGATGAAGTAAACTTGAGAAGAAAAAAAGTCGTCTGTAATAACCTTTCTAAATCGAAAGCTAGAGGCTAGTAGGCTTGCATAGCCATAACTAGTTTAATGTAACGTTTTCAAGAAAATAGTAATGGATGAAATATGTATAATGGATTAACATTTTCAGTTCTCTAAAGTTAATCAAAGTCAATCAAATTGCTGCACTTGTAGAATAAGTGACGTACATTCCTGCAAGGCAGCATTTCCTCCATCATTCCGGAAAGCAGACTACGAAGATTATTCAAATAAATCTTACGTTCTACGTTAGTTATAGCGGAACATCAGTTAAATTACGTAAATTCTAAAAGTAGATACGTCGCATAGAATCTATATCGATATGACCATTCTATATAGATAATTTAGCGTAATTAGAAATAATGATGTTGTTTCTATATTTCCTGATTTTCAGGCTGACTTTATGCAAGTAAAACTGAAACGATTATACAGACTATGACAGTATGAGAGCCACATTTACATTTGTTTGCTAATCTTTCACAGTCACGGTGCTTTTATCATAAAGCTCTTTTAGTTTAGTTCTTTGAAGAGAATATCTTTTGCACTAATCATTTCTTGAGGCGCGTAAAGGAATGACGTCACTGTTTGACTCTTGGAAGCTTACTTTCTTAAAAAATCTGTAGGCTTTTGGTCGCTTTTCTGACTTTCGTTTTGAAACTAAAATTCAATGCATGGACAGAGATAATACACACAGTTTCTTTCTTCACTTAGCCTTGTAGATTGAAGGTTTTCTTTCAAAATAAAGATAAAGTCCATAATGTTTCAACTTTAACAAAAATAGGCTTTATCTTTCTGGAGGATAAAGTAAACAAATAGTAGATTTGCTTATCTGAAATAAGTACATGGTAGCAGTAGTAATGTTTACCACAATGAAGCGAGAGAATTACCTCAGCAGCAATGTTGATGACGTATAGTCATGTAAGTATTCATCTTAATAACTTAACCTTCCATAAACCCTTGTCGTAAAATGATTTGTTCTATAATTACACCTTTTTTTCGACAAGACATGACAGTGATATGCATTATTTGAATTTTTCTTGGATATTTCCATTTAGATAGTTAGATTATGTTTTACTACTTTCCCGACATATCCAATGGTTTTAAGCTACAAAATCTTAAGATGAAATACAATAGTTAGTCACAAGTATCATATGTCAATATCAACCTTTTCTTTACAGTTGTGAAATTGTATCGTGATAAGACCAAACATTCAGCCTTATTGGTAGCAAGTGTACCTGTAATATCATTTTATACAGTAACGAATTATTGATGAACTTCAATCAATTTTTTCATGATAAAGTTTGTTATGGAAGGACAAACAGCTTTATTCCTTGATATATTTTGCAATTAATGTTCCATTTCTTCATCATAAAACATTTTGCAACGTAGCCAGAGGGGGCCTGGGGGCCTAGGCCCCTCCCTTCGCAAAAAAAAAAAAAGGTTTTCGCTCACTACGGAAATACCTTTAAAAGAAGGAATCTTCTTCCCAAGTAACAAACTCGAGATCTAATCTAAACACCAGTAATAAGAACTTCAATGAAAGTGTCCAATCACATTCACTGTGCCTACCAATCACATTAACGGATGTGTATTGTACCGTGAATTCCAGCAGAGTTGTGCGGGGAGTACATTAAGTGACAACTCCGACTCGCCGACAATAATAATTCGTATTACAATGATAAAGCATGCATTTTCAATGCAATCTTTTGTATTTTCCTTACCCCTTCCCAATGTGGGTGAAATTTGGTTCCTCAGGGGCGTCGGACGCTTATAAAAATTTGAGGCCAGAGCCAGTAGTTATTGACGGCCTGCAGGCGCGGATCCAGAGGGGGCGCACCCGGCGCACGCTCAGGAAGAATATTCTGTATAAAGAACGCATTTATTCAGGGCCTTTTTAGAAATCTGAAGTGGGGCCATTTATCAAAGGGATCTTTCCAGTTTCCATCTCTTTCATGTAGAAGTTTTAGAAAAGCAACAAAAACGATATCGGCTCAAAAAATATGTTGAGCGGGGAAGGGGGAAGGAGGGGAACAACTTTACATTGACCAAAATCTAATTATGGAGAAACAGTAATTTTGGTGCCTTTGTAATAGTAATAAAAGGGACCTTTACTAAGGGGTCAAAATACTTTAGTGGGCCGCTGGGGGGTGCAGCCACACTTAGTAGGCCTACGTTAAAACGACCCTGATGTTTTATAGAAAGGATTTTCTGTTAATTGGCTTTGATAATTGTGATTTCTCACAAAACAATCACAATGCTAATTTGGACGTATTTTCTATGTATTTACTTGTCCGTCCATCAGTCCATGTACACTGTCCTCACTCTGTGGTCAAGTGCATTCAGTAAATCAGTTTGGTTTCACCTTTTACGCGTGTAATTAACGCACTTGTAATTTCAACAGTCCACCTTTTAGAATAATACTGTGGGTAACAATTTACACTTAAAGTTATCTTATTCTTTGTATATTGGTCTGGCTTACCATCCACTAATTTTAGAGGTTGAAAAAAGACTTTAAACTGTTACTTTGTAAGCTATGACAACTCAAAATTTGTAAAAATTGTAAACATGTGTAAAAGTAATGATGTATGAAAAGGAATAGAGCCAAAATTCTTTCATGCATTTCTTTACATCTTTTTTCCAAATTTGTTTTCTTCTTCAATTTTCAAATAACAAAGGTTCTCAAATTGCTTTATACTGCTAAATCTGTTCACTATAGCCAACGTCTCGAGAAGGATTGAAAAACAATTAGTTAACATGAGCACCTTTTAGTTGTCCCATTCCAAGCTTACAAAATAATGCGCAATTTAAACTAATTAGGTATCAAATATTTGAAATGCTGTGATGTGGACTATTTTAACCGATTTTGATGGGGCTTTTTGCCGTTTGCATGTTTTTTTGGATGTGTTAAGCTATTTAAGCTCATGTTCTTGCTACCTGTCCATATTTCTTTAGATGTTATTGTATTTGAATAAAGGAATGACCTATCCAAACCCTCACTCACACACACACACCGAGGCATCATATATACTGAAACAACAGAGCACCTATCTGCCTATGTAGCAATTGAAAATGCACAGTGAATTACACATACAATTATGAGGTATACAGCACGGAGAAAGTTGGAAATGTTGTGTTCGCCATCACCAACATAGACATAGGTTGCATAGACAATTTTTTTTTTTTTAAGATGAGAAAAGACAAGATCTTAGATTGACAACTTTATAACTCAGATTCCATCTTTCAAACTAAGGAAAACTTAGAAACGTTACAGCTGACATGAAATATAATAGAAATATAATAACTAGAGCTTTGTATAACTTCTTGGCCCTTAATTGATTAATTTTCAATATCTGATTCTCTTTGAGCTGCAATTATATAATACCATACTTCAAAAGTAATACCATTATATTTTTCAAAATATGACGTATTACATTACAATATTTATGTATATACACGGACAACTTTGTCTTTAAATCTAGCAATTTCTATGAAAATAGTATGAAAAAAAAATTACCAACCGATGTTGAAATATTACGCCTTAAAATGCGAATGTAATGCAGATGTATGAATGGATATACTGCAGTTTTTTGTTAAATGCATCATCCTTTCAAACTTTTTTACAGGAAGTAGGGTACCAAATTCTGGTTAAAAAGCTGGAGAATTTCCACATACCTCAAAATAAATCTCTACCTTTGAAAATACAATTTAGTGATCATTGGATTTATGTTAGAAAATAAATTTACAGAATTACTAAAGATTTCGAGCTGTCTAAGATTCTTCCCCACTGAATCATTCAGAAGCTGAAATTTCCTCAAAGTTTGATAAGCCATAATTTAATGATATTATATACAGTCTTCAAATTTTAAAGACTTTCCCACTCACAAATGGATTAAACTTTAAAAATATCGAAAGCAAGCAACATCCAATCAGCTTTTTACGGGCTATTTACAAATATAATTTTGGTTTATTTTGAAAGACAACGTTGTCTAAAGTATCGTCCACTGTGGGTTCCAGTCCAAGTGTTTTCTTCACCATATTCAATTATGCACACTCTCAGTCAACAAACAATGAAGTATAGTATAGCACTTCTATGTATCTCCGCCTTATTTTGTATAGATTTTGCTTTGTTAGTTCCTTTTACAATATACATACGATGTTGTTTACATGTGAGTTCTAACTCAAGTGACGTTCACCCATTACCACGTATTACTCATGTCTTTATTTAAACATTTCAACGTCAGCCGCTCGAAACGGCAAAATATAGTTCATGGCTTGCTTTTTTCTGTCTCTCCACCGTGTTGTTCAAGCTTTTTCGCTTTGCAATATAACTGCATGACGTATAGTGCTGTACTAAGTCCAACAATTCCAAGGGAAATTCCAACAATACATTTGATGGCTAAAGGAGGGGTGATTGAGTTACATATCATATCAAAAGGTCTTTGTATCTCAATGATTCTTTTATTTTGAAATATACGCGGGGTAGAGCAGTTTATATTATCCATTAAGGTACCATCACTATTTATCGCACGAACCCACTGGAATTTTCTTACTATCTCCTTTGTTTGCTTTGTTAACGCTTCGTGCAACCACCGTATATTACAATCGCAGTTAAACGGGTTGCCATGTACGGACAATTGTCTAAGTGTATTTAAGCGCCTAAATAATTTTTCATGAAGGGTTGTGAGTAAATTATAATCAACGTATAGGCCTTGCAAAGTTACGCATCCGTTGAATGCAGCCTCATGAATTGATCGTAATCTGTTTGCAGACAAACTCAAATACTTTAAGGTTTGGCAAGTTGTCAAATTCCAGCGATATTTCGGATATTTTATTTCGTCCTAAATTCATTAATTCCAAATTTGTTAAAGAGGCGAACGCGTCAGACGAAATATTCCTGATTCTGTTTCCATCCAAATATAGTTTTGAAAGCACATGTAATTGTAAAAAATTTGTATCCAGGGTTCCAGACAGTCTGTTATCTCCCATGTTGAGTATCTGAAGAACGCGGGAACCCTCAAAAAGGTCCATATTGACATTGGCAATTTTATTATAACTTAGATCTAATTCTCTAAGCTGTGAGATATTACAAAACGCACATTTTCCTAACGTATGTATGCTATTTATAGCTAATGATAGAACTGAGAGGTCAGAAAAATTTGAAAAGCAATTCGAAGGCACTTCATTAAAGTTATTTCCTGCCAAAAATATTAATCTTAGCCTAGGCATTGCAGTGTGTAAACCACATGGTAACATTTGTAATCCATTTTCTCTAAGATCTAAAGTTTCAAAGTTTTCGAACTCAATATCACTGGAGAGCTTCAACAAATTTTGGGTACACGTAGAATTGCAATAAAGAAATCTCCGTCCACGCAATACCCAGAGCTTTGTCATTTGGTTTAGCCAGCCTGCATCTATCCACAATACTTGATTAAATGAAATATCAAGTTCATTCAGTTTCGTCTGACCGTCAAAAGTATCGTGAGATATGTAAAATATGGTGTTCCTTGAAAGATCTAAATTCTTCAGATTTGTTAGAGGATAAAATACTCCGTCTGGAAGATTTGATATGTTGTTCCAAGAAAGATCTAATCGTCTGAGATCAGTCAAATTATGAAAAATGTTGCCATGCAGCAATGAAATATCATTATTACATAACCTCAATTCTCGTAAGGATGAAGTATTACGAATAGAAGGGTGGATGTCTCTCAGGTTATTATAACATAAATCTAAAAGTTTCAACTTCGTAAAAGTAACAAGGGCATTGTCGTATACATTTGCAATTCCGCAATTAACGAGCCGTATAATGCGAATATGAGTTAAGTTCATATTTGTCCAAGTATCATCAAATTCTTCAATACTTTGATTATGCATCTCGATCGCCCTAACTTCTTGTGGAATATTTTTATTTGGCAGAGTGTCGTAAAAATAATCAACATCACATTTCACTGTTTTTTCGCGTCGGTTACAAATGCACATGGACGGACAGATGAATCCATAGATTGCAAAGGCACATCCAAAATATGACACCGTTAAAACGACAACGCACTGATAAATGGACGCCATTGTTTTCCTCATGTTGCAACCTAAACACCCTCTTTTCCCACACAATTTCCACAGCAGATATATAAACGTTTCTCTCTAATAGGATCACTAGAGTATGATTGAGATTCAACTGTTCAACGTATACATCTGACCGTTCCGCTGGTTCTCTAACACATCAATTCTCTTCTCAGAATCTGGAAATGTTGCCACAAGGAATTTATTCTGCTGACTTCGGTTTTCAGTTGTCCTTACTCGAGGCTCTATCAGATGTTAGTTGTTCACTCAATAATGTTCGTCTGTGTTAAAAAGAATATAAATACAAGAGTAAGCATTCTGATTAATTAGTAGAGTAAGCCATCTAATTTTGTGATAAGTGTACGAGTTATATGATGCTGAATTTAATTTACCACCATAGATGTACATGTGCCGTTAATATGCGTATCGTAGTCTCAAGATAAGTTAACACACTAAAGGGGAAATAAAACTGTCTTAGCTTTAGATACCACATTTTGAGATACTAACTTATTTCAAAATATTGTGGAATAAGACATAGAACAGAGCATGCTTGCTTGATTTATGTGACTACAAATTAAATGAATATTCAGGTAAACATTTGAAATTCACGTGAATAGAGAACATCCAATAAACGAATTGGTGACAAGCCACATTGATACGCTATTCATAATGTGAATCATTAAAGTTTTAATGCGCTGATAAAGTTGTATACAGGTAACCAGCCTAAGCTTGGTACAAGCATTACAGTGGCTATTTTTGTGTATTTTACCAATTCGTTTCCTTGGATGTTCTCTATACTTCACCAGTTACCTAAACAAGTGTGGAATCTCTAAACTTTGATATCTTCTAAACGAAACATAATATAATAGTTGTTGTTCAACTATTACTTCTCTCATTGTCCTCTATCAACAAGATATTTTTTTGAATGTGGATTATTGATTGAATGATTGATGATATCTTTTATGTTATCACATGTTTTCGCGTTTCTTGCTTTCCTATTGAAATATGGTAAATAGATTTATTTCCTTGCGTAATTATTCGTTTTGCAGATAAGCAAAGAAAAATATATATATATAGTGCATGCGCCCTGAAAATGAAATATGTTTTCCATTTTAAATGCAACAGCTTCAGCGATTAATAATTGATGTCAATAAGTGCCTGACAATTGTGTTTGACGTTATGGAGAAGCCATCAATGTATTTGCTCTTAAAAATATAAATATTACGAAGGGGTATTTTTACTTTTGCTTCTTTATATATTATCTGAATAAAATATGCTATTGATAATTTTTTCTACAAGAAGTACCGAAAAATTAAGGCAAAATATAAAACTCAAGAAGCTCTTAAAATTATTCTTCAGGGAAAATACTGTTTTGCATACTTAATGGCAGCTGAAATAACAAAACATTATCCGTTATATATACCAGCAGCGATGATGAAATTAACGTAATTACCTTTTACGTCAATTCATGATACAGACAAATAATTCTCAGCTTCAAGCTATGCCTTTAGAGACAAATCATCGCATCTAAATTATAGTTTTATTTTCTCTCTTTGAAAGCAGAAGTTTTCTAGGAACAAGCACTTGAAATATGTGAGGAACATGTTGAATCATTTGTCGACAAGCTAGCATTGATTAAAGAATTAATAGTATATAAGAAAATACTAAATATATACTAATTAGCATTAGCATCTACACTGTTGATTAAATCACCACTGACGAAATAGAAAACGAAAACCTATTCACCACTATGGTATTATTTATTTTATGAAACTGAATAATCAATTAGCTGATTTTGTTGCAATTGCTAAATCGTGATGATTCATCAAATACATCTGTGTCGCTCCCACTAAAGGTATCATTTTTTTTTATTTCTGCTGTAATTTGCAGGTCAATTTATGTAATTTTATCATAAATATTCTTAAAGTCAATGCCAATGTGAAGAAAATTCCAACACTTACGATTTAACCTATTTTATAACTAAGTGTAGCTGATATTTACTGAAGACACACATGTTATGACAATTGGTAATTTAATTTGAAAATCACCTGCAGTATTGTACCAATAAACAAAGTATTCTTCAAAATATGTTTTTGAATGCATTCGCAATTGGTTAAAGTCTTAAATGAGATGAAAGTATTTTGGTCTGCATTTACTTTTGAAATTGTCTCAACATTTACCAGAATTATAATACAAAGAAGTGATACTTACTTTATGAATTCATATAAAAAACGTGGCGCATTTTTTCTTTTATGACTGTATAATTTAAATCAATCAATAACATTGACATTATAATTCAACCTAATTTATGACTATCCGTAGTTGATATTTACTGAAGATACACATGTATAGCACTGGTTTTGTAAACATCTATTCGAAAAGAAAAAACAGTCATTACAAAACATCCATTAATTAAAGCTTGATAATCACCTTCAATATTATATCAATAAAGTGTTCCAAGAAATCAATTTTGTTATTTGAATGCATTCGCAACAAATTATTTAAAAGAATTTGAAAGTAGCTTTGTCTGCATTTATTTATAAAATTGTTTCAACATTTATCAAAATTAGAATTCAAAGAAAAGCTACTAACTTTTAGAATTCTTATGAAAAACGTTCCACAACAAAATTTCATTCTTAAATTTAATTGATATTTATGATATAAAACGTACACTGTAAAAATAATTGTTACCGAATTTTTGTACCGCAAACACAAATTTTGCTTGTTTTTTACGAAAAAAAATCTGTTATTGAGTGATCTGTGTAATCACACAAATTTCAGGTCTAAATTAACGAAAACATTATGTAAAACCAGTGTCTTCTTGTCTTTCAATATAAATCAATCTGTTCGATAACAGATTATCAGGATCAATCAAAAGTAAAGTGTATTTGCTTCATGAATTAGACTGTTCTCCGTTATCTTTGTTTTATGAGATATAAGTCTATATAATAGTCTTAGTATAGCGAATAACTTGTTGTTTTAAGAAAAAGTACTAAACAATTTTAAAATAACGGAATTAAAATTTCCCGATAATGCAAAATTAATTATCGCGCTAACGTACATATATGTGCTATATGTAATTCCCACAGTCCGCGATCAGCGACAGGCTCCGGAGCTCTCAAATCTATATTAAATCCAGCCCATCCTTGCCAATAAAAGGTGTGTATAATTTCCCTGCCTTGTTTATTAATAAATAAATTAAATCTTATGAACATAATTGTTAAGGAAATATCAGTATCAGATCTTCAAAGTTTCTTATCTCAATGATGTCATGAATGTTACTATTACTAGGCTGCAGTAGCGTGAGGGCAAATCTGCGTATAGAAATTACTTTCTAGGAAAGGCGAGTGGGCCTATTTTATCAGTTTTAGTTGTATAAACGGCAGTACAGGTAACATTTATGTTTACTACTAACCCTAATTATGTCAAGAATATTGATGTTATTTTTGCTGTCAATAATATCATCCGTCCCCTCTTTCAATGTGACAGTTTTTACTATTGTTTTTAGCTTTTAATTTAATCATTGATGTTTAGTGATGGTATATCATGCAGGCCACATGCCGTGCATGATACAGGCTACCTAGGCATACATGTTAATTATAGCCGGCCCTACGTACAGACGTACGTACGCGTATGATACGGAAGCACTGAGAATTAAATGAGGTTTAAAGGTCATTTGCATATTCATGAAGGAATCCGACATCCACCTGGATTGGAGAGTTGGGATTTAGATATTCATGTTGACAAGATGATTGGTTGGAAAAGCAATATGAATATTTATATGTGTGTCGGTTTTTTTCTTTCTAATATTGATTGTCATATGGCTTCATTGCCTTGAGTAAGGAAGACAAATGATATTAATTCTTCTGAAATGATCCAGTTAAAGGTAGTACTGACATATAAAATAAGGTACCAACACCTAGTAGTTATGAAGATTTCCTGATTTCTTACCAATTATGAAATTATGTTCAGTGCAAAATCATGCTCTTACAATGTTTGCTTTAACATCCAAAATTTGGCTCAGTTAGACCAAATACATTTAAAACTTTATTTGTATATTAAATGAGCATTAAATCAAGTTTTTATCTGGTTTGATCTGGGACTACCAAACTTTGTTAACCCAGATACAAGCCAGATCTGAAATTTGTGTAAGGGCTGATCAGACAAAATCATGATAAATGACCTTTGAATTCAAAGCAGGTGTGAAACAACCATATCAATCTATGCAATTAGGATAATTTTAGACAACCAATTATCTAACCTGTTATGATCATATCTTTTCACAGCTCCAAGCCCATTCTTAGACCGTGCAAACCTTGCTTGCGGGTTTTATTGACAGTATTCCGATTCTATATCCACACACCTTTATGGAGGGCATAAAGATGGTTCTGATAGCATATTTCGTGCTCAATGTACAGTATTCCCCAGATATTAATACAATCCTGGAGTTCATTCAAAGGTAGTTGTAGAAATTATCCATCTTTGTACATTCTAACCAGACATTATATTTTTATTTGTGCTTTTTGTGAGTAATTCTGTCAGCAATTTTTGAATCTTAAAGGTCTATGGACATGTAACAATTTCTATATTGACTGAAAGAGTATTCAGATGGAATTTATATGGCGCATTTTCTAGTTTAAAGAAATATTCAAATGCGCTCTGCAACTAACGGACTAGTTCTCCGTCTGCCTATGGGCGTACATGAACTTGAAAGGGAAAGTGAATGAACACCGCGTTTTCACGCATCTTTTTCGAATAAAGTTCAGAGAACCATACAAGGGTGCCTCTCCTGCCGTTGGGACCGACAGCTTAACGTCCCCTCCGAAGGAAGGGACGTGCGCCATTCAAACACTGTTGAATTCAAGCATTTTCTCAACAGCTGAATGAGGAGTAGGAGCTGCAGATGAAATGCTTCCGCTTTGATGTTCGGCGTATCTGTCTGCATAGACCTTACCGAGGCTTGAACCCGAGACCTCCAGCATCTCAGCCGTGCAATCTGCCAGCTGAAGTACCTATTCTCCTCAGCTACAATATCAAAATGATTTATTGTAGAAAATGTGATAATGGAGGACATTTTATTTTAGGGTATTGTTTCTTGGTGATATACAATTCATACTTGATATTCATATCAAGTAAATTTAAGATGATTTATCATACGCATGTCCATTTAGCTTAATTAGTTCATTTTTGTTTTATCATTTTGACTTTCCTGAAAAGTTTTGCTTCTTCAAGATAATTTCTGATAATGCAATAATCTGCAAATTACTTGAACATCTTAAACAATTGAAGTAGTGGTTTATTCGTAATTGAAATCGTATGCGAATACAAAGATATCTACCTATCTTAAATCTTTATGAAGGAATAGTACACAAGATGTATGTTTGTGTGCAACCTTTTTTCGATTTCATTCATTACTTGGTAAAATATGGTAATGGCCACAGAGACATAGAAGGCTTTTCAAAAATAGACACAAAAAACCCTTTAAGAACACCTGCATTTCACATCAAATTGAAAGATACTTTTGTCATAAAAGGACAGGTTTTAGATAAAAGCTGAGAAAACTTATCAACAACCCAGTACCATCTCCAAATTCATGCGTGTATGGCATAACAATCTTTAATAAAGTTTCGCCTTTCTTCACAGGATGTTCTTTGAAACAAAACCAAGGAGAGGTTCAAAGAACCAGAAGGGAGTCAAGCAAACTGTTAAACCAAAGCTAGTGAAACTGGAAGAGAAACTTTCCAACTTTGACTGGAATATTTAGTGTGAAACGGCAGAAGGAAAAACTTTTGACTGTTATTTCTTAGTGTTCCAACCAGTGTTCTAGCCATTTCAAAGCTAAGTGACATTTTCCAGTGAAGCCTGTCCACATTCGTGAGATTTAAGTCCAAGCTATGTAAAAAAAAAAATAAGCTCGGCCTATGTGCACTGCATTTCCCATGCTATTATTCATTTTTCAACAAAATTGTCTTAGCAAGGGCTGAGTCAGTAAGCCAAATTTAAATTAAGTGCGTTTATAAATTACCAGTTGGGTACATAAAAATGCAAGAAATATTAGGATAAAAATTAAAATCAAATAAGTTTGAAGTGTGAAAATACAAATGTTGTAAATTTGAACTGGATATCCTATGTGATATAATATGCGAACATCCCTCACTCATGGACCAAAAATAACCCCCTAAAAATGTAAAAAACGGTTAAGATAAAAAAATTCCCGTTGGGCTGGAGTTACAAAAAATATGTAAAAAAGTTGCATAAAGGAATCAGCAATAAATTTCACTCGTTTTCTGTATTTTTTAAGATCAAGATTATTCTTCTAATAACAATGATCATATGAACTTGAATTTTTTTAAACTCGAGCATTAAAAACATGAAAGCTTTACCTTTTTCTTCTCAAACGTTGTGATTATATTGATCGTGATATCAGCGCTACCAGTTTAACAATTTTTTTCAGGCACCCAACTGACCCCAAACTTTCGAAGAAAATAAACAACGGTGAAAACTTTTATTATAAATTTTACCTGTTAAATAGGCTAGAGTTTTTTAAATTAAAGATATGGCAAGTACTTTAAACCGATGTCAGAAAAGTAATTATCACTGAATACACACTTTTCAATTATACTTGCCATACCCAGAGAACACAATGTCAACTGTTTTTATGCCTGGAAAGTACTATTCAAACAAACATCTGTGTACCCAACAAACACAACAATATTTTCTGAATATCATTAAAATGTTTAGTAATATGTTTCTGTGTTTCTGACATATTTTTGAAAAATGTTTTATTGATATAAGAATGTATGGCGTAAGATTTGTCGTGAAAATATTCTAATAACATTTCATCGAAACAAATATCTGGACAACATTATTGCATAACATTAGATGTTAACATTTGAAAAATGTTTCGTAAACCTTGTGAAAGATATTTTCAATAAAATGTTTTTAAAACATCAATAAAAGTTGGAAGTGCACCATCAAACATTTTTAAAACATTATTATTTAATAATGTTTTAGAGTGACATTTCTGCGACTATTTAATAGTTGTAAGTGTTTGCTGGGTAAATCATACGCATTTTTCTAACTACATGATACTTAATATTTTAGAAATGTTGAATTTTGAAATCTGATTGAATGTGTTTTAAAGATATCAAAAGTCTTTTCCATAATAGAGGTAACACAACTTTATTGATGAAAAGAAAATCCATCACAAAATATGGTTACAAATTGCCCATTTGATTGCTCTTTGAAAATTTGATTACACATTTTTGTGTAATTCTTGGGTTGTATGAACAAAAAAACCTTTTATTTATTTTTGCTCTGACACTTTACTTTGCAAAATTGCTTGGCTGATTGTGGCAAATAATTTGTTGACCTTTACCTCTAATCATCATTAGTACAGTTATTCTCAATCTCAACATTTGTTATAAGCACGATTTACTGAACAGATATTTAAGAGAAATATGACAATATTTGGAGCTGTTTCATACAACGCAATTTATCATGTGTCAAAAAATGATCAAATTTAATCAAGCATATTAACTTGAGGAAAACAACACATTGTGTTTTCAAAATTGTAGAAGTGTTTACTTAAATCTTTTCACATTGTAAACATCTAGCTGTCCAAAGACCTTTGATCTTGGTCAGTAGGAATTTGTTCAAGATTAGCAGGTAAACCATACAGTACAATTTATGTTAAGATAAACAAGATATTTAGTGTTTCTTTCATTTTACTGGTTTTTGTTTTTGCGAAGTTTTGCAAAGGATAAAATACAATCAAAAGGCAACATATTTTGAATATTTGATTTTTCTTTTTAAATCTCTCGTTGAGAAATTCACCTCCTTTTACCAAGTCTTTCATATATAGCTCTTAGCATATCAGTCACTACAGCGTAGATCTGGCGGAAAGAGTATTCACGAAAGATACAGATTTCCAGAAAAGCTTATAATGTCATGTTTTAAACAAAGTCAGATAGTAGGCTACTCCATTCTTCAGAGACCATTGATAGGAATAAAATCATAAAAAAAAGATGAAGTAGGAGAAAAGTAAGATTAACAATACCATACTTTTTTTTATATTATACATAACTTTCCTGTGTTGGATAAAAGACAAGTTGCTGAAATTGTATAGATTTATTATGTAGTTAACGTTGTGCCCTGACAAGACAGGAATGTATCCCTACAGTATAGTACTGTATAAATACATATTTCATAACTTTCTTATGTTAGATAACAGACAAGTTGCTGATATTTGACAGACTTGCTACGTACTTAAAGGAGTATACCTTTTGCCCTAACAAGGTGGAAATGTATCCGCACAGTATAATACTGTATAACAAGAGACTTCATAACTTTCTTTTGTTCAATAACAGACAAGTTGCTGTTATTTGACAGATTTGGTATGTAGTAAAAGAAGTATACCTTGTGCCCTGACAAGACGGGATTGTATCCCTAAAGTAAAGTACTGAATAATTACATGCATGTGATATGTACATGAACAGACGTCTGTAAAATTACTAGAAAAATTGGTACAACAATTTGACTAAAAACATTTCCGTAAATATACAGAGAAATTTTGTACAGTGTAGCAGCGATTGATTGATTGAAATTGATGTCATCTGTTAGTGTAATGATTTCTTCATAAGCTTGAACGTAGAATAATATGTTTGCCATTTCATTTTGGTCTAATCTAATATTTTATAATCTTTTTGACGCTTCAGACCCTTTCATTGCTTACTCGACTGCGATGGTCTTTTAAAGTTGTCAATATTACGTGTTGAGCAATAGTAGTATGAATATATTGTGCCCAGGGAATTGGCGCACTATTGCACTGACGGACTAATACAATAGTAGTCCTAACAAAATTGGTCATATATACAAATATCTCATATAAAGAAAGACTTTAAAAGGAAATGGCTTAGTCAAGAAGCTACTTCTGTTTTCTTATTCCATTAACTTGTATGCTTGTGAAGGAGATATTCAAGGCTTAACTTATGTCTCAATTGTGTAAAAATGACTGATGTGGAAATTCTGCTAAAAAAGCTCAGTAACCTCTTTCCACTTCCTCAAAATGTTTTAATGTCTTTTGAAGAAAATCAATTTCAATTTTTTGCTGGTGAATTATGCTTATTCTACTAAATTATGTTTTATTACTTAATTGACGTATAAAACTCTCCTGAAAATTTAGTATAAGACCTTTGACGAATGTGAGGATGTGGGTATACAAACAGACCTTTAGTCGGGTAAATGACAGAGATGAATACAGACTGTCAAAGGCTATTTCATATTGCCTCATTGAAAACATTCGATTTTATGGATTTCATTTCCATCGACTGGATTTAATAAACAAAGTTGTCCTGAACTGTAACAAAACTCTCGCCAAAAAACCCTATTTTATCAAGATTTCGCCATTTTGTAAGAATTGTTATCAATTTTTTGTGGAATGTTTGGTACCTGGATAGCGGTTCTTAGATTTATCCATTCATAATTTCTTTAAAAATAGTAATCGTAATAAAAAGTATGCAATAGTTGTATAAACGTTTGTATGGAATTTATTCAATAAATTAAATGTGTGATGCCCCAAGGAAAAGTTGGATCTCTGTGGTTAATTTTCTTAAACGAAATATATAATGAGAAACGTCTTCTTGTTCCCCGTTTGTGATTTATTGATTAACGCGGACAGTTAAAAGAAAACCATTAGTTCGCTTACTGCAAGTCAATTACGCTAGCATCAATCGCGGTTTAAGATTCTGTCGTACATTTCTTGAAATAGGACAAGATAATTTATGTTAGAAACTTCCCGGAAACTTTACCTCATGCGGTTTGAGAAAAGCTAATTTGTTGTTGTACAGTAACAATGTTCCACACATCGCTTGATCTTGATGTAAGAGAACAGGTTGTCAAGATTTTCAGGAAAATATTTCTTACATATTTTTTATGTAAGATATATAGCAAAATACGGTTGTTTATTTATCTAATACTTATAGTTTGTCTAAGTGTTTCTCTACATACATGTACATCTTCCATCTGTTCAAAGTATATTTCACAAAGAGAGATGTTTAAAGATCAAAAGGCCTTTACAAGTAGTAATGCCCACATGATACCACACCTTCCACAATGTTTCTATCCCAATCTACAACACAAAAATACTGAATACAATGTTACCATTACTCAAAAGATGTTTTCAGTGTTATAGGTTATTTCCATCTTTCCATACTATATGTGAATATAACTGCTTAAACAAACAATGAGAGGGAAGTAAATTATTTATCAAAACGACTTGAAATTATTGGTTACATATATAAATAAGGGCGTTGGAGCCCTAAAATAGATATACTTTCTTTTTACACATCAGCCGTTAAGTACATTTTCTATCAGGTACGCTTATACGTTTGTATCGGTAGATAAGTTTTGAATACTCCGATGAGTTAATTTCACGAATCGACAACCTTTTCCTATTCCAACTGACAGAGGATGCAAAAGATTAAACAACATTTGAAGTTTACTTCAACAATAATGAAACTATATAGTTTTAATTTGTACAGGTATATAACAATATTTTGTCTTTCATAAAAAAATATGATAGACTTATCATCGATCCCAAAACTGCAAGAAAGACAACATCACAAATGAATAATCGTATCATTATATACAAAAACGCCAATTATTTTATATTCAAGATTTTGAATAGATGCGGATACAACACATGAAACCTATTCAAGCAAAACGTGAAGAGTGAGAAAAGCATGCATAAACTAATGTGCAATCCAAAGGCAAACAAAATACCTCTTGACTATTTACCATTGAGACATGTTGTGCTATGCATTGCGTTGGAAGAAAGTACACATTGTAGTAGTCTTCTATTTTGTAAAAAAAAGAGCTTGGTGTTTGCGTGTATGCAGAAATAGATATCCAATTCAAAATAAATTCACGCTCAGCAATGAAATGCACTGCCAAATATTCCTTCCAATCCAATCCAATTTCACATAAAAACTTGTACTACCGTTCTAGTAATCTAAATCGGTCAAAGTTTATTCAAGCATTTTGCAAACCTTTTTTCCCAAAGAACAAATGTAATTACAGTCTTGAATTATCCTAATAGAAATCCAATCACTTATTGGAGCCTAAAACACTAAGTTCGAAATTTTTACTGTGCGCATAGTGTGTTTAGGAACAGAAAAACGTACAACCAAAGAAGTGACATTCTAATGTTACTTTTTTGAAACAACCAAGTGGAAGAGTATCTAAAATTGACTCACCTTGTCCAATTGGACATATTACTTCTACGGTATGTTAATTCATTCCGTCTAAAAGTGATAGCATAAATACTGAAAACAGATCAAATTAAAACAAAATCCAGGTACAAAATCCGTTTAAATCGAGAACCCGTTATTTTCAGAACTTATCCACAATAGGAACTATAGATGGTTTTCATATGCGAAATTGACACTCGGAAAATATTTCCTCATAGATGTGAAAGTGTTTATTCCAATTAACCATTCAGGCAACATAAAACTAATATCATATACTTGATCTAGTTCTGCAAAAATTTTGCCAGAAGTTGCTAATGCACATACCAAATGTAAACACATGAAAAAAATGTATGTTCGGATATATTACGTCCTTTAAAAGTTTTTATTGAATGCCGAGATCGTCTGCTTGCTAAGAATTGTAACTAGATGTAATAACTCATCTGTCTCCGTTTCATCTCCACAAACATGATGTGGAGGAGATATCGAATTGAATTCATCGACGGGAAATCTAATCCACTTTCTAATAAAGGTTAAAACTTCGTATTAAGCGTGTGAATCAACTGTGATTGAGTTTGGAGCTTGTTACCTTTGCAGAAATAGTAACTAATAAAGAACATTGCTCCCTGGTGCTCAGGGTATCGTTTTCGCCCTAACGTGAAATATCAGATTAATAATAGTGACATTGCTAACTTTAGTAGTCGTATTTACCTGCTTATACGTCACCGATATTGAAGGCATATAAAAGTTACAAAATCGATATCATGGTGTTCATGTTAACACGGTTAACTTATCTTTATTATTATTATACATTTATAGTGCGCTTGATCTTGAAAAGCTCTAAGCGCATTACATAATAAACACCATATACATGGACATAAAGAAATGTTAAAATAAGATAAATAGGTAAGAATATACAAAAATGTTATAATAAGAGTAATACTGAAATTGTTCTAAAATAGATACTAAGAAAACTAAAAATGAAACAAATTTAAAACTAAAACACCACTGTGTATTAAAAGCAGTGAAAATGAAATACTGAGAGATGATTAATCAAAACATTAAAATTAAAGATCACTGTAAACATGATAGTTATGAAGATAAAGGGCTGTTCACATAAGAAATCAGTATAAAATGGCAACAGAACACAGGAATTAAAGGACATCATAAGACATAGCTTTCCCTAAAAAGGTAAGTTTTGAGTGAATGTTTGAACGAGTAAAAGGAGCATGTGGTACGTAAATGAATTGGGTTGTTCCAGAGACGAGGTGCGGCAAATTGAAAACTCCTATCACCAAATTTGTTATTGGACCTTGGTGCAATAAGCATGTTTGTAGAACTTGAACGGAGGGTACGGCTTGGATTGCAAGGTGAAAGGAGCTGAGATAGATAATCAGGAGCTTTGTTGTGTAAACAATTAAAAACAATAATTAAAAGCTTAAAAACGATTCGTTGATCAATTGAAAGCCAATGTAAGTGGTAGAGGAGAGGGGTGGCATGACAGGAGCGAGTTTGATTCAATATAAGCCTAGCCGCATTGTTTTGTAAAACCTGTAATCTGCTAATCAAATTAGAGTTTACTCCAAACAATACACTATTGTAATAGTCAATACGTGAATTAATGAAAACATGAACTAATATTTTCGTGGCTGTCGGCGTTAAATAGTGACGTATGCGTGAAATATTGCGAAGATAATAAGAACAGGTTTTACTTTATCATTTACGAAACGTTCCATAGAGAGTTTAGAGTCAAGATAAATACCTAGATTTTTAACATGATCACTTAAACGTTATTACGTTACTATCAATTTCAAGAGATAAACTGTTCAGTTTAGATAGATTATGAGATGAACCAAACAGAGATAATTCCGTCTTGCTGGGATTGAGTTTGAGAAGTTTCTGGACAGCCAACTACGAAAGTCAAGAATGCATGTTTGAAGTAGCATAGTTGGAGCCTCATCTGGATCAAAAGCAACATAAAGTTGACTATCGTCGGCATAAAAGTGATAATTAATATTGTGCATTTTGGCGAAGTCGGCCAGGGGCGATACATACATTGAAAAAAGGATCGGGCCTAGTACAGAACCTTGTGGAACGCCAAAGCTTATTTTAGCAGCTTTGGATGATTGCTCCTAAATGCAAACTCTTTGGGCACAATTGGTCAGGTACGATTTAATCCAAAATAAAGCAGGCCCTTGTATATTGAAACGATCTTGCAAACGATTGAACAAAAAATTATGATCTATGGTGTCAAAGGCGGCACTTATATCAAGAAGCGCAAGAAGAACCATTTTACGGTTGTTCAAGGCAATAGCAATGTCATTATGAACACTAAGGAGAGCATTTT
>JAIGNY010001317.1:1152500-1185000 GCA_020152595.1 Chiridota heheva
ATAATAATAATAATAATAATAATAATAATAATAATAATAATAACAATAATAATAATAATAATAACAACAACAATTGATACGATTGTGTTTCTCAGTACAACTTTAAAAAATCAAGGAATATAAATACTCAGAAGAAGTTTTCCCTTTTTTTTTTTGCATTCCGAGATTGCCCGTAACTGAAATGAAATTGCATCGAAGACTTTTAATGACTTTTTAACTTTCTGAATGGGATTCTGCATAGTATTATAACCCCAATCATCCTTCGGAGTTTCTGGCTCAGGAGCATACCACGAGATTACAGTTAATTGGAATTCCCATTAATTCAAAAACCCAAACACTCATGTTTCGCCAAAGCACTATACATTTTTAATTGTAGAGAACTGTAATGAGATCAAAAGATACTTCTTTTTTTACAAATGTAAGACAAAAATGCAAGGCTTTCAGTCCAGCAGAAAGGGCTTCTTAATCTTTAAACAACATTTGATACTAGTCGGGGGTATCGTAAAGGGTGAACTCAATTGTTTCAATTGGATTTTATATGAATATCACGAACTTGTAAAGAAAGAATAATTACCCTGTAGTTTGTGATTCTGTGAACTCAGTATTTCACTAATAAGAGATCCGAGAACAAAATTTAGTTCTATGAACCAGAAAATAGACATGATTGAAATATGGAATTATATCTAGGAGAGTGGGCATGTCTACAGGCTTTAAAACCACTGCATTTTTTAATGTCTTACGTTTTATTGCAAGACTATAAAGGAGATATTAACGGTAATAGCGAGACATAGTGGTCCCTCTGTATGTATTGTCAAGAAATTATATTTGATGGACTAACAATGTTTTTCGAGAAAAAAACCTCACCATTATTACATATTTAAGATGTAGAAAAACCCAATGTCGAGGTTTAAAAAAAAGGTCACATGCTAAAAATCTTACCTTAGCATTAAGAAACCGTAAACAGCGAGGCATAGAATTGATGTGTCTTTTGGTCTATTTAAAACCTATATAGACAACCTGAACAAAGATTTACCATTTACCATTTCGTAAGAAAAACTCACCATTATTACATATTTAAGATGTAGAAAGATCCCTATGTCGAGGTTTCCAAAAGGCCACATGCTAAAAATCTTACCTTAGCATTAAGAAACCGTAAACAACGAGGAATAAAATTAATGAGGCTTTTGGTCTATTTAAAACATATATAGGGAGCTTAAACAAGGATTTACCATTTACCATTCGTGAGAGAAACAAAAAACCTCACCATTATTACATATTTCAGATGTAGAAAGAACCCTATGTCGAGGTTTCCAAAAGGTCACACTGTATACTAAAAAACTAACCATAGTATTCTGGTATTACGAAACCTTATACAGCAAGGAATACAATTGATGAGGCTTTTGGTCTATCTAAAACCTATATAGGCAACCTAAACAAGGATTTACCATTCCTACAGCTCAACTAATACTTCATTCAGCAAAGTTCTAATCGAAAGCCGATAGCTAATAGGCTTTCTAAATCTGTTTCACCTAGGGGCACGAATACCTCTTTGCTTTCACGTTTCGCACTTTTAATCTAATTGCAACTAAATAGGCGCAATTTAATTGCTTGAAGTATTATTAATTCACGTCTTCTCATTTCGGAAAGTCAGTCTGTCATGATGAGGATCAAAACTTGCTGAATATCATTTCAAGCATAATCAGTATGATATAATTTGCATACATTTGGCAGTTTTAGTCAGCTGTGGCTTATAAGGTTGACATTTTGTGAAGAATAGAAGGCGGAATACACCCACCACAATTTAGTATAAAGGAATGACAAAATTATCATCTGTATTCAAATCTTGTCATATTTTTTTCTAATGAAAACCATATAAAGCAGATGAAACATACCAGTCTTGAGGGTTAAAGTAAATTTCACAGCATATGTAATTTGCGCGTTATTGGTCCCCTCTATCTCTTGCATTATTGAGTTTTACAATAATTTTACCCTACACAGTTTGTACATGAACAACCAGTGATAAATATGTCAATGATAAATGAATGCAAAATTTTCCTTTTATCAATTTTACTCATTTTTCAACAAGACTCATATCGTTATTAATCCATCTTCATTAAATATCTAATTAATAACTAAGCTATGCCAGAAAATTTGAGAATCGTTTGAATTGAATGCAAAATCAAATCTGAATAAATTGCAAAACCAATTGTTAATTGATTGCAAATTCAAATCTCAGGTTTTCCATACTATTTAAAAAATGTATTGCATTTGTTATTCATTGGACTTTTTTGCGCTTCGTTCCTCTTGTATTTTTTTTAAAGCTAAATCCATCCGGGCCATTAAGCCCATAGGATTGGCGCTTATTCCCTATTTTCATGACGCAAGCGGATGAGTACATGACTCTCCCTTAGACGGGACGCCAGTCCATCGCAGGTTGTGGACTGGAGTAAGTAGAAAGAAGTGTCTTGGTCAATTAGGACACGAATTGAACCCGGTACCTTTCGCATACGAGCATGACTCCTAAACCACTGAAGTAGGCAACAACGAGGTTTGACGTACACCACTCAATCTGTGCTCTATATATTGTACCAGGTAGCATTATAGATATAATACACCAACGCACAATAAACTGATAGAGAAGCATATCAGGGAAAGTTAATTGTTTTGAATCTGTGTAGATAAAATACTTTTCTTGACGGAATTTCACACAATTATGGTTTATTGTACAATTTGAACTTGCTTTAAGTAATATTACAAATAGAATCAATCGACAAAGTATTGCAACATGTGAACAATCAGCGTGGAAAAATAGAAGAAAATAATCTTGTGAAATGAAAACAGTAATTGTTATTTAGTATACGTCTATCATGTTGTCTATGGGGGAATTTGTCGCATAATTTTAATCAATCTGTTTCTTTATAAAAATTGATATAACTCTACTGCTGTTGAATGACATGGAATTAATTATAATACTCTTCATACAATTTCCATTATCCATGTAAAATAGATATCTCCCACTTGACATATCCCTGCCACCACTCTCCAAAGCTTTTAATAAAGTAAGATGATATGAGCACAACTAACAATCAAGTACAAGTACAAGTTTAATATCTTTTAAAATGAAGAGAAATTTGATTGTAATTTTATTTCCACGGAAAGGTTATTTTGGTATTCAGGACTGTAATAGATTTTCTATCCTTTAAATTGAATGACAAAAAAAACTTTACTTTGTTTGTCTGACATTTTAAAGTAGATTTAATCAAAGAGCTTCTACACCAGCTCTTTGATTTAATCCTTAATATTTGCATAAGATGTCCACCTCTCCGCAAATAATATGCGTTTACTTAGACCAGGGAAATGTCACTTGCCATATCCCTGCTATGCCGTAGGTAGGGGAACTTAACAACGACCCGAAAGACAAAGCCTGTAAAATTATACGCCTACAATAAAATGAACATAAAGCCTACCTAATATTCAGGATTCATAGTAACTTTATCTTGTTTTATGTTAGGAATAAAATCTATGGTGTCGAGGTCTCTACTGCTCATTCAAAACCTGGTATGACGTCACAGATGAGTCTTACCCAGTTTTAAATGAGCAGTAGAGACCGAGGTAACTTTGACTTTATTCCGTTTCATAAATACATCGATTTTTCAGTTTAAAATCAAAATGAATTATCAATTCTATCACCACTAGTGTCCGGTTATCCATTTCAAGCTCCCTCATTGGCTGACCAGCCTCATTTGCATAATCCTACTGTCCGATTATTACTGTTCGGTTATTACGAACATACGGTAGCAGGAAAAAAAATGACCAATGACATCACTCCCAGTCAATAACGGGACAATTGCATACTCATTAGATTGACATTTTCTAATGTGGCGTAACTCCTACATTAATCATGGCAACCACCCCTAGCAACCACGGATTAACACTTTAATAATATTTCTACGCACAAAAATACTCAATTTTAGTTCAGCAGGAACAAACTTTTTGCTGCCAAGCTGATTATGCCAGACTTAAATTGAGCAACAACATAGTCCAATATGCACAGCTTAAAATAGAATATGCAAATTGCAATTAATACAAAATAAAAGCAAAATGTAAAAATTAAAAAGTTAGGCCTACAAGTTGATGCTAACGTTAATACAAGTTGAACATGGCTATAATTGTTAAGTACTTGCACCAAACAAGTATATTACTAGGAATTGAGCGTGCCACTGCCTGCTTTACTGTACTTTTTTTCTAGAATAATTAGTCTTATTTGTAACATTAGGGCTTCAGCTTTTAAACAGTGTTTACAACACAATTGAATTGCACGTACCTACAGGCTACGCAGTATTATCATTAAACTAGCCTAGCACAATGCATATCCCTTAACAAAAGTGTTATATTTAACAATTTTCAAAAGTGTTCAAACCTTCCTATTCTGACAGAATTTGACAATTTGACCATATTAAATAACAGTAGTTTCTGTTCCAATAACAACTACGCCTGAAAGAGTTACCTTTTCCCAGTATTCTTTGCACTTTGATGGGACACGGCCGTGTGTTTAAGCCAAACAGATCGTCAAGTGCACTGATGCAGTACATGTTTACAGCTGGCCGTCGGTACGGATGTACGGTACCGGTACGAATGTGGTGTAGTGACATGACACTGACATGACTTTGACCTTTGTGTATTGCTTCTCGCTAAGTTAACGAAGATATTTTTTCTTTAGGATAAAGTATTTGTTTCTTCTGAAATATTGCTTTTATATTGCAAAATACTTACATTACATTTCTAAATTGATGAATTCGCGAGTCATTTACGAGACCATGTTTTGTTCGTTGGACAAAAATACAAATTGGTAGATTAGAATCAGTCAACATTCTCTCTGTGTCGTCGTATGCAAATAAGCTGGATTGACGCATGTGCGGTACTGTGTATGAATTTCGTATGTTTCGTCATCTGAATTTGATCAGATTGTTTTAATTTTTCAAAGTAATTTATCATATTTGGTGATAGAATAGATATAAACTGCTCTTGCTTGCCCATTGTTGGTAATAACCGGCTCGCCTAAATAATTTGAACTATAATGGGCTTGACTTCGCCTCGCCCATTATTCTCCAAAATATTTGGGCTTGCCGGTTATTACTCAACAATGGGCTCGCAATTGCAGTTTATTTTTTTAAATGTAAGAGATCAATTTCCAGTTCTTCTATCTTAATCTCTTAACAAGAATACTCACATTATCATAAAAAATTGTCTGGACAACCACTCCAGCGTCTGCTTATTTGAAAGCTATGTTTTTTCCCTTTAGATGTTTTTTTCTTTAGCTACACGCGCTGTATATCAACGCGTATAGAAAGATGTACGTACACATTTATAGCATGTGTTTGACGCGCATGAGTGTTCTTATGTGCGTTTGCAAGGATTATTAAAGAACATAAAAATATTCCCATTATATTCTTTAAAAATCTAAAGTAGAATGGTTCATCTTCAACCTCACCACTCATTCGTGACGGTGAGAAAGTCATTTGATAAGTTGATGACGGTTTGCAGCACCATAAAATTTCTTTGACCATGTCTACCAACTGTATTCGAATGTAAGCGTATTTTTTTCAGTTAACCAATCAGAAGCAAGGTTTTATGAATTTCAGTTCACAGTTCATCTTACCTTTACAGTTTAAACGGACAGGTAGGACTTAAATGGTACATGTAAATAATCCATCAGAAGTTGTTACAAATTTAAGCAAAACAAATGACATTTCATTAAGCAGAAACTCGTGCCAGTGTCTTTGATCAGAGATTTATTTGGAGAAGAAAAAAATATGATCAAAAATTAATTCAAGCCGAGTTGATGAAACTGACAGAATAGTTATGATTTATTCACATCTGTCTTTGCTAGATGTATTAACTACGAGAAAGTGTGACAATTCTCTATTTTCCAGATTGAATGAAAGCTACTCTTTGAAAGATCGACATCAACGTCATGCTTGCTTTTTAAGAAATAATAAATCTCATTTAAACCATATACTTAATACTATTGTAGGCTTCTGGCTATTTCACCATACTTGTCAGGTACGTAATGCCAGACACAAACATTGATCTTGACAGTTCGACAGTATAACACTCCAGTTCTTTAAGAGAAAAAGTTTTAACATTAATAAATAAACGAGCTTAAAAATTATGGAAACTATACAGATAGGCAGCGAGAATGGTTCAATGAACTGTTTGTTATCAAGTTCCACTCTTCAAAGTTTTTAATAAAGTAAAATGGTATGAAAACAACTAACGTAAGTACAACTTTAATATCTTTGAAAGTGAATTGAAATTTGATTATGACTTTATTTATGGTGGTCGATATTTTAATACTTTAAAAATTTTTTATACTTCAGGCCTCTTTTGCAAAATATTAAATAAACAAAATTGTTTTAGGCTTTTGTCTATCAAACATTTACAAACTCATTAGAACTCTAATATGTTGTCTTCCAAAACTCAGAGCGCTGGCACAAATTTAGCAAGTTAGTTATACAGTTTATATTATTTCACAAAATGTCATCAAGAAATTTCGAAATTGCAACGGACCTGTCAGAATAGCATACAGTACCGACGTGCTGCTTTTTAGGTACGAAACCTTTCTCTGAAATTAATTACGTTTTCTGCACTACGAATATAAAAGTTACAAATAACAATTTGTAAAATATGAAATACAAAATCATACCATAATACTTATACATATACCACTTACGTATAACAAATAGAAGAAATAATAATAAAACGATGAAATTTAAACTATATGTTTGATATCTATGGAGGATAAATAGTTATTCAATGTAAACGTGTTCCGAACAGTTACAAATAATGTAGCTCAATTGTAATTACGTACAAAAGTAATTCAAATAATTTAATCACACGATGAAATTTCCTGTACACACCATCATTTGTAAAATATATAATCAAATAAATGTTAAATCTTTATTGTAAGTAAGTACCGATTATACAGTTGTAAAGACACTGCATTGCTTAACATATATTATACACAAAGAGAAGAAATTACTAACATTTTTTTTGGCTTAAATCAGCACAACAAATTAATCACATGAAACAGAGCAGAAAGGGATAACAAACTCAACAACAAGCCGACTGAAGAATAGAGATACTAAGATTATGCATATATATGCCAGGGTTATGTATAATGAGTATCTATTTTGCAGTCTATCGGCTATTTTCATTTCACGTAGCAGTATATTTACCTCCAAGGGCTACGAATTAATTTGCATGCCATTCTAATTGCTTCATATATTGACTATATACATGTCAGTTCCTTTCGGCTAAGCATAGACAACCACGTCATATAATCCAAAGCTATGTTAGGTGACCGCATGTCGAATGAGTGCAGATAATTTTAAAATCACTTAATAAGCACAAATATAAAATGTTTGAGTAAAACTTTCTATAGAGTTTTATAATTGAATGATTACATTGTGTGTTATCTTGTCTTTATTAGAATAGAAAATTACTTGCTTTTAGAGACCATGAATGCTAGAGGGAAATAAGAATATATGGTCAATGACCTCATCAAGGCTTTTAGCTTTTTTGCTGGCACGTGCGTCTTGTATGAAAAACACTAGTTAGTTCAATCTTCGAGTGAACTTGTACAACATCCCTAAGTTATGAGAGGCATCAAATTGTGTAAGAAGATGAAATATTTTTTCTTGCCTCTCACAATATTATAAGTATGTCAAATGGATTATTTTTGAAAGTGAGAGAAATGCGCAAACGGGGAATTGATTCTTGTGTACTTAAAGTTAGGTTTTAGCAATATTAATTTGCTTTCAATTATGCAAAATGGATTTAATTTTAAAATTAATGTGAATGAAGTAATACAATGATTCACAATGCACCGTTTTGAAAACAACAACTTTCGACTAACAGGAATCAGGTTCTCTTCAAGGTAAATAGATATAAAGGGATACATTTACATACCTTGTCGAATTATTCAGTATCTGTTAGGATGAAAGCTCACTACGTGTTCTTGTTTATTTTGTATGTTGTAACTGACGCTATTTGGTAATTAGCTCTTAGCATGTGTATGGATAGCCTGGAGGCTCAAATTATACTTCCATGGCCACTTATTTAAATAAGTGTTCATGGAAATACATTACGCGACATATCTGCACAAGCATCCCCGATCAGATTTATTAAGATCAATTGCTGACAAAGATATCTTCCGCAGACATTTAGCTGAATTAAATGATAGCTCTTATTTCAAAACAACATTAACGTCTAGTTTATGTAACAGTGACATACGTCGCTGACCATAACAACAAAGTAAATTATGCCTCTCAATCAAATAATATTTTTTTCTTGCAACAGCAACTCTTTACTAAGTGGCTATCAGCTGCCCTTTTAGGGTTATCATATAACTGTATAATAGGATAAAAACAATAGATCTAGATTATATTATTTACATACATGTATCTTGTATAATTATTTATCCTAAACGTTTGGAAATTGGAAGATGTTTTCGAGGATTATATGATTTTTAAGTACACATTATTGAGCATAAATCTATTTGGTATATGCGTGTATGGTGTTATAGTATTTTATTGTATATGTTAGTATGAAACAGATACTCTAAAATGAGCAAACTACATGATCTCCTAAACTAGTGACAGCGCAAATATTGAGTATTTAATACACAAGCCAACCTTATTAAAGCGGAAGACCCCTGGATTTCCCGACTAGTTCAAATGGATAAGCATCGTGAAAATAAGGGCTAACCATGTTCCCAATTATCTGTACGTTTACTGGCTTTCGAAGAATCGTGGCCTCATACTTCTTAATAATTTCGGGGAGTAAAATACAGATGTCTACAGAGATATATTGACAATGTCTCATTTGAAAACGGATTGGGGGTTATAATCAAATAATCTGTCTATAAAAAAATACACGGATAACCCAGATCTGTATGTGTAAATCCTACAGTCATATCTAAACTTGATATGTCAATTAAACATTTACTTCTCGGAATATTCACCTTGCAATATTAACTAACAGTTAATGGGGCGATCACGTCTCATTATAAGTCGTAGTGATGTCATATATTGCAGGGACAGGTCTTACTGATTATGCCAGATGTTACTTTTCTTACTCTGTAAAGTACGGTAAAATTCGGAATAAACTAGAAATTATAAAATGATGGTACGTTAACATATTGAATCAAACATCTCTTAAGCATTTAAAGGAGACTTAATGAACGGAGGCAAATCATTTGATCTAAACGCCCTAGTTTCATGATCATCCTAGAAGTATTTGTTTGGTGCACTGCATTTATTGTTAATAAGTATGGTGATATCGCTAAGAGTAAGTCAAAACTAAGTGAGGGGAGATAATCGGATTAATATAGTGACAGGGCCGGATTTCGACATGTGGAGGCCCATGGGTAACTTCAGGAGTGGAGGCCCACACTACTTTAATGACCGTCGTCCTGGGGGAAGAGGCGACCCCTTTGGAATTTTTTGGAATAATTAAGGGTGCTTAGATGCAAAATGGTGCAGTATTTTGTGATTTTTGAGGTAAATTTATGTTCAAGAATTTTCATTTTGTAAGCCTGTTTGCCTGCCCAATTTTCAGTACAAATGAAGAGGTTGCTACCACTCCTACCAATGCAAATAAACAGGTTGCTACAACAATTTTCCCTAACAATTTTTTTCATGGAATATGTGGAGGCCCCTGGTTGTGGAGGCCCATGGCCAACTGCCCACGTTTCCCATTGCTAAATCCGGCCCTGTATAGTGATGAATATCAAATCAAACAGTTGATATTATAACTGAAACTACTCAAATGTATTTGGTAGTTTTACAACCCAACTTTTATTCTGATTAAATATTCATTTTTACATTAAACTTTTATTCAAAATTGCTTTGCTGCTCAAAATATCTAAAGCAGTAGTCCTTTAGTATTTCATCTCATTATCTATCACATATATTACTTATTCAATGAAATCAATTAGAACTACGCCAGATGAAGATTTATAAACCGTACATCACTTTTTTAATCAATTAATTACTTTTTTTATTGACAGGTTTTTAAATCTCGTAACAAAAACTTATTAAATGCTACGCTTCTCTACATTTGGGTTAACTATCTTTGTCAATACCAATTACAATCTGGTGACCAAAGATGACATCAAATGAAAATAGTCCTTGTAGAAATTAAAAGATTTGCCAAGAAGTCGAAAACATTAGTACGGGTTGCTTCTGTAAACAGTCAGCAGATGCATATATATCAAAAATCCTGACAGCTTTACCTCAACTAAAATCAGTGAGGAACCACGTCATCGAAATGAAGATAATATAAACATTGCATGCACTGAGACCTTCTTGTGTAATTGCAGTTATTAGCATAGCATCAGCCGTTTGTGCTTCCAATTGATATAAGCAGGGAACATATTCAAGCGGCCTGATATTGAGATGCATTCTCAAGCTGGCGGTTTTTCTCTCACTGAAAATGATATACAACAGGTAACATATTTCATATGAGACATCTGGAATCTTTGATATGCAGTCTATGGGTGTTGCGTTGATCTATACAATAGACCAGGAATGTGGTTCTTAGATGTATGTAGAATGAGAGTACAGGTTTGCATACAAAAGATGATGCAAATATAAAGCCACAACAACCTTGTAACATGTCAGTATTTCCCACTATAAACCACAACGACAAACATGTCAAAGGGCTTATCTCATGACAAAATTGAGCCTCCAAATTTTGGAGTAGAAGGGCAAACGTCAGAGGTCAAATGAAATAATCTATTACAGATAGAGGTATTTTTTTAAAGAAAGACATGTCATCTTTAAAAGTAACATAGGTGGGTAGGGTAATACATCTTCCAAAAAAAAAAAATATTTTGTAGATCAAACGTCAAGGGTCATAGGTGAAACATGTGTTTTTAAGGACTTTGAATGTGACATACAACAGGCCACATATTTCTGGAATCTATGATATGCAGTCTTTGGGTGTTGAGTTGATATGTACAATAGACCAGTTATGTGGTTCTTATGTGTATATGGAATGAGAGTACATGTCTACAAACAAAAGTGGGGAGGATAACAGCCTTGTATTTGTAACACGTCAGTATATCCCAGTATGAACCACATTAAAGTGCACGTCGAACTGGCAAATGGGCATGAATAAGAATGTTTCATAAGAAACGTAATTTATATATTTGTTATTTATTCTTATTTTCTTGATTTTGCCTTTTTATTATTTTTATTTCGACATGCACAAACAATATATGCATAAATGTACAGTCATTTAAAAGCAAATTTAAAAAATGAAATAGTAGAAACTAGTCGTTTCTTACAGAGAAGTCACCTTAGTTATATTCAATATAAGGGTAAAGTGGAAATATAATGCTACTACTTTCTAAATACTACTTTTAGCAATAACAAAATAAACTTCAAAGATGAAATTAAAAATAGTAAAAGATGTGATACAAATGCTGATAATAACCTCATGAGAACGAAATTAATGCTTCTAAAGAAATGGTCATTGCCCTTCAAAAGTCATATTTTCCCGACATTTGCAACACAAATTACTTCCCTGATCAGATTTATTGAGATCAATTGCTGACAAAAATATCTTCCGTTGACATTTAGCTGTAGGAGATGATAGCTCATATTTCAAAATAACTTTAACGTTTAGATAAGTAATAGTGACATACGTTACCGACCATAGCAACAAATTAAATTACGTCTACAAATTAAATAACAGTACAGACATCAGTTGCTGGATACTTACGTTTCTCTTTCTTGCTTGCCTTGCTGATGTCAAAGAATTTCGAGAGAATATGACATTTACAATAACACAAGTGTGATAAATCCGTGTTTCTCCTTTCTTCAAATTTCTGTCAACTTAGCTACAAGAGATGTTTTCGAATTCGGAAAACAAATTTACGTACATGCTTCCAAGTGTATCGTCAAAGTTCCAACTGAAGAAAAACATGACGAAGTGTTTTGAAACCAGTGAGCGAACGTGAACTTGGGATTCCAAGTATTGATGTGCCTGCGTCTCCGTTTGAACGTGTGTTTCTTGAAATTAACGCCATGATATCACTCAAAGATAATGGCACATGCGATGATTGATAGTTTGTGTGGTACCTCACAGACAACAAGGTGCCACATGTTCAATGGTGTATGTACAAAACAAAAAGCAAATTTTCCAAGAAAAGGTGTATGGGTTAAAATGAAATCTTGATTCACTTAAATATCATGTAAGAATAAATCAAATTGCAATTTATGAAAAAGAAGTCTTGCAATTTGGACTTAAACCAACTTCTTTTGTTGAAACTTCCGTAAAAGTTCTTTAATTAAAATTCCTTTTGGGAGTTCTGTTGGTTAAAAGGGTAAATAAAGAAAGGTTTACCTTTTTTTGCAGCCAAATTAATTGTTATGACGGCCAGTGGGGTATAGCTGTCTTAGTTACAAATTGCGATTTTTTTTTTTTCTTCTCAGAGAGTAGAAAAATGGCCAGCCCTTGTCGTGTTTTAAAGGTAATCATAATAATCAATTCTCTTAAAATCAATTCTCTGAAAGAAAAATTTGATTTTGATGGTACGAAGATTGACATTGAGAAATTGGCATTTGCAGAAAATTAAACTTTAGCAAGTGCATATATTTTGACCAATTTACGAAAATGTGGATGCATAGGTAATCGAAAGTGAATATCCAGACATTTATTAGAAACCACTGATAGAGATATCAATGGTTTATGTGTTATATGCTCTTTGCATGCGAACTCGTTTCTGTTTTCGATTATTAAGACCATTAAAGAGGGCATAGCACCAAAAATAAGATTTAGGTGTATAACACATTTGCACAGTTCATTAATTTCAAAAACATAATACCCTTTAAAAGTCCCGAAAAGAAATTGTTTGCATCAAAAATGAGAATAATCAAACAATTGACGCTCCTAATAATGCAAAGATTGAAAAACTGCAAAGCGAAACCGAAAATTGTATAACGTCATTCCAAGAACGATCTTATCAGCGAATATACAAATACTAAATTAAACTTCATCTTTGCGTCGCGATTCCTCTTCTTTAGAAGACATTGATCGTGATATAGCAGGTTCTTTCTGATGTAAATAAATATTCTTATTATAATTTCAATGTTTAGAATAATTAAAGGTTGAGGCAAAACTTTGAAAGCCCGTTTAAAATTCGTGACGTAAAATAATCCGTTTGGAACAAGTCAATGGGTATTTTTTACAATAGGAATCGAATTTGAATTTACTAAGTTAGGTTGTTGCCGACAGGAAAGTTCGGAAGATAATTTTGTTTTCAGCCTATGATTTCTTTTGTAATAAGTAATACATCGTGATACATACAAATTATGATATTATCGTGTGAAATGTCAAATTAAGAAAAAGATTTCATGTCGTGTCGTCATGTTCAATTGCATAAACTTCAAAAATTAGGCCTGACGTTAAACACTGTGGAACATTTCTTCCTATCCTTATAGCATCTTCAGGTCAGAGTTGTTTTTGTCTTTGACTTGTTTGCACTTGTTGTCCCTTTCTCATCACTCAATCCATTTTCAACATTCTTAATTACTTTTTCGATATTTTCCTTTCCCTTGAACAATCATCGTATAAAGTTTTTCGTAGTCACTTCATTGTGGAAACAAACAATTCCAGAAAAACACTTATATCGTTGTATTGATTGTTCTTTCTTCATTTTTCGCTTCTTAATTTATCAACTCCTGAGAATGATGTGTTATAAATGGACCCTGTATTTTTTTCGGAAATGAATAAAGGCTTCCGAAATTTAAATTGTGCCAAGTATTCTGAATGGAAGTTTTAGTTAATGTCATCCCGTATCTGATGGGTTTATTGTTTGAGGATTCTTCAGATAAAAAAAAATGTTTAGAAAGTTTATATGAATGATATGTGTAGGAGTGATTTTGATCACGTGGTGTATCTAATTAGAACAGAAGCCTTTCTATGATGTGTTCGTCGACAGATAATTGGGAAAAAGTACTATTTTATAAGTAAAATTAGAATATACGAAGACCTCTTTCTGGATTTTAGATATGACTATAATATGAAAATATAGTACAAATGCGAAAGGATTTCTTAAGTGTGGAGAAAACTTTATCAAGAACTTGATGCACTCACTGGTATTGGATATCACGAATAATTTTGAAATCACTTACTACAGCACTGATAAAGGAAATAAGGGTTATACTACAACAGAGGTATAATTTGCATTTTGAAATCATGAATAAATGATTATGAACCTATAATCCATGTATTTTTGTAAATCTAACACATTTCATTATCACGAAAGAACAGAAGTAAGTGAATACAGAGAAATTGCATTTAAAGGATTTGTTCAGTGGTGAAAAGAAGAAAATGGTGAAGACACTTATCTATGTAGAAAGTCTACTGTAGAAGGCGGCCCTCACCCTAACTTTCTTAACAATTGTTAATGTATTTTGATTTAACGTTTTACTATTTCAATTATTTTTTCTCAAACTTTCATTAGGTTGTAAATTATAACAACCCTTACTAGAGTAGGCTTTATTACCTTCCTGGGAGGAAACACATGATAGAATACATACTTTGACTTTGAGGAATCTGAGAATGTGATGTCACAACTAGTCTGATTTCAATCGTTTCGACACAAATGATACAGAACTTTCATCAGTATTGTGTTTCTTTTAAAGTACTTTCATATAAGATGAATTTACTTGACCACTGAACTATGACTTTTTCAAACCCTTGGAATAAGTGATATATTAAGCGCTTAAGAGTCATTTTGTTGGAAATAGAAATAGCAAATGACACCAAAATAATAAACATATATTTTTGAGGGCTTTCTAATCCAAGAGGTAAGTATTTGGCACTATTTTGTATGACTTCGCAGGGACAGTTGCATACTAATAAAGCAGATCGAACACGACGAAATCAAGGTTTTTTCAGTCTCTATTTGTTGCGTTTCCATAAAAATAATAATGATAGGAAATGACAAAGTAGAATGCTACCACACGAGTCCTTCAGAGTTTAGCTGAAAGTTCCCCTATGCATTAGCAATTCTTTGAACATACATGCAGGCATAGAAAATATAACGTTCTACACCTCGAGACATCGGATAATCTGGAAATGTCTACAAGGATTTGGCCAGTGAAATCCTACAAGGGAACATGATGATATACATATACATAATCAAGAAAACGTTCTTAATCTCGAGATACCGAATAATCTGTAAATGTCTACAGGAATTTAGGCCAGTGAAGCTGAATAAAGAAACGTGGTAGGTGTAACTTTTTCACATTTTGAGATGGATCTAAACAACGGCCATAGTAATAAGTTATTGCGTGATAAATCAAGTTTTCTCACTTGCGTGTCCAATCAGACACGTACTCTATGCGTGATGTATACATATTATTAGCATATTGTTGTCGATAGCAAATGGTAGAAATCGTCAGTTAGTAGAAATCGTCAGTTGGTATAAAAATAGATATAGATTCCGAGAGCTTTCCCCTCTATTGGTTTCTTTGTTTTCAAATCTTGCTATTTCCTCAAAAAAACTTGTCAAGATTTGTTATGCTTGTTACGAAATGAATGTATGAGTGTGGAAGGTGAACAATTCATCAATAAGTCTGACGTGTGTGACAATTTGAATACGTTTTCATCATATATTTTGTAGATGTCTAAGAGGTTAAGCCAATGTTGCCCGTTATAGAAACATCGTTTGTACAGACATAAAAAGAAAATGTCTGTTCTCTGTCACCATGCATCATAGCTTGAAAAGCTCCCTACAGGTCGCCTAAATTTTTTGGTAACATACGTAAGAAGTTGATTTTAGAATACGTAACCAATCTGTATCAAAGAGACCCAATTAATTCGAACGTTTTAATCCCTGAAGAGACAAGCGATACAATTAGTCTCAGACTCATGGGACGTTTGAGACAAATTAAAGAAGAAATTAATATGTTGAAAAATATTAAACATCGAGTCATTTTCAACAGTAGAAGAACATTTCCAATGTTATTAAATAAAAAAAAAAATATTTACAAAAATAAAAGCAATGTTACGTGCTATTTAAATAAAAAATATGTAGTATGTTGCAAATAACATGCTTTTAGATCCCGAATTGTTTAGCAAACATTCTTCCTAAAAAAGTTACAGCTTGCCCTTTATCAAACAAATTCATTGTGCGGATTTTTATGGCCAAAGAAAGAAATTGGAAATAAAAGATTTAATTAAACAAAGTGTTGATATTACCTTAAAAACCACGAAATGATTGTATATATAAGGAATATAATTATTTTGTATATATTTGTATGCAGGTATATGTAAATAGAGTACATGGGAGATGCGAAACGAGTAATGGGTTAAAAAGGATAATATTGTTAGATAGTCTTAGTAAAGAAACAATAAGCAGCAATCCTTATGTTGTATCCTTAACTTATATCCATAACTGTTATAATTTAGCAAAATAATGAAAACAATAAATAAAACGAAAATTATAACTATATCATTTACCATGACATTTCATTAGAGGAAGAGAGCTCGTAGGTGAATCTTAGCTGTTGAAGGAGGCGGGTATATTAACCAAGTCATGTGAATAAAAACATTTTGAAAAGAATTATCACATATTTATGTAAAATTCTTGATCAAGTTTTAAATGTATTGCAATTCCTTCCGTAATTTCACTACTCTTTCATCAGTTATATCATAATTATCTAAAAGAGGTCATCATATCTTGTAAGTTTGCAATTATCTGACTTCAGAAAGACGTCAAAGGAAGTCCTATGTCCTGCACTGGATACATCACTGGTTCAAATTGATACATTGTATATCACTTCTTGAACAATGTCAAACAATTGCCTCGCAAGGCTGGAAAATCTTCTTACAGTGGCATTTTTTACAGATAAATGGATGACAATGAATAAGGCTTGCAAAAAGAATACTTTATACAATTGAAATGTCGGTAACCTTTTTTTTTTATTTCGAACAGAACATAAACATCAAAAGTTAAATCTATCCGAGCCATTAGACCCACAAGGCCGGTGCTTATCCCCGGTTTCCGTGGTGCAAGCAGATGAGAGCACATGACTCCTCCTGGTCGGGACGCCATCCATCGCAGGTTAACTTTCCAGCAATGCTGGTACTCATCTTACACCTGCGTGGACTAGAGCAAGTAGAGAAAAGTGTCTTGCTCAAGGACACAATGCAGCGCTCGCGGCGGGAATCGAACCCGGTACCATTCGCATACGAGCACGGCTCCTTAAACACAGAGCAACTGCATCTGTTAAAATATTTAAAAAAACATATTGAAGAACATCATACTCAGGTGTGAAAATAGCACACAGAAACAATAAGCGTTAGGAAATATATATATATGTTTTTCTAGATTTTTAAATATGCGTTTGAGTAAGACAAATGTAGGAAATAGAATATCATGTGGTAATTCTTCTTACCTTCTGAAAAGAAACTTAAGAAAACTTAAACTATAATCTATTCATATGCCTACAAGAAGTGAAGAGGAGAACCCAGTTTCACAATATAAAGAAACATGTAGTTAATATTTGTTGATTCATATCAACGTGTGTTGTTTGGCTTAAAAGTAGAGAATCAGGTTAAGCTTATCATGTCTACGGAAGGATTATCAGCTGGTGATGATTACCTTTCTTGAAGACTTTACTTTGTCATCCGTGAATTTGATTAAATTGATGTAGAGAATTAGGTTAAATCTTTCATTTTCAACGAAGAATTATTAGTTACGTTCAGTTTACATACAATAACTCACAATCTTTCCTGAAGTTTTCTGCGGAAGTTATGGTCACAAACCCTCGAGTAGCAGTTTACATTTAACATCCGTGAATTGTATACATTCAGTATTAAATCGATGAAGATTAACAGCTATAAATGATAAATATCTCATTGATTGAATTAACACAATCTTGATATATCTTTTGTCATAAATTAAAACAAACATGAAAGAATATAACAGCAGATGGAAATTACTTGGTTGTGTCTAATAAGGGTTGTCAAAATAAGGCTGTTTTTTGACCAGTCAGCATACAGGTGTGTTTGATCTGTTTATTGCAAAAGAGTATAATTCACCCCAAAAAGAATGAACTTTCATTCCATAGTTTGGAATGAAAATCGGTGAAGAAATTTCATTCTGATAAATATAAGCATAAATGAAATAATAATTTGTATTCAGTCATTTTCATTTTCAAATTTAAATGTTCATTTTATTAACCATATGTTGGACATGGATAACAAAGACTTATATAGACTGCAAATAGACTTACAGATATACCTTCTTTATTTAAACCTATAAGGTAGTTTTAGAGTCGTACTAGTCTAGGCTAGGGTCTACTTATTATTAATGTTAGATTTCATGCATTACGGCATAAATGTAGGCTTACGCCTCGGCTCCCTTGAAACTGCCTATCTGATTTTCCCCACTCCAAAAAAAATCCATTATTATGCTATATTACGAACTTAACTAGATTTCTACATTGCAATAATATTTTAGTTACTTACATGTCAGAAGTTACTTCTTAAATAGAATTGTGTGTGAAATTCGTTCAGGCTCATAAATATGCTATTCTGAAACATTTTATACTTAAAACATATAGGTTTTATATAATATATAATCCAGTTTATGTAAAAAAACTGTTGTATTAGTAATAACTATGCAGATATTGATAAGAATATAATTACAATGAAGAAACTCTCCTTGCTCTATATTAAGTTCGACACCACGAGAAGAATCTCAACTAACAGACGAAGAAAAGCGACAAGATGAGCACGAATAATCCTTTTCCTGTGTGCTAACCGTTTAAAGAAATACCACCTATAAACTAAATGCTGCAAAACAATTACACTTGTTTTGCTTTGTACTATGATAACGAACAATCATTACAATTTCTTGATTTGATAAAACTAAGTCATTCAACAATGCAAATTGTAACACGAAAGGAAGTCTAATCAAGAGAAAAGCTATGAATAATTTTTTCACTGTCACTTTCCTGGCAATCAATATGAAACATTATCCCCAAACATGAAACCCGTATAAAAGCATAAAGAACTAAACGTTATTATTTCCCTCGAATATCGATATTAACTTGGCATGCATTTTGATGAATATGCCAAAAGATGCCAATGAAAGGCAAGCACGAAATATGAAAATTTCACACACGCAGTGAATAACCAGTAAACAGCCAGTATTGTTTCAAATTTAACAGCGGGGCTCCCTGTTATCATTAAATAACAATGTTTTTATCAACCAGTAGTAAGTGGAATAACATGAAATGAATGTTCAGAAAGATTTTTTAGTGAGAATGTTTGAGAAAATGTGTAACCAATGCAACACATTGTATCTAGATTAATTTTACGTACCCTCAGGGTAACTTCATCGAAAAAATATATGTTACTATCGTGGTCCATATTACTTGAAGCTAAATTTAATCGATAACCGACAAATTGATTCCATGTATATTTACGTTTTTGTAGCTGTGCATATCGTATTACCGTAGCATATCGTCTTTTGGCATCCATCTGAATGACGATAGCGTACGAGATGACGAGAGCTCAAATAGTATTTCCGCTCGGAATGTAGGCTATCGTGTGCAATAATTAGTATTCGAATCAATATAATGTTTCCGAATTTAAGACATTGCCTGCTACATACAATCTATTCATCACTATTACATTAGAGTAAGTAAAAAAAGGGGAAAAAAAGAAAACAATCTGATATCAATGTTCATAACTAATGAAAATCATTTTAAATTAAAGAATTATTGAAACAATTTCACTCGAAGATTGTTTTGAACTGGTACACATTACCATATATGATGTTCAAATTGTCTAAAGAATTCGTGGAGAGATTGAAAATTGACCTACACAGCGTTAAAGGACTTGCATGTATATTGTTTCGGCAGTTTAAATTTTATTTTTTATGAATGTCTGGCAGATATTCACACTAACAGTATTTCTTTCATGACATGTATTACAAAAGAAAGAAAGCAAATTACTTCAAAATTACATGTTATACTTCAATGAAAATAAAGATGTGATTCTACATACCTTTGTATAATTGCATCTTTTTATCACACCTAAATCAATCAGTTATGAATTAAACGGTAGCTTCCTGATTATATATGATAGCATATCTCTATTTTAACTCACACACCTTTGTTGATATTAATGAAAACCAAGCACTTTTGACATAACATAATAGACCTGGGGCCTATATATTGATTGAGGCTATTGTCACAAGACATATTCACGAGATTAATAAAGTTTGCTAGAAATATAAAAGGTTTTAAACACAAGGAAAAAATAAGTATACATTCACTTTATTCTAGGCAAATATATTTTGTGTATTTAGAGAGTGGGCGCAAGGTATCAGTTTCCAGTCATTACATTGCACACAACCTTCATATACAGCAGTTACAAGTATAAACTGGTTTTCGCTAAATCTATTCTACAAATTCTAATTTCAAGGAGTTGGGAAGGTACAAGGTAATTCTGATCGATACAAAAATATCAATATGACTTACAATCTATTTTTGGAACAATAAAACGACCGAAGTATGTTTGATTTAAACGAGTCCTGTTCTGTTACTTCAAACGCAATGAATATGTAGAGCATGCATTAACATAGAAGGGTCTTGTGCTTATTATTATATATTTTTTAAAACAAATTAGAAAGAACTTGAATACAAAGCCTGAAAAAGGAAGTCACTAGAGTGCAGTTATATCTACAATCGTTTTACTTCTGCGATTCGGCTCCTGATGTAATTATTTGTACGATTTCTATGGGAGACATTTAGCGTTTGCTTTCTTTCGCTCTCTTTCTTGAAGCCTTGTTAAAAATATATTGATATTTTCTGTAATTCGACCAGTATTGATTCTATCAATGAATGAGTTAACTTGTGACGTGACGTTAGAATGCTTTGAAAAATTCCGTTTCCAGAGGTATGGATTAAAGTGATCTTTTTAGAAAACAGAGAGAACCACAAACAGTATTGTAGCATGAACGCAAATCGGCTTCATTGAACAGGTTACTGATACAGGTACACATTTCTAATATATACAGTGCACTTGGGTTAACATTTTTAATTGATTCTTGACAGCTCTTTGATTTTAATATCTTTAAAAGTGATCAATAATCAATATAATACATATATTTTCATTATAGTGTGAATACCACATTTTATCCCGCCCATTTTTTCACATATATTTAGTAGAATTTCGGATTACTTATGTCTTTCTTTTTCACTTATGTTTTCCCACTTTGTACATATAGTTTATCAAGTTAGCAAACAATTACAAATTGAATTTAATCCAATCAATTATTTATCATTATCTTGTAAAAAGTTTTTTGCAGCGAGGTATAGGACACTAAGTTAAATGCAGTCTAAAATATCATCATTCAGAACCGGTATGCTAAGTAAATTACATACAAATTAGAAAAATTGTCCTCTAATAAAGCAGAACTCAAACGTCTGTCGGCGAATGAGTACAAATTTAATTTAGTAATAGCTCTGCATGAATAAGCGAGATAATAGAAGTAGCGTCGCAATAATCTTCATATATTGTTTTAAAAGCACTTATGTTTATGATATGGTTTTGAAAGTACTTAGAACCCGTTGCGTTTTATGGCAATCCATATATTACTTTGACTAAATCGTAGCATAGGTCAATAGGCGAGTATGTGTTACTACTCAGAAACTGCTATTTATCGTATTGCTCACTTTCGGCCTTTGTAATTTAGAGGAATATTGATAATCAAAAAACAAAATTCAAGGGCAAATTATTCCCAGTAAATCTGTGATTTTCAGGAGAGAAGTGATATAACATTTCGGAGTAAAATCTGGTACCATTTTATCTTACGATAATTGGGTTTGTTGATTCTGAAGTGCTTGGCTTATAATTAATTGCAGCCAGTGGATAAGGCACGTTTTGTCAGGACTAAAGGGTTTGGATACTTCAGGTGGTCTGCATCAAAAAGCATAATAAGAAACAGTTATGTATGTGGTAAATGAAAAAAGGAACATTCTACAATCTTGGACAAAACTTGTTGAAACACTTATTGAAAATGCGTGATGCTTTATATGAACCTATTGTTTTATTGCAAATAGTTCCACATTTAGAAACCATAAACACTGCAAATTTGTTCTAGTGTTTCTCTAATTCTTATTCTTTCAGTATGAATATATATTTTACAATTTTAAAGACGTTCTTATAATTTGATTGACGTCGCTAGTATCCTCCTCCCTTACCTCACTAATCCCCCTCCCCCCCCCTTCCTCTCCCTCCCCATTCAATGTTGAGGATTTGTATGTTATTTTTCTGCAAATGACGCTAAAACAGTTATAATTCCAACATTGAATGGGGATGGGGAAGGTGGAGGTAGAGAGGGGGAAGAGGTAGGGAGTCACAATTGTCGGGAAAATATAGTAAAGAAACATACCACTAGCAGATATAGTTCTCAATTTTGTAAAGTGTTTCAAGAGTTCTGTCCAAGATTGTAGGTCAAAAAACATAAACGAGTGTCCAAATAGTTCTATTTTTTCTAAGTATACAACGACTTGCACAGATACTGCCACAGTATTTGTTCTTTAGTTGACACATTTTATTGTTGCCAATCAGAAAGAAGCTTTAGAATAAGCAATTAAAATGATATTGATTTAAACACCACACATTTGATAGTTTTGAATATACTTTCTTCAATATAATATAGTCATAAATTTATAGCATTCTGTAAATGTAAACACATGCTACAATTGTCATGAACATTTTTAAACGTTCAGGATAATTAACAAAATGACATCAACATCCAGTGAAAATAGATGTCTATATACTCGTTATTTCACAGTATTTTACAGTTTTAGGAAGGAGTGAGAGTTATAACGATAAGTGGCATACCCCAAAGGAGAACAAAAGACCAATAGAATATACTGCGATATCTTGACATGTTCCGTTTAAATAATATTGAATATTAATGTTGTATGGAAATAACTGGTGTTGATATACCGTAAGCGAATGACGAACGTCTCACATTTACTTTTTTAACAACTTATAATGCAATAGATCTCAACCACTTTACTGAGTCCAGGGGGTGTTAAGTTGCAACATTCCAGATAGTATGCACAAACACGTCAGGACTAGTATGCATTCAACCATTTCTACACAGGTCAGATTTTTAGACAAGATCTCAATAATACTTCGTGTTGCATTTCCTTTCATATGAGATCAAGCACGATTTTTATTTAATAGTAAAAGATTGCATTATCACACACTGTCGGAAAAGACAACTACTTATCATTCAGACAAATTCACAAAGCATCTATTGCATTGAAAAATGCTTACGCTTAACATCACCTTAGTAGTCTTTAAGTTTAAGCAATATATTCTAACTTTGAAAGTATAACCCCTTCTAGAAAGTTGGTGACTCTATTCAGTTACAACAATAAAGCCACAAAACACAAATTCCATCAATTTTATTAACTAAACTAGAAACGTGAATGAGTTTAGCAAATCAGAGATGAACCTCCGATATAGTGTTTGATATGTACTTTTAATTAATACAGCAAGACGACATAAGCTAAACTGCTCAAATATCTGTATAAAGTAACGAACATAAGCCCCATCAATGTAGATGGAAAATTAACATTTCCACCTCTTATCTATCTTTTTAGTATTTATCAAAAATATGCAATAACCCCTTAAGAGAGAACACTCCAAATTAAATAAGAAAGACAACAGTCAGTAGCATTTTAAAAGAGGTTAGAGATCGAAATGAAGGCACGTTGATGTGCTAATCTTAGTCGTAATTTAATATCACAGACAAGCATGCAACTCTAGAAGATTCTCCAACTGATTTATGTAATAATTAGTTGTAGAATAACGTTACAATCGGTGAAGTAAGTGTAAATGCATTAGATCGTACGAACCTTCACAATCATATAATCAACCATATATTTGATCTACTAAGCAAAAAAAACTTTCGGATTTAATTGTATGTGTTAGCTTTTATTTACTTTGATTGAATCTGGAATTCATAACACCTCGAAAATCACGTATCGACGAATACATCTTTTAATCTTTGTGGCTATGAATGTTTCCTGAGACAGTCCTATGTAATTATAGTGTGATAGTCTATCTGTCCATACACTCTGAAGAGAGACTGCGCAAAAAAACATCAACATTCCAAATGCTAAAATGTTTAGCATAGTTAGATTAAAGGTTTGTTGTTGAGATCTCTGTGCATCACAAATGAAATCAAATAAATACCTACAAAACACTTTTGAATACAATTATTCTTGAGTGATTATAGATCTAGATTGAAATAGATGACAAGCCATCGTTATAAAATCGTTTTTGAAAATGTTGAGTGTACAAACTAAATATACAGTGTACTAAATTGCTAAATATTAAAGTAAATATTGGACCATAAGTCAAATAAAAGGAAAGTTTCTACCACCTCTGGTAAAATGCACCTAAAAGCTGCACAAAAGACAAAGTAATATTCTAACATGACTAAAAGAGTAGGAATCAGTCTTTTTTGCAAGGAATTGTACCTCAAGTAAGTACATTGTGTAGGTCATCTTTTACTTCAAAGTGCTTACTTTGAAAGGCCTTTTTACTTGTTTTTCAAATTTCAAATACGCATAAAGCGACCAGGTTTAAACATTAGCATAGCAAAGAATCATTTAAAATATTACAACCTCAAAACTTAGGGTCCCCCATGTTTATAAACAACTCTTAACGCAAAACATTTTTGATACCTTATTTTGATACATGTTACGCACTTTTTATGTAATATCAGTATGTTCTTCTACGTTTCATAACTAAAAAAAGTTTGCGGGGAATCACATAAGAACTACATTTTGAGGACACTGCGCTGCAAAATTGATTAATCAGTTGGGAAAATGACCTTGCTATATCACCGTTACTGCGATATTATTAATTTCTGAGGACTTGACCCGGAAGCATGAATTGAGCATTTCGGGGTTTGTAAAACGATCACGCCCGAAAGAATCCGGATAATTCAATTTGCTCTGACTTTTGCAATTTCAATGTTCGTCACTACAGGAGATGATCAGATGACGTACAAAACATTAAATTTCGGGCTAAATTGGGATCCGAGCATTTTCAGTCTCGGTAAAGTTCCTAAAATAAAGATTTCGTGGCCCATTTTTGTGATGATCTTTGAAAAGGTTAGATACTTCAATCGTTTTTCTGATCTGTGTAAGTCACTTTTCCTCATAGCAGGCAGCTTTTTATTAGGCTCAATATACTTATCTCATGTGAATTATCAGTTTCTTTAAATTTAAGCCAACTTCAAGTATTTTTAGGGGATGAAAATGCTCAGGAAAAATGACAGTCCAAATTCTAACTTCTTAGACCTAATTTCCTTCATAACGTGACACGGTGTGGCTTCTCCGTAATACTAGGTTGTTATTATGGCAATGCATTGAGACATAGGACGGAATTACGCAAAATAAAATTGATTTTGTTGTACGATTATTGACAGAACCTAAGGATATAAAGAAATGATATTCTTGTTACCGTTATCCACAATTTTGGATTTGCTGGTACTAGGCCTACCAAAGAACGATCTGTTTATGCACCCATGATTTAGGCCTTAAGCCTAGTGGCACTAGTGGCACTTCCATACTAAAGTGGTTGGTATGTGCGGCCCATAATTGGACTGCAGTATGAGAGGTTTTTGGTTATTGCAGTATGACAGTGTTTATGATTTTGATACATGCAGTATGAAAATAAGTTGTTACCTGCAGTATGAAAATATGCAATTTTTGTGAGACCAGCAGTATGGGAGATTGGATTTTTGATACCTGCACTACGAAAATTCTATAAAAAAAGGTAACTGCTCGGGCGGCACATGTATACCTTACATACGGTAATATGTAACGGGGGTAATAAGGTCTATTAGGGTCTATTACTGTAGTATGACCCAAAGGCTCACCCACCTGAGTTGGACAAAATTGTTATGTAAAAAAGTGCATTTTTGATGAGTACAGATTAGGCACATGAAGGTGAATGAGAGAGACATAAGGCCTAGATCATGGCCATGCCTTAAATACCATGTAGGCCTAAGCCTATTCCATTGATTGCCTTACTCAGTCAGACCAAGAACTGAATAATCTTGCTTACAAGTTAGACTAGATCAGTACTCTTATGAGTCACCCCACAAAAAAAATTGCGACATAGGGCGTACCGGCAGTTGACCACATCAATTATTACATAACAGAACTTCAGCAGACAAAAACTGATCCAAGTGAATGCTGGAAATGGGAGTTCCATAAATATAATATATAAAGCATACATACATTCACAGCCCGCATCATCCCTGTGTTAGATTGCCCTAGTACAGTATTGATATTCTTACTAAAATCTTACCTTATGATTGATATTCTTAGTGTTGTAAAATAAATTTAAGCATACAGTACAACATTAATAATAATTTGACAAGTTCTAATATTACTCATTCTTTTTGTGCAACATTCTTAATAGCAACTGCAGAATCTAACATAATTTTGGAAGTATAGTAGTATTCCCCTTTAGTTTGCGTCCCCCGAAGTATTAGAATTTGTTAATATTTACCGTCTTCTCTGGCATTTCCTAACTAAAGTAACAGTTTAAGATACTGTAGTCCTACTACGTTTGTTGGAGTAGTCATGGTTATACTCAAATAATTTTAGACTACTATAAAATATTTGAAATTTATTATGTCATCTTTGACATCAAAAACAAAACTTCTGTAGCAACTTCTGAAACTGTCATGCAGACGCAATGCAGGCTACACAGTTACAAAATAGTATGACCCTTAACATTGCACCATAGTACTGCCAATGAATGTTGATTATTTGCTACTTTTTCGGAACTTATTTTTTGGTGAAAAATGTGCCAATATACATTTGGATCACAGAAATAACACAAAAAACATAACATAAAACTGATATTGGTTTTGAACATAAGTTTACAGTGCCTGATCATACATTGTATATTTACCTTACACAACGCCATGATATAGAAAATTTATGAAATGTTAACTAGTTTAAATTACAACAAAAAGTTTTTGTTTTTGTGTTTTTGTTTCAAAAACAATATTATTAAACTTCTGGCATGTTGAAAAGTTAAGCACACAGGTGGAGGTGTTTTTCTGAATTGATTTGAAGAACACTCTTTATCATTATCTGGCCAGACCAGTATTGAGCATTAATACAGAAATATCTGTGATTTTTTTCTGAGTGGGGAACAACCTACAGTACTATACACTATTTTAATGTTCTTGTTCTCAGTCTTGTTCTCACTTCAGAAATAATATCATTTGAAAACAAATTATGCTTGTTGTTTTACATTGCAGATTTGTGATTATATCATGACTTTTACAGGCCCCATAAACCAATCTTATAGTATATGTAGATTTGAACAATTTATTTGTTTTTCTTTAGCAATACTGAGAAAGACATTAAATTTGGTTAGCTCTGTTGATTCTCAGTTTGACCCCTTGGATATAGTATATAAAAAGCAGTATACTGTTGACAGGACTTTACAGTAATATTAGGTACCGTCTTCAAAAATCTTTTCATTACAGTTCATTTAATTTGTCATATTGTTTTTGTAGATTGAAAAGGTGTGGTTCGGTTCCATATGGAGTGTTACTCTCTTTTATAGTTCTGCTATTATTTTGCAGCTATTTTTCTCACCTTCATAAATTCATTCTTAAGAAAGCTAACAATTGATTTATACAAATTGCCTTCATGCATGTTGCTTCAAGGTCTCTATACTGTACATCTAGAAATAACAAATCATATTCATTTCAGAACTGTGTATATTAGGGGGAAAAGATTTAAGATTTTGAATATAAGTCACTGATATTTGCAGCCCAGAATGCAAGAAGGGTTAATGTTTGGATTGTTAAATTGCTGTCCTGTCTACTTGAAATAACTTTTGTGCAGGCTACTTGCAAAAATATTTGAATTCTGCTTCTGCTCAAACACAGAAAGAGCTCAAAACGTACAATTGAAAAAACATTTGGTCAAAAATATTGTATAGCAAAACCTAAATGATTTATATAGCAAAACCATTATAAGTGTTTTATACCTCACATGTTGCATAACCTACAGTATCATTTGATGTTATTTTTTTTTCAAGTATCCCTCACTTGTTTTAGAGGAATGTACTGCAGCATCACATTGTCTTGATATTAAATTAACTTATCACTACCTTTTTCTTTCCCTCAAAGATTGTGGCGGAACAACATAGAAATCAAATAAGTACTATATTTCTTAAATGAAAATGTGCTCAAATAAGTGCAGTATCAGGACTAGATCCGTATACCCATTAATCATTAGGTTGCATGGAAGCTACAGCAACACCAAGTGAAGAAAATACTGTGACTGATAGTGATACAGCATCGAATAATGTCTCCATCCATTCTGGTTTTTACAGCATACTTCATACGTGATAACATGAAATTAGTGTTGCTATATGTGAAAAATTGTTCCATGAGATGATTCTTTCATATTATATCTTTCTTTGTTTTACCTGCAGTAATAAATTTGATCAGTACATTTTGATATTGAAGCAGTGAAGACATGAATATGGGTACCACAATATTTTTTTTGCATCAACAGAAAACGTAAACAAGATGCAGATGGTTTAATGTTTTATGCAAACTATTATTATCGGCCCTTTAGAAAACTCAGCTTAAAAAAAGTAAAATGCCATGTAACTGGTCAATGGTCAATAATTACCATTTACCATCTCTTACAATGTTATTATTACAAAACAATAATTAATTTGTATAGCGGAAAATCATGTTAAGCATTTTTATGCGCTGTACAAAGAGAAAATGATGGGGAGGGGCAGGAAAATAAGTATAACTTATTAAGGATTTTTCTGGAATACATTTAAGAGATTTATTGTCCAGGATGAGGCATTGATCAGTTGATAGATTTGTTTATAGACACATACTTCGAAAGGCTGTCAAAAAGACTAGTGACATCTAGAACATTTACAAGGAAGTCTAGTGATTAAAGCATATTTATTTTCAGACAAACAGTAGCAAATCAAAATTTGAGCTATAATAGGGTATGTATAATTTGTGATGTAACTTAATCTGATTTAGAATATTTTTATAGTGTAATATATTGTTTTTTTCCTCTATTGACCTAGATAATTTATTTTTCACGTAGGATATGGCAAAGAAAAAACTAAACTAGTTGCTCTTTTTGAAACTATTGTGGATTACAATTTCGAAGAAAAAACAGGAAATGAAGGGCAGTTCCACTCACGAGACAATCAACACTTTGTATTTGTGTGAACAATCATTTATTGTGTTATTTCACTGACAAAGCTTTAAAATACTTAATTTAAAACTAAATTTTATTTACATCATTAACTGATGTCTGGTCCTTTAAAGCAAACATACAAAACTTGCCCAGAAGTAAAGTGAAATAAACCTGTAGTCCAAATCGAAGTTTAAAAGCATATATGAATGGGTAGGTGAAAAGCTTTGTGTAATTCTTTATATTTCCTTCCTAAATTTCAGTTCTTAAAAATGAGGACAAAGTCTATTCCTGCTAGATTATGGTTAAGGGTATGGTCAACACTTAAAAACGTTTGGCTAAAATTCCTTTGCATTTTTACAAATGTGTGACAAGAAATAACCCAACAAAACAAAGGAAAGGAAAATATATATCAGGAAATAAGAACTTCCGCTCACTCATACATTAAAAAAGGAAGATAAAGAGGAACAACATTTGCATATTGTGGCCTGCAAATTCCAAAATCCCTAAAATGTCAATTTTTAACCGATTTGGATGATTATTGTTTGTGCTATTTTCCAAATGCTCATTGGGTTGGGGACTTTTTAGTATTGTGGTGGTACCACATTTGGTAATTTATTGGCTTATACCACTCATGTGAAGTCTTAGATAAGACCCTGTATTAAACATTCAGCCTTTCCTGAAAACAGTTCATTCACACAGAAGAGGGGATGGAATTCGGTGAATGGAAAATTTGAAGTGACTTAAAATAACTCGATTTCTATTTGGAACTTAAAAGCACCTTGGATCATTCAGATTATCTTTAAGAACATCCACATTAAAACAGTATCACAACATTGATAGACTGACAGATAGTGACAAGGAGACGCAGCACAGCCCTCTGACTACATCACTTGTACGCCTTATAGTTATTGATTTCCCTATCATTTTACTCCTCTCAGGCCTTTCCTATAATTGATTGCGATAGGTTGCTTCAGCCCTCATAATAGTGCTCTAATATTATAGGTTATCCGAGCTTCCGTTGTGGGGACTGCTCCTCAGCGGTGTTATGTATATCCCTTACGTGCAACTATCTATGATCTTCTATTGGTCAAGAGTTGTATTCGCCAATGGATTGCTTAGTGACAGTGTCCTTCGTGACCCACCCTATTCACTCCCAAGTGACAGTTTGCCCCACATTGCACAGAAGAAGAATCACTTAAATGCATGACAGACGGACAGATTTATTTAAAGCTGGAATGTTAATTCAACAAAGTCTGGAGTTCCATGACACACAGGTGAGTTATAAAAGTTTCAGAGGTAAACATTCCTACCAAGGGTGTAAGAACATGGTTGGTATGGAGCAGAGACATCACTATAAGGGTCGGGGGTGGTGGGGTGGTGCCTTCCCCAAAATTAGACGCCAGTTGGAAATCCAAACGTTTCTCTTTGGGACACCCTCATAAATTCACCCAGTTGGGAAGCTGATGCCTCTACCCCCCCCCCCCTCCCCCTCTCCCACTTCCCACCATCACCACCATTTAGAAGACCCTGAGCCCAATCAGAGTACCCCAGCGACGTTTTTGGTAAGGAGACGCAAGTGACTTGGAGGTAAAAGTGCCAGCATATCAGGTTTGTGCTTCTATTCCCAGGGTCTCTAACCAATAAGGTACCACTTTTAATGGTAAACCTCCATACAATGCCAGTGTTATTAAAGTGTTTGCGTACATCTCAACGTAAATGTAAGCGGCTCAAGCAATGTTTTATTGCAAATACTTGGACAAGGGTCCCGAACACAATATTCCCCATGGACAAGAGCTACCCCACTGATTGTGGCGTAGCCAGCACTCAAAAGGTAAGGGGTTCTAGACCCCCAATCCAAAGACAAATTGATCAAATTTAGCCCAAATTTGAAGGCATTTTTTGGAAAGCGAAATTTATAAAGACAACAAACATTATCCCAAATTTGGAAAATTTCCTGTAAAAAGTGAGATCACCTACCCCTCTCCCCATTCACCCCGTGACTACACCACTGACTACAGAGCATAATAAAGTGTAAGTACCTTGCTATGTATATGAGAATAGCTGCAAATTAACATTTTTCAACTTATTTTGAGAACTACCCCTGCACAGTGGTGTGTTCTAAATAATTCAACAAGGGGAGTTCCCATTAAACAGTGCTGGACCTATTAGAGGGGTGAGGGGGGGGGGGGGACAAGGTTTATGGTAAAAAATGTCCAACTTTTGCCAAACAATACCAAAAACGTAATAGATATAAAAAACAACTCATTTTCCAGGCGAACAATAAAAAATGTTTTGCGGCCCCAGAGCCCCTCCCACTAAATTTCCAAAAATTGTGTTTGATCGTTGGCTGACAGGAATACAAAATTACCAAATTTGTAATAGTTGTTACCTGATATTATTAAATGAGGTAAATTGGTTCCTAAAATACGAATGGGGTCTACCTATCTATCTAAACTTGACAGTTAAACAGAAAATGGGAGTTATCTAGCTTTAAAACGCTAAAGCTGATATGTCGGGTAAACATCTCAAAATTAGGCATTAAATTACTCTTATAAATAAAAAAACCTTTCGCTTGATATACAATCGAATCTAAGCGTATTGTGTAAACCTCGAGCGTGTATTTCCCTCCTAAAGCATCAGTTGTTCTTGAGAGGCAGGAGCGCTATAGATCGTCTATTGGTGTTGTGCATCCGTTTTACGGACATGCACTCAATGCGCATGCGTTATAATAATGGCGTCCAATTCAAAGCGACAGCGGATCTAATTGAATTCGGATAGAAGTTATCTTAGGCTCTTGTTTTGTGATTTCTTCTAAGATGAATTTGAGATTATTTTTTTATAGTTTAGTTTTCATTTAGTTTTCCTTCACGAATTGGTAAGTTTTTTTTTTCTCGTGATTTTCATCCTTTTTGTATCTGTCGGTTGTCAATTTAATCACGGTTTTTATTAATTCGTAGGCTGTTGTGCGAAACGTAGTGCTCACATTGTGATATAAAACGATGTCGTAGTATCTTTGATCGTGTATCCATACGGTAAATATGTGTTCTTCGGTTTTAGACATAATTGCACTGATCTAGAACAGAGATTAAATAGAAATTCATCACTTGAATTCAAATTGATTGTCACTTGATTTAAGTTTTCGGGTCAATCGAGGTCATGTT
>JAIGNY010001317.1:1190000-1383079 GCA_020152595.1 Chiridota heheva
AGGAAAAATATTCGCATAGTCCCTACAATATCGCACTTTGTATCAAACCCTTACAAAACTGAACAAAACTAGCATACTGAAAGAAGATATTCAAATACTAAATCAAATATTTGTAGATTTTCATTATTAAATGCAAGTTCATTAATACCCGTTCTTATCAGTTGCTTGCATATTTCACTATTGTTTTGCCGTTTGTACTTCAAATGCTCCCGGTAACAGCAAAAGAGTGTCATCTCGTTTTTTATGTCTCTCGATATTATTCTTTAGTGCGCCTAGTGCTGAAATGACATACTGAAACCTAAAGAAAAAAATAATCGCACTGTTATTTGTTTCCTCAATTATCTGAGCGTGACAGTGACAGGTTAGCACAGGCAAAATCATTTACTAGAGATATGTGTAACATATCATGTGTGACATATCATTAACTGTAGGCCTACACATTTCTGGATCGGTTACGCATTTAAATGAATACATACAAAATGGCTTTTAATATTTTCTTTTATTCAAAGTGGAAAACATTTTTGTTCAATACTCTTCTAACCCCTCTGAATTGTTTTACTTTTACACAAATCAAATCATATGATCTTGTTTAGTATCAATTTGGCATTTTCGACACAAACCCGTTGGAAGAACTATTTCAGACTTTTTTAGGATCGGTAATCAGTTAACGCAATGTAGCGTTTATTTGCACAAAATATATTAGTCCATTAAGTTTGAGGCTATACATAGAAGGAGATATCTAGCCAAAACAGCTTTTGGAAGCTGGAGAAAGTTTGAAGAAGTTTTGAAATATAAATTGAGCCCTTGGTAATTTATCGCCGTGAAATATCGTATCAATTCATTTGCTATTTCTTGACGAATTATAAGCCATTAACAGATTAATCCAGCGTGCTATGCATTTCCAATTGATCTCTCTGCTGTTCTGGGATATATACTACGATTGCCATACAGTGAACCTACTAAGGTGTATACACTCTACGTTCCAACTCATGGCAGGGGACGACCAACGGAAGTCATATTTACAATATATTCAGAAACTTGCAGGTCATTATTTCAGTCCATCCCAAATTAAAGACCTTCCAAAACAGTTAGATGGAGGAAGGTTGTGGCCGCCTGCTTAGCAGCAGAATGATGACGATGACGAGGACGATGATGAAAACGAAGACGATGACGATGACGACGACGACGACAACGATGACAACAATGACAATGATGATGATGTTAGTGACAAAAAAATAGTGGGTTGGACAGGGTCCCGTCATTTGGAGAAAACTTTATTATATTAACGGTTGTTATTACAATAGCGGTTGCTATTACCATAGTGGTTGTTAAAATAATGCGGTGGCAACGGGTCAAACATAATGTACAGTAACAAATACTGCAACCGTTATCGTAATAATGATTAGAATAACGGTTGTTAGCGGTTCCGACAAGGCACCGTTTCAGTAATTTCAAAAAAACTGGTGAAATTCTTAGGCACATGTACAGTTCAACGTTATAATTTTTGTAAGAAGAGATTGATTACATGTGCCTTTCTTTAAAGCAAAAATATTTATTTTTTGATTAATGCTTTTTTTTCCTAGATGAAATTGAAAAGATATACATCAGATAGCTTTCGGCACCTTCGTGAATTTTAAACCAATCCATCAATATCATATAAAATCAATACCCCTTTCAACAAATTTAATCGCCCATTTGCCTTATATTCGTATATTCACTTGTTCACTTGTTCGCAATGAAGTGCAGAGGTGAGAACTTGCATTAGCTAAATATACAATCCCCGACAAAAGTAAATGAAACAAAATTGATATTTTGTTGCTGCTATTAACAACAGGGGAGATGAGGAGGATGGGGGTTGTGGGTGGTATGCGCTTGTAATTTTATGTGAATGAGACGCGAAATGGATAAGACATGAATCTCTAGTGTTTCCTTTCATTGATTTTGTCGGAGATTGTAGAGAGGTTCTGTATTGAATTAATTTTATAGATTTGTAAGGTACCTTGATAATGCTTATCAAGTTTTTCGTTTTGCTCTTCTACATCAAAATTGCCGTATCATCTAAAGTATAAGTATATAAGATTTTATCAAGTCCGTATTCTACCTACCGCCAATTGTCTTCAACTGCTGTGGTTATTCTTGCCCTTGCCAATTGGGACTACATGGTCTGTCCTCGAAATACCGCAAGAAATTCTGAATAGAATTTTTAATTCTGAATAAGAAAGCTTTGCAATTTGGGATGTATCATAATGACCTACACGTTTCTGAATATATTGTAAAGATGACATCCTGGTCGTCCCCTGCCATGAGTTGGAACGCAGAGTGTATACACCTTAGTAGGTTTACTGTATGGCAATCGTAGTATATACCCCAGAAAGTTCAATTGGCGATGTATGACACGCTGGATTAATGGTTTCTACTTCGTCAATAAGTACATTTTTAGAAGAAAAAAAGCAAACTGCTTGTCACGTATTTGGAACCATCTTGAGTTCTTCAAGGATTATTTCTAAGAGTTACTTAAGAAAAAAAAGTTCCAATTTGTTACGTATTTGGAACCTTCTCGTCTCTATGACCTGTTTCTAAGAGTGTACACCGTTTGATTTGTAATATGCATGACTCCAGCGTTTGATCTGCAACATTAATCTGTTGCAGGAAGTAGCGAATGCATTGATACGGTCTTCCACGGCGCAAGAAATTACTTACCAAGGACAGGAATCCGTACAGAAAAATTGTAAAAATATTTTTAGTCTCAATTTATATTGCGCTTCTTCTTCAAACTTTCCCCAGCTTCCAGAAAGCTGTTCTGACTAGAGATCTCTTTCTCAGTCTTTAGAGCCTCAAATTTGATGGACTTACATATTTCCTTCAATTGAATGACACATGACGTTAACTGATCACCGATCATAGATCAATAAGTTTACTTCCAAAATGACAAATTTATATCAAACAAGATCATATAATTTGTGTCAAATAGACTCTCATTGAGAGCGCTGCATAAAAGATCTCATTTCAAGCTTCACTAAATGTTAAAGACCTGCCAATATCACGAACAAATTGGAGTGAGATTTCATTCTGCTTATTTAGAGGGGTTGGAAGAGTATTGAACAAAGTTGTTTTCCACTTTAAATGAAAAAAACATTTCAAACAATTTTGTGTGGATTTCATTTAAATGCGTTACTGATCCAGAATGTGTAAATTGTAGGCCTACAGTTTATGATATGTTATACATATTCCTAGTTTATTATTTTGCGTGTGCTAACCTGTCACTGTCTCGCTCAGATAATTAAGGGAACAAACAATATTGCGTTACCTTTTCAACTTTTCTTTTCACGTTTCAGCATCTCATTTCAGCACTAGGTGTACTAGAGAAAGATATCGAGAGACATTTTAACTCCGGGAGTATTTAATCTAACAACGGCTATAACAATAGTGAAATATCCAAGCAACCGATGGGAATAACTATTAATAAACTTGAAATTGAAAATGAAAATCTTCGGATGTTCGGATTTAATATTTGAATATCCTCTTCAAGTTTGCTAGTTTTCTTCAGTTATTGAAGGGTTTGTCTCGAAGTGCAATATTGTAGTGACTATACAAATATTTTCTTTTGAAGATGGCCAGAAATAGTCATTTATTAAATCAAGTACTTAATATTTGTTGAGATACAATGCATTCTTGATTTATGTTTCCAGATATTAGACTGTGTCAGTATTCGTTTTCCACAAAATCAATATACAATCGTATAACCTGTAGACATATCTTAACATTTCAAATTACGAAATACTTGCAGCTACAGTGTCTGTCGGCGGATTCTATTTTAAGTGGTAGACTGTTTAAGATAGGTATAATCTGGTAAAAACTTACCAAACGAGTTGGGATAATTCATGAATAGGCAGGTGCAAGTTCTTTTACACTGAGAGCAATCATATTATACAGTAAAATTAGTATGCCCTTAGAGAAGACCTACATATGTCATAACATGGCAGCAGAATCTTAGTTTTTTACATAAATGGAGAGAAACGATAACAAAGTTGATCTACTTTCGAATACAGCTCAACAAACACGCAAACAACAAAGTTATTGCTTGTTTGTGTTTTATTATAAGAGCAGTCTCAATTCATTCAGCTTCAAGTAAGAATTATTGTCTTTATTTCAATTTGATTTTTCCCATTAACATGTTTCCTTGACAGCATGGTACATATTTCTTCACGTTATTCCCAGACAAAGACATCTCACTGAACAAGAAATATTTAGGCGTGCATCACATTACAGGAAACACTGAATTAAGTAAAGCGAAAGACTGGTAAATAGAGAAACTATGTTAAACGATAATACATGAACAATTTCCTCAAACGAACTATTTGTGAAAAATTGCTCAAATATCACACATATTAATGATAAAACATTCAATGTGAACTTATGCATTTCTTTCATTTCATGACTAGAAGTTTTACTGACTAACATTAGAACTGATCGCTCTGATCGCCAAAAAGGTTTTAGAGCTGTTTATAAAGTATCTTTCAAATTTGTTTCTACTGCAGTTTGGACTTCAATCTGTTTTAGGAATTTTCCTCTCATTCGGCAAAAAAGAGTTATTTCTAATTGGAGGAAGGAAGTCCACTATTTTATCTTGAATAGTAAAACAAAATATTTTTTGAAGTGCTTGAGAACAAACTTAAGAAGTTTAACACAGACTAATGAATTAACAGTAGCACACAGGTTTGATGGAGTTCCAAGAATGGTAGTTTTGTCATTAAGAACTTATTTTACCAGCAAGTTCCTTAATATACCTTCTTAATAAGTACATATTAAATCTGCTTGCCATAAACTATTCCAATTGTGGAATGTCGAACCTGACATTATTTTGAACTAGTTTTTGATTATACATTTATTTGAAAAACAGCAAGCAAATTTGAACTACTTAGTCAAAAATTCTTTAACATGTCTGAACGAAATTAAGTGGAATGGCGGGTAATTTAAATCAGCATTTTTTGAACATCAACTGGCAATAGAACACTAAGAAACCTCCACACAATTGACATAAATATTAAAGAAAAAATTGTTGTTGTGGTTCAGTATTGAGGGATCTTTAGGTAGTATCTAATTTGAAACAATTGTGGATTATATCAGTGTATTAATATTAGTCAGCAAAAAATCAAATTATATCTGTATTTCTATTTTATAGTTGTTATTTTGTTTTTATTTATTCTTATCCTGAATTCCTTTGTTGCTTTTTGTGGAAATTTATCCCAATTTTGTCTCATGCAATTAGCAAAGAAAATTTTGCGTAATCTAATTTGTATCTTGAATAATAGCATTTGATAGTTTGTTTTTTAACAAAGCTGCAATTTTGGAAGAAACTGAAATGACAAGATTCCACTAGAGACATGTATAGAGAAAGAAACCTTATCAAATGAAGGCGTTGAAGTTGTTACATATCAAGCCAAATGAAGGATCTTAATTCGATGATTTTATTATTTGCTATCATCTCCATTTGAAGATTTGAAGAGCAAAGCTCGATGGAATGAACATCAACAAAAAATTCGTTTTCAGATGCATTCATCAGGGAGATGGAGTTTTTGTATGACACTCAAAAATGATAAAGCGTATAGCCGTTAAAGGTTGGAGAATTTTCAGTAGCGTCTTCCCTTACAGCTCTAATATATATGAAGATATATTTGTTTAACCTCTGGTTGGCTAAGTGAGGTAATTAGTAAGTAGTATATTGAAAACTGTGAATTGTATTAAACGACGTTCGTTCGTAAATGTGAGATTGTAAGATTAATACACAAAATGGATGCATAGTATGAGTTCTAAGCTTCCAATTGGTCAATACCGCATCACAATGGCCTCAAATATAGTTCTCGTGTGATTTACATGAATGACCTATCAGTGAAAATTAATGCAGTAGGAAAATAATTGTAAAACTTGCATTTTATTTTCTTTGAGTGTAGAAAAACATATTATTATATTACATAAGTATACTAGATCTGCGTAACATGTATCAAAATGATATCAAAATCATTTGCACTAAGAATTTTTCATAAACATGGAGATCCTAAGTTGTGAGGTTTGTAATATTTCCAATGATTCTTTACTATCCAAATAATATCCTACCCTAGCCTAATCGATTTACGTGCATCTTAAATTTGAAGTACATCTAAAGGGGCCCTCAGAGGTAAACTTTTGAACCGAACACTTTGAAATAAAAATTACCTTCTTTCTCGTATGTCCAAAAGTTGTGACGTCCTTCACAATGTGCTTATAGAATAAGATCAAAAGTCTTTCCGAGAAAACCCTGATTCCAACTTTTTTAAGTAATGGTAAAATATATTTGTATTCAGTACAGGTGGTAGAATCTTTACTTTTATTTGACTCATGATCCAATACTTAGTTTTTATGCTAGATGTGACCACAAAATATTCTAAAAATATTTTTTATAGTAACGATTGATTGTAATCTTTCAATCTGTCAAAGATTGACAGGTTTCATGACACAATTCATAAACACAAAGTTTAAAAGATGTATTTGTTGATACGTGATTGCCCACTAGGTCGGGGTGTTATGAATTCCAGATGTATTCTGAGTAACTACAGCTAGCACATGTGATACCAAAGTCTTTCTTGTTAGTAGATGAGGGTTAGTACGATCTAATGCATTTCACACTTACTAATTCGGATTTTGTAGTTATTTTGAAACTAATTATTCAGAGTAATCGGCAAGACAACCAATAAGGTTTCCTGTTTTTTTGTGTTATTGAATTACGATTAAGATTAGCACATCAACGTGCCTTCATTTTGCTCTATAAGCGTTGTAAGTCCAAATATTTTGACTGTTGTTCTTAATTGTGAGTGCTCTTACTCGAGGTTTTGATAAATACACAGACTTACGAGCTAAGTACATTCCGCACTATTATACTTCTCGTCCTAATTTGCATAAATTGTGTTCCCTTGTAAATAGCAATTCCAAAAGAGTTTGCCAGTCGCTTTCTAATTTCACCAGGCATGCACTGAATTTCCGTCATGTTTAAAAACTTTTGTTGTTACCATGATTATATATATTGTCTTTTTGTATTTGACTTCTTGCTTCCTCAAGCCATTATGTTGATTATATATTTTTTGTCATTGTATATATTGTAATGTGAAAAGGGGCCAATGGCCTGTAACGAAATAAATGTATGTATATGTATGATAAATACCAAAAAGATAAAAAGGTGCAAATGTTAATTCTGTATCTACGTTGGGGGAATTATCTTTTTTTGATCAGTTTAGCTTATGTCGTGATTACTACGTTGGTGAGATTTTGACCTCTAAATATATCGTGGAAGAGTGGCAGTTATGTAAAACCTCCTGCTAGTATTCACAGCATTTCTAACAGCTAGGCTTAAGAAGTATAACTTTACTGATAACTTAGCTTAAAGCGTACTGTAAGAATGGTTGACAAACGTACGTCTGATAACATTACACTTTTTTGTACAAGTCTTATTTCTAAGCTTTAGTTGTCGCATACTCTTTACCAATTAAAAGTAAATTTCAAGCTCATTGTTTTCGGAGAATTTGCAAATCGCAATCACGTTTCTTGTTTAATGAATACAATCGTAATCTATGGAAAATGATTTATGTTTTCGTTATTGTGATTGCATAGAGAGACATCACCAAATTTTGAGAAAGGGCTCTAATTTACACACTTAAAAGAAAGAGTATACGCTTAAAATAAAATACTATTAAAATTATAAAACCGTAAACATTGTAACCATTTGCTGAATTTGATCCCACAGCCATGACAGCGTGCCAGAGATATGCAATCTTCTACTATTAAATAAGCTCTATATTCAATCTCATATAAAATAAATAGTAAACGCCACACAAAATATTCAAAAATTTTGTTTAACAATCTGACCTACATTCCCATCTTCACATTCCTAAAAAGTATTATGCATACCATCCTAAATTTGTGACTTAACACCCATAGTAGTATAAAAAAGTGGTTGGGATCTATCGCATTAGATACATTTTTTATCATTTTCAATTTAATACATTAAAAGTTGTTAACAAAATAAGTGTGAGACGCTCGTCATTCGGCTATGAAATAACATCAACACTAGTTCTTTCATACAATCTTAGCATTCAATATCCTCTAAACGGAACCTGTGAAGATTTCGCAGTATATTATATCGGTCTTTTGTCCTTCGGGATATGCCACTTGTCCTTATAGCTCTCACTTGTTCCTAAAATACTGTGTAATAACGAATATATCAATACCTATTTTTCACTACATGTAAATGTCGTTATGCTTAATCATCCTAAACTTTTCAAAGTTTTCACGACGATTGTAGCACAGATTTTTACATTTTACAGAATGAAGCAATTTTATAACTATATTATATTAAAGAAAGATCTTCGAAAGTATACAATGTATTGTGTTCTTACAAATATCATTTTAATGACTTATTCTAAAGCTTTTTTTCCGAAATGGAAACACCCAAATGTGCCACCTAAATAACTGATATTGTGACATTCCTGCAAGTCGTTGTATACACAGGCATAGCTGTCACTTATTATGCTTTTTGATTTTATATTTTTTTATAGAGAACGCATCAGTTGTCCAAACCGTTTAGTCCTGATGAAACGTACCTTATTCACTCACTGCAATTAATTATGAATCAAAAAATTCAAAATCAACGATCTCCAATTATCGTGAGACAGAATGGTGCCAGATTCTACTCCGAAATATTATATATCCTTTCTCCTGAAAATCACAAATTTGCTGGAAATTATTAAACCTTGAATGTCGTTCTTTGACTATCAATCTTCCCATGGCTTATACATAACAATACAATGCGATATATCAAATCAAAACCTAATTAATTGCAAGCTCTTCTATTCTGAGCAGTAACACTAGCCAATCAACCTATGTAACAATTTAGTAACATATGTATTTCCATTTTTTTTTAAACCGCATCGTTTAAGCACCTTAAAAAAACATATAAATGATCGAATTTAATCAAATTTTGAATATCAGAGTGGGAAAACATTACTAAAAATTAAAATCAAATTAGTAATCAAAATTTCTACTATCAAAGGAATATATGTGAAGGAATGTGCAAGGGTACAATGTGAAAATCAAGCTATGAAGAAGATATCCGTGATTATATTTATCATTGGTCAGTTATTAAGATAACAAATGAAACTGGTGTGGACAAAAAAATGTTAACTCACATGTGCTGTATATTTGAAAATGTAACTTGTACGAGTTACCCTTTCAAAGAAGCTGATTTTCGTTAATGCTACATTATTGTTTGTGGTTCTCTCTGTTTTTCTAGAAAGGATCACTGTAATTCATATTTCCGGGAACGGGTGCTTTTCATTGCATTCTAATGCCATGTCTCAAGTGAATTCATTCAATGATGAAATTAATACTGGTTCACTTAGAGAATAGCAAAATATCAATCTACATTAAGCATGGATGCAGGAAAGAGAGCGAAAGAAAGCAAACCTCAAACTATCTCGAATGAAAAAAATCGATTGAAATGATTACACCAGTTGCGGAATTGAAGAAGAAAAACAGTCATAGGTTTAACTGCGCTCTGGTGACTTCTTTTTTTAGTTTATTTTCGAGTTCTTTCTAAATTTTTCGGAAAAAATATGTATCGAACTGTAAGCGCCAAGACCCTACTATCTTAACGCATGTTCTACATACTCTACATTACGTTTGAAGTTATATAGCAGGACCCGTTTAAATCGATCTAATATGTTTTGGTCGCTTTATTGTTGCAGAATAAGTTGTAAGTCATATAATGACATTTTTGACATTTTGTGTATGTAATGTAGTGGCAAGATACGTATACCTGCGTTTAATTTCTGAACACAAAATATGTTTGCCTAGAATAGGATACCAAGTACACTAATTCTTCCTTGTGTATAAATCCCTTCTTTCTTAATCTTTATCGAAATCGTATGTTTGTAGCAGACATGTTTAATCTCGTGAATATATCTTTCTTGTTTCAATAGCGTGAACTGCTGATTTTGTTTTTTTTTATGTTATGTCTAAAATGCTTGGTTTTCGTAAGATCAACTGACAAAGGTGCGTGAGTAAAATACAGAATGTGATATTATATCTAATGAAAAAGGCACATGATTTACTTAGGTGTGTTATAAGGATTCAATCATACAAATATGTATAAAATATATACTGATAAAGAGAAGATAAGATAGGAACATTTATTCAGTATTCCGTCATTTCATTTTTACCTTAAAGACAATTGGAAAATCCTGGAAAGGAAATTTTTGCATATAAAGCGCAATAGAAACAAAATTTCTCTCTCGGTTTTTGCCTTTTGTTTTAGCGATTGCTACCACCGCCTGCGAGTTTGGCATTATTTTTTGGGGGCTACGCTCTACAATCAATTACATGTAATTAAAGACATCAATTTATGAGAATTTTAGAAGTATAAACATTTGTAATTACATCATAGTGTACAGTTTCTTTGGAGATTTCTCGGAACTACAATAAAGGTTTGGATTAATGTATGTGTTTGAGCCTTGAAATCCATGTGACGGTCTTTAAATGATATCTTCCTTCAGTCTTACGATTACGAAATGTTAGTAGAATGTATAGTATATGGGTTAGCGTAACGTTTTTACTATTTGAAAGTATTGTTGAAATCTTGTTCAGGTCGTCATCACAGGTACTTTACTAAGTTAATCAAAGACAAACACATTTTGACCATTTAATTAAATATTTCAATTTCGAATGATTTATGACAGTCCTATCATCTAAGCTGCTTAGATAATTTGTCCGTGCATCACTGGAAACAATCACCAATGATTCATAACACGACTTAATCAATCTTATTCAAAATTTTAATATAAACTTATTTGTAATAATACTGTTCTTCTGATGTCCATCATTGAATCAAAAACGAAAAATTAAAAAAGATGAGATTTTTCAGGTTGGGGATGAAATAATGATCAAGATAAAAAGAATAGAAATCAACAACAACAGTAAAACCCATGGCTATTTTACTGTTTAAAGGCCAGATATCGAGTGAACGCGGAGAAGAAAAAAACCCCCACTACAATTAAACGTTTGTGATTGGTTTAAATATATATACAATCACCGACAAGCCAATCAAACTGGCGTTACTAGTATGTATCGAATTTATTGATGACGGGCCAAGTAATTCCCTCTTTAAATTTACGACGGATTTGATTATATATTCACAGTGAACGAACTTTCAATACACACTTATCGATTAATGACTAGCTGAGATATTTTGAAAATAAACTTTCGCAAGCGGAAAAGCCCACTGAGTCTCGTAAACATTAAACACTTACAGAGAATATTGAATGACATAGTAATTCCGTCAATTAAAAGTGCATAACCTCTCTAATATCTATGGAACAGCACTAATAAAGAAGTAAATGACAATTGATTTGATAGCAAAGTGATTTGATCGAAGGGAAAAGAAATGATGAATTATATTGGATCATTTTAGGGCAAAATGCTGAGCACTTAGTCGAAAATAAACTTAACGACAAGGTTCGATAGATTTAAATGGATATAACAACCACTGATTGTTATTTCTGTGTTTGGTGCCAAAAGGTTAAAAAAATCTAACAATAAATAATCATTTTATATTTGAAATAGGTATCAAGAGAGTATCCTGATACCAAGCTAGATGTCAGTTTAATCGTTTCAACTGCTGGAGATACATTACAGAATCCGCCCATTGAAAACACTCCATCCTGGTTTTCTGTGCTTGTGGCATTCTAGTAACCGCATGAATGATTACGTGACATTGACAAGCAGTCACAGAAAAGTTTCGAGTTTCCTATTTCATTTCCACGTTACTCCACCTCGTCTTATAACAATATTTGTGGTCAAATGATTGCGTAACACATGGTCAACTCGTTGAAAGAATGTCCTTGAAACGGGATGAGAATGGCAATGGCAATTTCATCCCGTCCGTGTTTCAAGGGGCGCTTTCTTTAAATGATCATTAATCAATATTTTTACAATATTCATTTGTTCCGTTTCAAGTACAACTCAGTGCCTATGAGACTAGAGGTTATTCCCGCTCAAGCACTTTACAACAATATTATACAACAGACGTATATAAACACTAAAAGGTATAAAAGGCAAACCCTCCCCTCACAGCTTACTGCTATAATAGTAAAAAACCAATATACTCGTTGAAATGAAAATCTATAGCAGAATAACTATCATAATAAATATAATAAGTATTGCTCATGGTAAGTTAAATAAAGTGCACGAAGCCATCACCGCATTCTTTTCGAAAATCATCAAAGAAAATAATGGAAAATCACATCCCAGTAAAATTGCGATGTTCATTTCTTTCACGTCACATCCCAGTGGTTGATCGTTTTAAAGTATGTACTGTGCGCATTTGTGTGTGTGTTGGGGTAGGAGGGTGTTTGTGTGTATGCACAGTGTGCTAATCACTTCTGCCATGATGGCTATTGATTGGTTGTCGGTATTTGTGTATGACCAATCAGAAACATTGAATTTTATTGTATATTAATGTTCATGTTAACACGGTATCTGGCCTTTATCAAAATAAAGCACGAACTTCTGAATTTTACATCTATACTTAACCATTTGTTAGGAAATTTAACAATTTGTTAATGCCTCTATTCCTACTAAAATCACGATCAATAAGTTATCATTTTTAAGATTATCTCAAATTCAATGCATTCTCATCTGCTCATTCTACTATTTCAAACTGGGCCAAACGAAAATTTAAAAGTACGTTCATTAGAACATTACTCGTTGGCACATGCAGAAAGGAACAATCTGTAAAGACATTCATTAGTCAGTGGCACACGCAGAAAGAAACAATATATAAAAATAGGCCTAGTGTTTGAAGACTTAAAACTAGAAAAATTATCTTTCAAAAGACAGATTCCTTTTTATTTCACCTGTAGGCCTATAGAAGTTAATTCCTTTTCAGCAGAAAGTAAAGTTCAGTTTTATGACCGCAAACAATATGCATTCATTCGATTTTTTAGATGAAGCGTTATTATATCATATGCGAAATGAAAACTGATTTAAATGTCGTTTTTACGCCCACTGACGCAAAATTCGCGCCGTGACAGAAAATTGCTCCCACTAACTGACTAAGTTTACGACGTTGTATTGTAGTATTTTAGTCAAATATTTTGCCATCATCATTCACGTTTTCAGTTCTCGCGGCCTTCACATTTTATTAAAATAATCACACCCGAATCAGATGGACGTCTTATTTGATTTTTTCTAATTATCAGTTTTCACTGGATATGACCTGTTATTCATCTTTTGCAACAGTAATTGTTATAAAAGTGCAGGTAATCCATCTTATGATTTGCGACAAGTGTGTGTGTGTGTGAGTGTAGGGAGGGGGCACGTACCCGGGCCCCTACTTTGCTACTCATCATCATCATCGTCATCATCATCATCATCATCATTGTCATCATCATCATCATCGTCATCATCGTCATCATCATCATCATCATCATTATCATCGTCATCGTCATCATCATCGTCATCATCATCATCATCATCATCATCATCATCATCATCATCATCATCATCATCATCATCATCATCATCATCATCATCATCATCATCATCATCATCATCATCATCATCATCATCATCAATCATCATCATCATCATCATCATCGTCATCATCATCATCATAATCATCGTTGTCGTGGTGATGGTGGTGGTGGTGGTGATGACGATGGTGATGATGATGATGATGATGACGATGACGATGGCAATGGCGATGATGATGATGTTGTTGACGAAAAATAGTGGGCTGGACATGTTTTCGTCATTTGGAGAAAAGTTTATTACAATAGCTGTTGCAACATATCAAACATAATGTAGCAAACACTGTGACCGTTTTTATAATAATTATTACGATAGCGGTTGTTATTACAATAGCGGTTGTGACAGTGCCTGAACTTTTAACGCCATTTAAAATTAAAGAATAAAATCATTAATCATTTTAAATCTCAATTGAATCAATAGATTTAATTTCAATTCATGTTTTCTTTCTTAAACTTTAATAACTAATTTTACAATAAATAATATCTTTTATGTAAGAAACAATTCAATTCTACGATAAATCCAGCCAGAATACCCATGAAACAAAAAGAAATAATAAGATAAATTTTGAAAAGAAACTATTCCATCAAATAAGATCTGCAGAACAAAATGGTACGCATTTAATTTCAAGGTAAAGATAAACTGTATTCCAACGACTTAATAGAATCGTAAAAAAGATTTTCACAGTTTTATTGACTGCAGGAAACGTTCATTTACATAATTATCGTTAAACAAGCTATACAAACGTATAGCTTGAATTGCTGGCGATCCCACTAGGGTTGAATAATGATACGCTAAGGGTTGCGTATCTAGTCAGAAAGTGTCCAATTTGAATAATTTAGATATCAGTTGATGGAAAACGGAAACTGAAGATACAGAATGAGAGAAAGAATGAAGAGGAATAGAACGGTAGAAATAAGAATTTGGAGGCTATAAATGAAGGCGAGCGAATTTTGTAGGTTATCAGCTATAAAAACAAAATATTTCAACAGAAGTTTGTATTGAGGCTTTCTGAGGAAAATTAAAAGCTGCTAGAAATACAATCGTGTTCCAGCCGTAAATAAATTAGCTTAAGTGGGGAGTGATTTTCTGTCACGGCGCCAATTTTGCGTCAGTCGGCTTAAAAACGACCTTTAAATCAATTTTTATTTGGCATATGATATGATGATACCTCATCTACGAAATCGCGTTCGGTAATAATATGAGTGCATATTGTTTGCGGTCATAATCTGAATTTGACTTTTTTCAGAATAGAAATGAACGCTATAAACGAAAAATTGCTCTGAGTAGTTTTGAAGGAGGTGAAATAAAAAGAAATTTGTCTTTTTTAAGATAAATTTTCTCGTTTTAAGTCCATAAACAATATTGCCAGTGACCTCTGATTTCTGATGAACGTGGTTTTGCATTTTCCTTCACTCCTGGCCCCAGTGTGAAATAGATTAATGAGAATACTTTAAATTTAAAATTTGAGATGATCGTCTAAAATGATTAATTTGGCATCGCTCGTGATTTCAATAGGAATAACAGCACTAAAACACTGCTGACTGGGTTAAATCTGTTATATAGAGAGATAAAATTCAGAAGTCCGTGCTTTATTTTAAACAAACATATTTTGCAAACATATTTTAAGCAAACATATTTTAAGCAAACATATTTTAAGCAAACATATTTTAAAAATAAACGTATTATGCCGCTAAAATAAATTTTCACAAAGAATTATGATAAAAGATCATGGCTTCGTGCACTTGATCTAATCTTATTAGGAGCAGTAATTATTATATTATTGTATTTATTCCATTTCTTTTCATTTCAACGAGTGCACTAGGTATTGCTTTCTTCCAGTTATTGCAGTGTAAGTTGTGAGAGAGAGTTTATCTTTTATATTTCTTCAGTGTTTATATGGCAAAAGCTCTGTTTGATGCAGTGGCGTGGTGGGTCATGTTTCACTGGGGGAAAGGACATTTTTGCGCCACCCCCCTCCTCCTTTCTCGAAATAAAAAATGCTCTTAAGTAAAACATGCACATAGATCTGAATTGGTATGCACCGTTTATATGGCATCTTTTAGAAATTGCATAAAATTAGTGTTTTCAAATCGAGGGCAAAGAAGGAAAATGAAGGAAACTTCTGCAGAATGAAGGAAATTTTCCAAAAATTGACGAAAAACTTTCTAAATGTTGAAAAAAATATCCCCAAAATGCAAGGAATTTCACGAACATTGAAGAGAAATTCCCTCAAATGCCGAAAATGGAAGAAAATTTTCCAAAAATTGATAACAAGTTTCAGCTGAATTAAAGAAAATTTTCGGAAAATCTAAAACAATTTCTAAAATATTGAAGAAATTACTAAAAATGAAAGAAATTTCACAAAAAATGGAAGCGAATTTTTTTAAATGAAGGATATTTTCGAAAATTAAGGAAAATTCCCTCAAAATGACGGAAATTTTCCGAAAATTGAAGATAATTTCTTAAATATTGAAAAAAATATCCCCAAAATGATGCAAATTTTCCAAAAATTAATAAAATTTTCCGAAAATGAAGGAATTTTCCCAAAATTAGAAAATCTTCTTTAAAATTGAAGAAAATTTCGGGGAAATGAAATAAATTTTCCAAAATTTTTAAATCCCAAGCAATTGAAGGAGATTTTTTGGAAAATGAAAAGATTTACCGAAGAATATGATACAAATAAGGGGGAACAAATAAGGGGGAAGGGGGGGGGAAACTAGTACTTGCTTAAAATTGTGTTAACTCTATAGGATCAAAAGTCGCGAAGAACCGGTGGGACCCGAGGGTTTCTGGGAAGCCCAGACCTACATTTTTTTTGTGTGGTTTTGATAGCAGAAAAGGGCTTTAAAATGTGTCACATCTACCATTTCCACAATAAAATTAGTTAAAAGGAATATATTGTGAAACGAGTTTTAAATGTAGAATCCCATTGACTACAATATGTGTCTTTAGTTTGTATGCTGGAATGATTTTCATGTTTTGATGCAAGATTAAAGTTTTGAGAGAAAACATTTACAGCGTTGAGAATAACAAAATTATAAGAATATATTCTCAAGACCATTTTTGCGCCACTGTGAGCATTCGGTGCCCTCTCGAGAAGCTTCTACCAGCTGTATTTCATCAAATTGCTGCCCTTCATATTAGGGGCAGATATTACATAATGCTGACGAGCTATCTCTATGCATCTTCTATTGTTCAGGCGCGAAATCGAGGGGCCCGCTCAAGTGCCAATGCTTGCATTCGGGGTGAAGTCCCCAGAAATTTGGTCTTTTCTGTGGAAAATTTATGTGTTTTTGAACAAATGGAATATAAGTGCAAATAGTATATAAGAAAAAGTTATTAATTAACACATAAATTTCCCAGGGCATAAAAAGATATATTTTCAGAACGATTTTGGCGCCCCTTGAGCACTCGGCGCCCTCTTAGAAAGCCTTGCTGGGGGACAGTTCTTACCCCCCCCCCTCCTGCTTCCCCCATCTCTCCCGCCTCCTGCCACCACGCCACTGGTTTGTTGTGCATACTGCTTTTATATATTGGAAAAATTAAACAAGAACTTATATATCTGTTCGAAGTAGGCACTAAGTTATACTAGAAACAGGGCAAATAAATATTGCAAAACAAGGTAATTACTAATATCTCCATCAGTTGAAATGACTAAACTGACATCTAGCTTCTCAATATTAGCAGGATGTTCTCTTTATACTAATTTCAAATATTATACAGTGATTATTTATTATTGGATTTTCTTAACCTTTCAGTACCAAACACAGAAATAACAATCAGCGGTCATTATATACATTTATATCTATATTGAACTCTGTCAATTATTTTTGGGGAAGTGCTCAAAATTTTGTCCTAACCTGCTGCGATATGATTTATCATGTCTTTGCCCTTCAATAAAAACACTTTTCTGTCAACACAGTTGTTATTTATTATCTTTATTAGTGTTGTTTCACAGATGTTAGAAAGATTATATTGTTTTAATTGAAGAAACTACGATGTCACTCAATTACTAATATTTCCTTAAAAGTGTAAGTGTTTAATTTTTACGAGACTGGGCTTTTCCGCTTGCAAATGGTTATTCATTTTAATGATCTCAGATAGTCATCGATAAGTGTGTATTAAAAATTTGTGTACTATGAAAATATAATCACCGTCGTAAATTTAAAGCGGGAATTTCGTCTAAAAAAATTACTTGGCCCGCCACCAATAAATCCGATACATACTAGTAACGCCACTTCCACGGCGATAATTGATTGGCTTGTGAATGATCGTGTAAAATATTTCAACGAATCAAAATCGTTGGATTGTAATGTATTTTGATCTCCGCGTTCACACGATATATGTCATTTAAACAGTAAAATAAGTATCGTCTTTTCCTTGGCATTGATTTTTATCCCTCATTCCAAATTAAACTGTTAAACAACCTTATTATAATCTTTAATTTATTTAAGTTTTCTTATTATTTAAGTTAGCCTACGATCCTAAAACTACATTTGAGAGAGTCTGACTCCATCCATATTGAAAATCTGTGTACAGATATTAAACAATGTATGGACGCAAACAGGCTGAAAATGAATTCATCTAAAACGGAGTTTGTTCAATTGGGATCCAGAAGGCAAATATCAAAATGCAAGATTGAAGTAATCAATATTAATGTGGAATGGTTAGAAAATTAAATCAAATCAATTAGAATACCTTGGAATGTGGGTGATGGTCAGATGTCTCTCAAAAGACACATTGGAGAAAAATATAAAATTGTAATGTGGCTCATATACAATATCAAACAAATTCGCCAGTACCTTACGCAGGATGCTTGCGCCACACTAACGTCTGGGTAGTGCTGTCACATATAGACTAGATGTAAATGCAATCTTTATAGGATTTCCGGAGTGTTAATTAAACAAACTTCAGAGGGTACAAAATATTGCGGCCAAAACAGTTCTGGACAAACAAAAATATCATAACAATAAGGAATGCTTCAAAATCTTACACTGGCTTCCAGTCAAGTTAAGAATCCAGCATAAGGTACTTACCTTAGTGCACAAGCGTGTAAATAACCAGGTACACATTACTTGAAGGATATATTAATCGATACAACTAATAGACGGAACACCAAGTCTACCATCTCATATAAAAAGTTATTTGTACCATTTACCAAACGTAACACTTTTGCTGGTCGTTCTTTTGGTGTAATGGGACCGACATGTTGGAATGACCTATCAGATTATATTAAACTTGCTCAGTCGGTAAATGTTTTTATGCGTCATTTGAAGACTTACCTTTTTAATCAATTTTAGTGGAATCTTCTGTTTTGTTTGTTTTGTATGAATCAGTCCCATTGCACCGGGGGAGCAGCTGTCGTTCTTGTTTTGTGTTGATGTTTTATTTGTAAAGCGCCACTGAAGATTGCCAGATCGAAGTGAGCGCTATATTAATTTATGGATTAGGATTAGGATTATTTAAGCTTTAATTTCTTGTGTTTGGTTCAGTGATGAACATCAGAAAAGAGTGTTATAATTAATACGATTGTAAATCAAAATTCTGATGAAAAGTTAATCCTGTTATGAGTGATAGTTTCCAGTGACGCAAGACCAAATTGTTTTAGCAGCTTAGATGACAGGAATGTAATAGATTATTTGGAGTTTAAATATTTAATCAAATGGTCTAAAATGTGTTTGGGCTTCAAAAGCGACAAATTGTTGACAAGTATCAAAAGTTGTTTTTCGTAAAGGAGAAGTTGAAACTTTAGAATTTATCATTTTTTATATATTTTTCTTACCTAATGATATAATCGCAAATGCTTATACTTCTGAAATTCTCAGAAATTGATGACTTTATTTAAATGGAATTAATTGTAAAGCCTAACCAAAACATTTATAGTACAAAACTGCAAGTGGTGGAAGCAATTATTAAAAAAAAAGGCAAAAACCGAGAAAGTATTTATGTTTCTATCGCACCATATATGCAAATTCAAACTCGCCGTGAGGTGTCAATATATTTGTCAAAGTATGGTCTGAATTCGCTGAATAATATTGATATTTTTGTATATGATAAATAGTAGGTAAGATTGCAATGCTTTTAAGATTTAAACCAAAATGCAGGAAATTCTTTTCATTAGGCGTTTTCTGAGAGTGTCAGAGAAAAGCCTAAATCTGAATATAGCCTATAATGAAGTAACAGCTGTGTGTCATTACTATTACATTAACATATGGGTAATGTCAGTGAAAGGGCTAAGAACATAACAAATACTCTCTCGGCTACTAAATCTTATTTCCATGGCTAAGTTGTCTTGAACTTTGAACATGGAAAGCCTGCTATCGCCGATCAGATAAGGTGAAGAAAACGTATCTGATCAAGAAGGTCACAGCCGGTCACTTTAATGCAGAGGAGCGCATTTTCTCAAACACACACATTGTTTTATTCGCTCCTAAGCTTTGTAAAGAGTTTGAATTATTTCGACTTTATTTGTGAAGTTCTCAAAATACCTTATTGACCATGTAAGTGACAGTAAACTGGAATAAGAAGAATTAAAGCTCTTTTCGAATTTCAAAGTTATGATTTGTCTGGTGTTAAAGTGAATGCTTTCAGACTAAACGTTTTCCCCAACTGTGACCTCCAAATACGTTTTAGCTCGACAAATATTGAAATATTCATTGTATAGTTGCCAGCATAGATACTTTATCTGATAGTGTGTCATTTTTCTTTTCTTCCATTTCCCTAATTAATTTAGGTGAACATCAATTTATAATTATTCATTTTGGAATACTTACAAAGCAGCAGATTCACCATTTCATGATTTTCAAAACGATGGAGAAAAAAAAAGAAATTATGTGACAAACTTGCAATAAGTTGAATTCAATCAGATATTAGGATGGGTACCAGAAATCTTCAATAATTCTACAGATAGGCCCACTATTATCAACTTGTGAATTCGAACGAAAAAACGCAGCCAATTTAATTATCACAAATCTTGTCTCGTGAAAGAAAAAAAAATCTTACAATTTTTTTTTGCATGTGATGGAGGAGAATTAAAGAAATATCTTGGTAAAATTATTTTGATATAAAAGAAAAAGTGTGCTTATTATCAAATCATGAAATAAAAACCTCTTTCCCATCTGTTTATGTTTTGATGAAAATCACAAGGTATTTGTAGAATATCACGGTATGATATCACTCTCAGATTGATACCATTTTGCAAACGAATATGCCAGAGATTGAAAAGAAAATAACTCTTAGTTGAAATAAGATATCAAGATGTTTTTATTTACCAATTTGTTCTCCTTCGTTAGATGAAATTCACATCTTTAATCACGGGAAACAGCTTTTTAAAATTTCTGGTTTTTAAAGTGATTGTTCTGACCCCCTCCCCTCTCCCCTCCCTCCTCTCCCTCTTCCCCTCCCCCCATCCTCTGTGAGAAAAAGGGTTAGTATTTATAATTGTCATTTTCTTCTCTTTGAATGTGTCGGTGTATTTCTACTACTATGCCGTCTTGATAATATTAAACTTGTTTATAACATGGTTTCAAAGATATTTTACGAGCGCCTTTAAGTTGACGCCTTAACCTATACTTTGTCGTTGCAAGCACATTTAATGATACAAATCGTCACGCATAAGAATGTAAGATGGCAGCACTCGGCAATAAACACTTCGGAAGCAACCCAAAAACTGGGTACTTTGAAATACCCAAGAAACTGCGTACTTTGATGTATTACGTCATCGCATGAGTCTACACATTTGACTAGCCCACACTAAACATATGGGGTTTCTCATTTTCCGGTCCAGATTGTCCAAAATTTCAATGGATATCCTGAAATTTTGGAGACTGATAGTAAATAGATAATTAAAACTTTTTGCCGCTGCTTTTTTGAATTTACGGTTGCCTTTTTGAGAAAATCAATCAAACAGAATATGGGCAGTCTGTTTAATTCATTTTCTCAAAAAGGCGACAGTGAATTTCAATAGGTAGTCGCTGACCTTTTTGAATGAATGAAAAATCCAATCATCTATGACAATTAATTCTTCAAATAAAGCAATATATGGACACACGTATTTCAAAACTTTGGAGGTGCCGGGCATTGATCCCGGTACCTCTCGCATGCGAAGCGAGCGCTCTACCATCTGAGCTACACCCCCTTATAATGCTTCAAAGTTGTATCACAACTTCTCAGCGTAATTGTTTCGAACTTTGAATTTGTTGTAATATTCTTGTTTATGTCGATGTAGACCATTAAAAGTAAATCTCAGCAGTACTTGGCACATTAAGCTAAATGATAATTTTCTCATTTGGCACCAGTATGTGAATATGCCTTATACATGTGGTAACCTTATTTGTTTTGTATTTTGAAATAAAGAGAATACCATACCCACTTTTCAGACGATTATAAATAGAAGTATGATTACTATATGAAGAATATTATTAAGGAATATCACAATATATAAACAATTTAAAAAGAAATTGACAATGCTTATAATTGTGCGAAATCCAGACTGTAACACGTGAATATCAAATAAATTGCAAAAGACCATAAACACCAGACCACCCCTCATGCAAAATATTTTGAGATGCCGTTGACATATCTTATCACACTACGTTTACCTTAATTGTTTTGATCTTTATGCTTTACGCCGAACCCTCAAGAAAAATATTTTGAGCAGAACAAAAACATTATTTTTGTTCACTATGAAAAATAAATAAGAGAAATTCAAACTGAAGCGCAGTGGTACAAAAGTGCCAAAAAGTACCAACATTTCTTAAGACAGTAAGATGTTTAAACGAATTATGTATATGATGCACAACGATAATAGTCAAAACAAATTAAGTCGATGTTATTATGTCGCAAATCTGCAAAACAATAGCCTTCTGCCTCTAGAAAGGTTCATCACTTTGAGTTTGAAAAACGCTTAAGGCTAATCGTTTCTGAAGATGGATGAACTTGTAAATTAGTTATGGTATAATTAATGGTTAGCAAAAAATATCAACCTCTTGTATAATTGTGTATGCGCATGAAAATTCAAAACGGCTAATTAAGTTGTCAATGAGGTATGCGGAAACACAATGTTCCAAATTTTGGAGGTGCCGGGCATTGATCCCGGTACCTCTCGCATGCTAAGCGAGCGCTCTACCATCTGAGCTACACCCCCATATATGATGAATGAATCGATTTAGGCTTCATTCCGATTGTTCGTTCTTCTTTTGCGAAACATTTAACTTTGAATTTAAAATGAAACGTAACTAATCGCCAATCAGATAAGATGAAGAAAGCTTATTTGCTCAAAAAAAGAAACCGCAGATTACTGTCCTTAAGGCTGAGATAAGGGGCGGAGCCAGGATAAAATGTCAGGGAGCCCAAGTCAAACCAAACTAGGAATGATGTGACAACGTGTTTAATGAGCAGTTTTGACATGATTAATATAACATATTTAAACAAGGGTGCATAATCTTATAAGAAGAGAGCAGAGAAAAAGGTCCTTTCGAAAAGTTTTGTTTCGATTTAAAAAATAGGAAATTAATAACAAAACATTGAAGTAAATTTTGGTAAAATTATTGGAAATTGTGGTAAAATTTGGCTACATTTCCCATAATTTATGAAACTTTACCAAAAATCTAAGAATAATGGCTCCCAAAATGAAAAAATTCCTAAATTGTAGAAAATAAACACGAAGAAAATTTACAAAAATTGAAACAGAAATCCCAAATATTGAAGGAAATTTTCCCAAAATTGAACAAAAAATTCTGAAAATTGAACGACAATGAAAGAAATTTCAAAAACATTGAAAGGATTATCACAAATATTGAAGAACTTTTCCTAAACATTGAAGAACATTTACTGAAAATTGAAGAAAATTGGCCCAAAAATAAAGGAAATGTCCCAAACATTGAAGGAAATTTACCAAAAATTGAAGAAAAATTGTCCGTAAATCGAAAAAAACTTGCCCCAAAATTAAGGAAATTTTCTGAACATTGAAGAAAATTGAACAAGAATTAAGGAAGTTGTCTAAAATTCAACAACATTTCCCAAACATTAAAGGAAATAACCAAAAGTTGAAGAAAAGTCACAGTTAACTGATGAAGATTTAGAGTTCTTTTGATAGTTAGATGTAGGACCTAAGTGAATGCTTTCGGATTAGAAGTTTCCACCAACCGTAATCCTGTTTACCTCAACAAATTTACAAGCAAAGACTCTTCTGCAAGTGCGGAAACTTTACTTACCTTCTATTTGTTAAATGATTAAGATGAACATAATCGGATAAATATTCTTTTGGATTAATTGTAAAATTGTTTTGTAAGCAGCGACTTTCAACAGTCTTGATCATTTTCGAAACAATTAAATAAGACATTTTCTGATGAAGAAGTTGACAAGTTGATTTCAATCAAAAATTTGGAAGGGTACAATATACCATCAATGATGCTACAGACAAGCCCACTCCTTTCAGTTTGTTAAATAGCAAGTTGAAATCTCGAAAAGCTTGTCTCGTGAAAGAAAAAGTGATCTAAAAGGAATATTGCTTGTGTCACTCATGTTAATTTTTATATGATCTGACGATAGACAGATAGAGGAGAATTAATCTTCGTGAAAACTATTAGATACAGTATTCTTTTTTAGAAGATACAGAATTTCAAAGATTCCAAAGAGTGTTTATTGTTCAATTTCAAACATTTGTTTTTGACCATCTGTTTATGTTTGAATACAAATCACAAGATTTCTGTAGAATGCGACAGTTGATATCAGTCTTAGACTTTTACAATTTTTGCACACGATTATTTCAGAGATTTAGAAAGAAACAACTCTTTGTTTACTTGTTGGAATAAGATATCAACATTGATTTTTCGCAAATGTGTCCTCCGTAATGGTCATATCTTTGAACACGGGAATAATCCTTTATTGGTTAATAGTTTTTTGAAATTTCTGTTCATTTTCTCTCTAATTGACCGGATTCGATTATTACTCACACTTATTGGAATTGTAAGTCTTGAATTCTTTGGGAATGGTTTACCCGATTATTTTTATCTCATTCAATAAATAAAACAAGTATATTAAGACATGTTAGGACACTTCTCCCTTAATGTGTGCTACATTTCGTCAACTGTACCGTATCGAGGTAAACTGTGATAACATTCTGACATAAAAATTGTTTATAACATGGTTTCGGAGCTATTTTACAAACAACTTTTAGTTTGTCACGGTTGACGCTTTATCCTCTACCGTTGCTCCTTACAACCACATGTAATGATGAAAATAACAGTACACAAAAAATAACAGTATTATATCAATACAGTTGTGTTTCAATGTGAAAATAAAACAATTGCGGCAACAATGGGAATACCAAAAAGAGAGTACTTTATATATTCTCTACGCTTTTGTCGGTCACATTATGTCACTCTAATGCTTGAAAGTGAGCACAAATAAACCTTGACAAACAAATTTTGAGCTCTGATTTGACATTTTAAGAACCAATACCGTTAGAAAACGTACCGTGACAGATGATACTCTCATCAATATCCAAACAGCTGAAACTTCATCATACTTACTTACAAAGGTGTAAAAATGGCAATAAAATTAGCACCTTTTTGCGACCTCAAAAAGATGATTAAGCTTATTCGTAAATACCACTTAGATCGGAAATATAGTCAGATAGTATTGGTCAATTCTTCAGACAATCAAGTGAGTAATGGAGGAGTAAAACAATCAAATATATTAAGTTTTAAAATCAAAGAATTTAAACATGAAGAGAAATGCCCTTGTCTTGTAGGAAGATTCTATGATAAAGCTATACTAATACACTTTGTAAATCTTGATCATCTGGCCATTTCTGCATGTCACAGAGATTACCCAGACAAACTAATTATTGATTTTCTTTTAGCTAACTGAGGTTGGTTATCACTTATAGATGGTGGTATTTTCAATACTAGTGCCAGTGCTTGTAACAATGTCAAATCTATCTTATCCCATAGAGGAACCTATTAGTGACCAATTAGTCCTATCGTCACTCAGAGAGTTGAGAAGGATGTGTATTTTAGAATCAGAAACTTAATTGGGTCTGTGCTCTGTTAGTCGTCCAACAAAAAGAGGCCAGCGTGTTTACACCATTCAACAATCTTCTATTCCTTCTATTTCTACCTATACGGCAAATGGAATTACTTTTTTTTGTCTTTCTAGCAGAGCTAACTTATCAAATCACAAATCACTTCCAAACGTTAATACTCTTGGTACTAATCTTGGTGTTGCAAATCACCGTGAATCTTGTAAAGGGTCCATTTGTTTCTAGCAAAGCGATAGCATCCAGTGTTAAAAAGTTCCTTCTCTTTGCTGCTTTGTGACTACATGTAGGTCATGTAAAACAAAATTGACATCTTCGGGATAATCAAAACCTGGTTCACTAGTGATGTTCGTGATTCCCATGCTACTGCTCTGTTGAGTACGCATTATATTACGAAATGGTTTTTCATGTGGACAATTTTGAGGACCATTGTACCAATACGTTTATGAATCTACTGGACTGGTTTCAAGTGGAATTAATGGTCATGTACTTGATCTGATGATCTATGAATATACATCTGACCATGTTGTGGTATATTTGTGTATTTTTCAATGCCTCCTTCAACAAAACGAACAATTCACTACGATGATGAGATTCAAGAAAATGTATTATGGATTTTTTGAAAATTCATTACCTGTTTTTATATCATTGAAAACATTTGTGTTTGATTATTGAGATAGTGTATAAAATGCATTGTATAAGAACAAGCTTTACCTATTAACTCATGTACCTTACAAACACTCTTAAATGAATGAAAAATAAATTTTCATTTTATAGAAATACACAAAGATTGATCTAGGATCTGCATTCCCGACATCATACTTTGTACTACAATGTCACTTTTCAACATACTGGGGAAATCTTTGAAGTACAATATCTCCTATCTACAGATCTAGCTTCCCAGAAGGAATAAGATTTCAACATGGTTTGTGCGCCATTTTTTTTTTCTTTACTAGTATTCTATCGTTTAAATGAAAATTTATATCGTATAAACAAAATTTACATGCAGAGGGGAAAATTTATGTCGTATAAACAAAATTTACATGCAGAGGGGAAAATTCCTTTAAGCGCTTTTATTTTGCAGTATTTTTATACTATAATTTGCTTTGCTGTTCTTTGTAAAGCGCATTAGTACCGTTGGTATAATGCGGTATATTTAAGTATGTTATCATTGTTATTATTACTTTGAAATAATCAATTCTTAATTAAGCCCTCTCGTCAAGCTGTCAAGTGGTAACTCACCTTGTTGTGTACTTAAGTCCAAAAATGATGTAGTGCATGACGCTAGAATAGGGAAGCTCGCTATATTGACTAGAAAATGGTGATTTTTTTCTTACTTAGAAATTCAAATGCGAGGATAAATTCCTGATCCTTCCTCATCTTTAATAGCTTCAAAAAAGGACAGTAAGACTTCGTTGATCTCTTGTAAGATTATGATTACATATACAATAATCAAATCGTAAAAAAAGTAATACGCGGACACATTTTCAAAATCCTATAGGTGCTGGGCATTGATTATGGTACACCCCCATATATGATTAAGCCAAAGTGGGTTTGAATTGCTTTATGATATTATACCTTATATTTAAGTGTGTAAAACTAATCGGTTTAAATTTCATACTCGTTCATCTTCCATGTGCGAAATGTAGATGGTCACAATGTTGTATATTAGCATATAATAAATATTACTATAGAAGTAAAGAAATATGTGTTGCCATTGTTTCTTATCTTAATAAACTTTTAATGCAAAACTGAGAAAAGACAAACAATGGAGGAACCGGGGATCGATCCCGGTAACTCTCGCATGCAAAGCTAGCACTCTACCAATTGAGCTACACCCCTTTAATATATCTATTAATTACGTTTTGATAATTCTATTATAGTATTCAATTTAGTGTATTCCATCACTTGATCATTATTCGTGGTTTTCCAGTGTCCAAAGAATAATGAACTGTGTAAAAATATAAACATTGCTATATGACAGCAAATATTCGCCGGCATCTTGCAAGATTTTCATTTATGTATAACAGTATAAGAATGAAAAATCAAAACACCTAGAATAATTAAGTCAACAATAAAGTAGCATGCGGATATATTGTCTAAACCCTGGAGGTTCCTGGCATTAATTCCGGTACCTCTTGCATGCTGAGCGAGCGCTCTACCATCTCAGCTACACCCCTATATATGATTAAGCCGAAGTGGTTTGAATTACTTTATGATTTCATAACTTGCATTTAATTGTGTGAAAGTAATCATTTTAATTTTCATGCTCGTTCATCTTTTATTTGCGAAATGTAGTTAGTTACAATCTTATATGTTGGCATATAATTAATGTTAGTATAGGAGTAAAAATCTGTTGGTGCCATTTTTGCTTGTATTAGTAAATTTTCAATGCAAAACTGTGAAAAGACAAACAATGGAGGAGTCGGGATAGATCCCGGTACCTCTCGCGTTCAAAGCGAGCTCTATAACATTTGAGCTACACCTACTCTAATACATATTTATAAAATACGTTTCAATCATTCTATTATAGTCTTTGATTTAATATAATCGGTCGCTTGATTATTATTCGTGGTTTTCGAAAGTCCAATAAATAATAAATTCGTAAATATTATGCTCTTTTAAAAATTGGCAGCAAATAGTAGTCGACATGTTGCAAGATTTTGATTTATGTATAACAGTATATTATTAAAAAATCAAAACACCTAGAATAATTAAGGTCGTCAATAAAGTAGCATGCGGATATGTTTTCTAAAACCTGGAGGTGCCTGGCATTAATTCTGGTACCTCTCGCTCAAACAATAAAGAAGTCGGGGATAGATCCCGGTACCTCTCGCGTTCAAAGCGAGCTCTATAACATTTGAGCTACACCTACTCTAATATATTTATAAAATACGTTTCGATCATTCTATTATAGTGTTTGATTTGATATAATCGGTCGCTTGATCATTATTCGTGGTTTTCCAAAGTCCGAAAAATAATGAATTTGTAAAAGCTTAGTTATTGCTGTATTAAAACTTGGCAGCAAATTTTCGTCGACATGTTGCAAGATTTTGATTTAAAAATTGCAAATATAAAAGTTATTTTATTTATGTAAACAGTATATTAATGAAAATCAAAATACCTACGATAATCAGTTGTCTTAAAGTAACATGAGGATATATTTTCAAAAATCTGGAGGTGCCGGGCATTGATCCCGGTACCCTTGCATGCTAAGAACGCGCTCTACCATCTCCGCTACACCCCTATATATGAGTGAGCAAAAGTGGGTTTGAATTGCTTTATGATATCATAACTTGCATTTATTGTGTAAAAGTAATCATTTTAAAATGCATGCTCGTTCATCTTTTATGTGCAAAATGTAGTTAGTTATAATTTTATATATTGGCATATAATTAATGTTAGTTTAGGAGTAAAAATCTGTTGGTTCTTTTTTTTTTGTCTTAATGAGCTTTCAATACAAAACTGTGAAAAGAAAAAACAATGGAGGAGTCTGGGATCGATCTTGGTAGTACCTCTTGCATGGAAAGCGAGCACTCTACCAATTGAGCTACACCCCCATTAATATATTTATCAAATACGTTCGATCATTCTATTATAGTGTTTGATTTAGTGTAATCGGTCGCTTGATCATTATTCGTGGTTTTCTAGTTTCCAATGAATAATTGAACGTGTAAACATTTTGATATTGCTATACTCAAAAATAGCAGCAAATATTCGTCGATATGTTGCAAGATTTTTACAAAACTGGGAAAAGACAAACAATGGAGGAGCCGGGGATCGATCCCGGTACCTCTCGCATGCAAAGCGAGCACTCTACCATTTGAGCTACACCCCCTCTAATACTTTGATCAAATACGTTCGATCATTCTATTATAGTGTTTGATTTAGTGTAATCAGTCGCCAGATCATTATTTGTGGTTTCCAGTGTTCAAAGAATAATGAAACGTGTTAAAATTTTGATATTGCTATGTTAAAAATTGGCTGCAAATATTCGTCGATATGTTGCAAGATTTTGATTTATGTGTAACAGTATAAGAATGAAAAATTAAAACACCTAGAATAATTATGTCGTCAATAAAGTAGCATGCGGATATGTTTTCTAAAACCTGGAGGTGACTGGCATTAATTCCGGTACCTCTCGCTCAAACAATGGAGAAGTCGGGGATAGATCCCGGTACCTCTCGCGTTCAAAGCGAGCTCTATAACATTTGAGCTACACCTACTCTAATTTATTTATAAAATACGTTTCAATCATTCTATTATAGTGTTTGATTTAATATAATCGGTCGCTTGATCATTATTCGTGGTTTTGGAAAGTCCGAAAAATATAAATTTGTAAATATATTGCTCTTTTAAAAATTGGCAGCAAATATTCGTCAAAATGTTGCAAGATTTTGATTTATGTATAACAGTATATTAATGAAAAATCAAAATACCTACGATAATCATGTAGTCCTTAAAGTAACATGAGGATATATTTTCAAAAATCTGGAGGTGCCAGGCATTGATCCTGGTAACCCTTGCATGCTAAGAACGCGCCCTACCATCTGAGCTACACCCCTATACATGATTGAGCTAAAGTGGGTTTCAATTGTTTTATGATATCATACCTTGCTTTGAATTGTGTAAATTTAATCAATTTAAATTTCATGCTTCTTTATCTTCTATGTGCGAAATGTTGCTAATTACCATGTTACATATTTGCATATGATTGATGTTAGTGTAGGAGTAACAAATCTGTTGGTACCATTTTTCTTGTCTTAATAAACTTTCGATACAAAACTGGGAAAAAACAAACAATGGAGGAGCCGGGTATTGATCCTGGTAGTACCTCTCGCTTGCAAAGAGAGCACTCTACCATTTGAAATCTAATTTATTTTTTAAATACGTTTCAATCATTCTATTATAGTGTTTGATTTAGTATATTCGGTCGCTTGATCATTACTCGTGGTTTTCCAAAGTCCGAAAAATAATGAATCTGTAAAAGCTTAGTTATTGCTGTATTAAGATTTGGCAGCAAATATTCGTCGACATGTTGCAAGATTTTGATTTATGTATAACAGTATAGGAAACACCTAGGATAAATAAGTTGTCAATAAAGTAGCATGCGGATATATTATCAAAAAGCTGGAGGTGCCGGGCATTGATCCCGGTACCTCTCGCATGCTAAGCGAGCGCTCTACCATCTGAGCTACACCCCCATATATGATTGAGACGAAGTGGGTTGCAATTGTTTTATGATATCACACCTTACATTTAATTGTGTAAAAGTAATCAATTTAAATTTCATGCTCCTTCATCTTCTATGTGCAAAATGTATTTAGTTGCAATGTTATATATTGGAATATAATTAATGTTAGTGTAGGAGTAAAAAATCTGTTGGTGCCATTGTTTCTTGTCTTAATAAACTTTCAATACAAACTGGGAAAAGACAAACAATGGAGGTGCCGGGGATCGATCCCGGTAACTCTCGCATGAGCACTCTACCATTTCATCTACACCCCCTGCAATACATTGATCAAATACGTTAGATCATTCTATTATAGTGTTTGATTAAGTGTAATCATTATTCGTGGTTATCCAGTGTCCAAACAATAATTGAACGTATAAAAATTAAGGTATTGCTATATTAAAAATTGGCAGCAAATATTCGTCGATATCTTGCAAGATTTTGATTTATGTATAAGAGTATAAGAATGAAAAATCAAAACACCTAGAATAAATAAGTCAACATTAAAGTAGCATGCGTATATATTGTCTAAAGCCTGGAGGTTCCTGGTATTAATTCCGGTACCTCTCGTATGCTGAGCGGGTGCTCTACCATCTCAGCTACACCCTCATATATGATTAAGCCAAAGTGGGTTTGAATTGCTTTATGACATCATAATGTGCACTTAATTGTGTAAAATTAATCATTTCAAATTTCGTGCTCGTTCATCTTCTATTTGCGAATTGTATTTAGTTAAAATGTCATATAATTAATATCAGTGTAGGAGTAAAAGACTGTTGGTGCAAATGTTTCTTGTCTTAATAAACTTTCAATATAAAACTAGGAAAGAAAAAACAATGGAGGAGCCGGGGATCAATCCTGGTGGGACCATTCGCATGCAAAGCGAGCACTCTATTATTTGAAATCTAATATATTTCAAAAATACGTTATATTGTGTTTAATTTAGTATAATCGGTCGCTTGATCGTTATTCGTGGTCTTTTAAAGTCTGAAAAATAATGAATTTGTAAAAGCTTAGTTATTGCTGTAGTAAAAATTGGTAGCAAATATTTGTCGACATGTTGCAACATTTTGATTTATGTATAACAGTATAATTTACATCTAGGATAAATAAGTTGTCAATAAAGTAGCATGCGGATATATTTTCAAAATCTGGAGGTGCCGGGCATTGATCCCGGTACCTCTCGCATGCTAAGCGAGCGCTCTACCATCTGAGCTACACCCCCTTATATGATTGTCGTAAAGTGGATTTTAATTGTCTAATGATTTCATTTCTTGCATTTATGTGTGTAAAACTAATGGGCTTAAGTTTTATTTTCGATCAACTCTTATGTAAAAAAATGTATTTAGTTACAATGTTTTATATTAATTTGGATTAAGTGAGTAAAATATTGAAAAAACATAAAAAAATACTCTCTCAGCTATTAATAGGCCTATGCTATTTCAATAGCTTGGGTTGTCTTGAACTTTGAACTGAAAATGGAAAGCTGGCTATTCCAGATCAGATAAGGTGGAGAAAACTTATTTGATCAAAAAGAAACAGCCAGTTACTGCCTTGAACAGAGCTATGCCTTTTCTCATATAGCACACAATCATTATATTCTTATTTACTCTGATAAGCTAATGTCAAACATATGTTGATCACGAAATTCTGACGTATCTGATGTTAAGTAAATGCTTTCGGACTTGACATTTTCACCAATAGTGACCTCCATTAGCTGCTAAGATCAACGTGCAATGGAATACTCATTGCGTAGTTCTCATCATAGACTCGGGATCTGATAGTGCGGAACATTAGTTTTATTATATTTCCTAAATGATTCTGATGAAGATGAACGGATAATTATCATTTTTAAGATAGTTACAAAGCAACGACAGATTGATCATTTTCTAAATAATAAAATAAAACTTTTCCTGACAAAAAAACCTCTCATTTTGACAATTGTTTGTGCAAAACTTCTGAATTGTCTATTTGCCATCAAGATATCTCAAGACTTGATGATTGCATTTTGATTTTGTGTGCGTTGTGTTTGCTGCTTAAGAAAGAGGTGATTAAAATGTGAGGCGTTTTGGAACATGGGAACGGCACACACGGAGGGTGGGATGCTTTTGGATGAGATTTGACAAGACTTCTAGTTTAAACTTTCCAATGGAATGTGCTGAACAATGAATTTTGCCCAAAAAGGATTTCCAAACAATCCATTATCTGGACTCTAAAGAAATCAAATCTAGTGGTTGGGTATCAAGAAAATCAAAACAATTGCTTTTGCAGTGTTTTGGCATGCATGGAAAAGGATGGAATGATTCGTGTCTGAAAAGAACTCAAACAATGAGTGCTTAGCCTGAATAAAACTGAAAATAATGAAGGTAGATAACCCTAAAGTGTGAATATGCAAATGGAAAACACTGATTAAAAGTGAGGAATTGATTTGGAGATACAACTTAGTGGGTCTAGGATTTCTGAAATAGATTGTATTGGGGATAGGGGTGAAGTTTACAACATTTTAGGCATGTTGGAATTATCAAGCGGGCACTCTATGGAGTGCTAAAATCTTAGTTTGTGTATGCAATGCCCTTAGTGGCATGCATAGGCATATAATAAGTGAACATAAATCTGTTTGCTGGCAGTTTGACATTTACAATTGCTACCTTACATTGTCCTGCACTTTGAACTCAATATGGATACCCACCGATAATCAGATAAAGTGAAGAAAACTGTTCTTACGCAAACACACCCATTTGCCAAGCCACCTACCCACGGGCAGAAAAAAGTGGGAGGAAAATACCACCCATGCACCTATCCCCTACCCCCTCCACACACACACAAATTATCCTTGTTCACTTTACTAAGCCTGTATCAAGCATTTCTTGATAAACTACACATGTTGACATTTTTGGTGTTTGATATATTTTTATACAACGTGATAAAAAAGATAATGAAATGTACACTGTATAAACCACCAAAGACTCCTAATCTTCGAGATTGAGATATTGATACGAGCAAGAATTTTAGGAGTACTTTCAAGATTGCTTTAAGTCTTTAAGCAATGATTGTGTCAATAATTTTATAAATTCCAAGACAAGAGGAAAAGACATTTCCCCACGAACAATGATGAGAGAACCAATATTCTACAGTAAACTTTCAATGTTAGCCATTTCTTCACAAAATTACAGTTTATTAGTTTGTTTATTTCAAATTCTCTTAAATAAGATGAACTTACTTGACCACTGAACTATTCCTTTAAGGTTTTACTGTATAGTTTCAAGCAATTTTACCTTCAAATTAATAGTGCAAATAAATTTTTCTTTAATCTTTTTATAGATTATTTTGACAGTCAGAGGCTGAAATATATTTCAAATGATTTAAGTATCTGCAACATGCAGAGCACTTCTTTGTTGTTGAGATTGTCAACAATCGGATCATTTTGAATCACTTACTCACTCACTCTCTCACTCCTGTAACCTAGCGTCTAAGACGTCAATTGTACGAGCACGCATCTCCATTCTTTCCGATCTCTGGAAGTCCATTCTCTCTAATCCTGCCAACTCTGCATCGCGTATGATAGCATGTAAGCAACGGGTCCTGCATCTCCCCGCTTCCGTTTCCCTCCTACCATCTCAGCTTTTCAGTCAAGTAAGGCACAAGGGAGTCTGCTTAGTATCATCTCGAATGACGTGTCCGTACTACCTCAGACGTGGATTCTTCAGTAAGAGAGAAAGAGGCGGTTGATTAGTTTCGCAGTTCCTGATGTGATGGAACCATCTTATGTTGAGAATTCTGCGAAGGCATTTGGAATCGAAGGTCGAAGGAGTTGAGCTGTTTTTCTTCAGTCAGAGTAATGGCCCAGGTTTCATCCTCATCCCCATCCTCCTCCCCCTCCTCCTCCTCATCATCGTCATCGTCATCGTCGTCATCGTCGTCATCGTCGTCATCGTCATCGTCATCGTCATCATCATCATCATCATCATCATCATCATCCTGCGCAGGCGATCACAAATTTCTTCCAATTACCACGATCCAATGCAAGCTCGGCAATATTGTTTGGCTTCAGAAAATCATTCTGGTCTCCTATAGCATAAATAGCAGGCATTGGAGATGTAGCATTTCAATTGACGACAAGGTTTTCATTTGTCGTGAGCTGATGAGATGTAAAGTCTACAGATATAGGGCATATTTTCGTACTGGCTATTCTTCCGCCATCCAAAAGTATATGATCCAAAAATCTCATTCGAGATCTGACTAAATGTATCAGGGATGTGGTGTGTTGTGTTCAAGACTGGCACTGGTAAGTTCGTTAAAGGACGATCGATAAACAAACAGATATAATTTGCTTAACAACAAAATACGATCATATTAAGTTAGACCATCTGGTCCCGACATACAACAGGTTGATGCAGGGTCACAAATACAACATGAGATGATGTTGAATATTCAATCAGTACATGGTGTTGGTTACAATATAAATGACTGTGTTTGAAACACGGTCCAAACGTCTGATGTTAAGCATTATTCTATAACAGGATGGGGCAAAGGAATTCAGTTATTTTCCGTCTCTTGTAATGAGATGATAATATACTGCATATGATACTACAGATGTAACTGTAATATTTTGCATGTGCAATGAGCAAGTATGTAGTCAGTTCCAAATAGATCCTGCATAAGTTGGTCCGGATCTTAATAGTATCATGAGCTCGCAAGAAATGGTTTTCTTCGGGCCCTGCCAAAATTACTTTAATGTACACATCAATTTGTACAACAAATTTATCAAATGATAATTGCCATCCCAATTCAGTTTCTTTGGCGGAAGACTAAAATTAAGAACACTTGGAGGTGCCGTGGATGGATCTCGGTACCTCTCGCATGCAAAGCGAGCGCTCTACCATTTGGGCTACACTCCTTATAACATACGGCACGAACCAAGTACGTTGCTAATCACATGCTAATTACAGAAGGAGCAACTTCCCACTTAATTTACATGTGCTAGGTTACCTTGTTTTGCACTCTGAACTCAAAAATTTTCCTTACCTATTAGCGATCAGAATAAGTGAAAAATAAATTGAAGTTATTTGATCAAAGAAAGCAACAACTGGTTACTGTCCTTAAAGCATGAAACTACCTTTCTTACACATCACACAATACTGTTGTTTACCCTGCTAAACATTTGTCAAACATATCTTGATATGTTGATAAACAACAATTTGTAACATTTTAATCTACGCAAGACTCATTAAGAGAAACCTCTCGTTTGGTTTGCAGATTTGTATATAACTACATACTTGGAAGCACATTTTGCTAGCAGATTATCAATATATTCTGTTCGTTGGATTTAAGGGTACTTTCTGACCCGAGGTCATCAGACCGCATGGTAACCACGCGCGTGTAGTGAAAACAAAGCGAACAGCTGTGTTTGTTTATATATGCCATACGTACCACAGACAGTACATACAGCCTTGCCATTCGTGTAACGCGCAAAGCTTTGTTTTCACTCCAGCAAATGACGTCATCTCCCGAAAGTGACGCGGTACCGACCAACAGAATACATCGGTTAGCAGCTTTGATGGCTCTCAATTGGAGAACAAAAACTGTTCTAACGATTTGTTCCAAACTTCATACTTGTTTATTGCATAGTTAGAGGATATTGTACCTACATCGTTTGCCTTGTCGTGGGTTGGGACATTAACTTATCCTCTACCGCTGTTCATTATAATCACATTTAAGAAAGAGCAGCGTCTCACGAAATATTACAGTACTCATCAATAACGTTCTGACGTTGAAAGAATGAAATTACAACAAGCACAAAATATAAAAGACGTCATTCATAGATTCGTTCGGGACATCTAAAACTTGATAAACATTTAATTAGGTCGATCCATTAGGTCCATATCCCATGTTCCCATGGCGCAAGCGGATAAGAGCACATGAGTTCCGCTGAAGGGGACGCCAGTTTATCGCAGATTAACACCCCATCATTCTGTTATTGCTGGTACTCATTTTACAGCTAAGTGAATTGGAGCAATCAGAGTAAAGGGTCTTGCTCATGGAGACAATGTTACACTCGGGACGGGAGTAAACCCCGGTAATTTTCGCAGACGAGCACGACTCCTGCACCTGAAATAACTTCATAATACATGCAAACGTGTGTGCAAGCATGTGTTTGAATAGAGGTTTTGTAGTTAACAACTGTTTAGTACCTCATACGATATTTAAAAAAGAGGAAAATACTAAAATGATAATACTGCAAATAATTATATATATTTCAATATATAGCAAAGTATAAGGCTTTAAAGTTAAGATATTAAGGGATCTAAGCACCACATGACAAACTTAACTGCTTAACGTACCTTAGAAACCTCTTTTAGGCCATCTATCGGACTGGTAACACCTTTTGATGTCTTAACAAAAAGGACTGAAATATTCACACTTGTAAATGTTTTATTCTATAAGCAGATAAGTCTATGTGTATTTCAAATTTGAAATTCACATGTATCGAATACTAGTAGCATGGTAAATTTCCTGAAACTTTTAAGTTATATATGTTAAATACTAAAGCTTCTAAGTGCAATAAGTTAACGGTCAATATTAGTAAAATTCACACATTTGTATGATTTTTTTTCCTGCTATTTCCATGGGTTTCGATATCGCCCAATGCCTAAGACACCTCTTAATAAATATGACACTAAAACAGTGGAACATGTGGTATTTTGATGATGTATCCTCGACAGGGCTGACGATAATTTGCAAGACAGTGTTTCTCAATCGTTTCAGCAATCGTATTTGCACATTCCACAACACATCTTAATTTCTCTTAACTTTTTGATCCTCGTCCTGAATATCAAATCCCCGTGGAACTTGGAAGGCCCTGCTAAAATAAACTATTTTTTTTGTGCAAAACTTTTACAGAAACATCTATTATGCGAAGAAATGATTTTCGCCGAACTAACATAGAATTCTAAAAACATATTGTAACAGGTTGTAGTCTGAATCAAGACCATTAATCAGTCAATGAGTTTTTTCATCAAATTTATTATGTCACCAGACAAGTATATATGTTTCAATTAAATTCACCACAATTCCAATAGGAAAAGTCGCTGATCACTTCCGTAAAATAATAATTCAAGAAATGTAATACTTTCACTGAAAATCGTAGATTGTCATAAGTTTTGCACTAAATAACCAATTGGAAAGTAAAAAACACCTGTTCTTTCGAAACAAACATTTGACTAAACGTAGTATACTGTCGTATCTCCTCATTAATAACGATTAAAAATAACATAAATGATTCTCTTGGTAAAAGTTTAACTAAGTAGAAACGGTAGTTTAGACGAGCTATTAGAGAAATATGGGTAAATACAACGATTTTCTTTTTCTACCCTACAGTTTAGACACTATCACCACTGCCAAAACTGATTATGATGTATATAGTAGTCCTTACATTTTTAATCTACAAATAGCATTTCATCTTTATTTGTTCAGTATTCTTTTCAGAATTGTATTACTATGTGGTGGTACTTCGCACGGTACGTGAAATATTACACATGTGAGTTATGTAAAATCTCTGTTACATGAACTGCTTCTAAGGACTTAATTGGGACGAACACTTTGTAAAAGCTTCTTTTTTAAAACATGGATTATAGAAACGATCTGATACTCATTAAAAGATAATCAATGATACAGATTTACAAGGAAGAACACAAAGCGACTAACAGCCTCTTTGAAACCAATGCCTTAAGCTACACACTAAATTAATTAAGATATTGCACGCGTGATATTCATATCAGTTTTCGTATGCTTGTATGTAAGAAATGGCTATGCTGTATGCAAGAAAGTGATAACTTCCCTAGCTTTTGGTCGTTAACGTGTAATAATTAATAAGGTATGTTATATGGTACACTTCCAGAGATTGGACAATTTAGATCATGGACTGCTCACTAATTCCATTATCCGGAAACCAATGTATAAGTTCCACTGCTTACAGTTGTCACAAAAATCACTTCAAGGTCTTTCTTTGCAATGCTGATTCAATGTTGGCTGTACCACAGGTATCTGAGGCGCAGCCACTGGCCCAGGATAAAATGGGGCGTATCCGGGTGGAGGTGCCGCCGGCCAGTAAAACGGCAATGGTGTAGCTTGTGGTTGCTGTTGATTAAGCATCTTTCTCCAAACTTTAGTTTCTATTTTAAGTTTCACTTTTTGCATTTCAAGAACTTCCTTTTCTAACTTCAGTTTATCAAGTTCCAGTTTTAATTTGCGTTTTTTGAGAGATTCTTCGTTTTCTTCGCGTAATTTGTTTGCAATACGAGAAATCGGGGAATGTTTAATATCTGGGACTGCACTTTCTTGTGTAGAAGAGTAAATAGGCGCATGCGGACGATTGATTGCAGCAATACTGATCGGAACTGGAACACTTCGATTTTGGTGTGCATGCACTGAGAAATATTCACCAATGGAGGGTGTTTGCTCGTGATAGTGGTTGATAGGATATATTTGATCAGAATCATAACACTGCGATTCCATGACTGCTTCAATGTATCCGTTCTGCGCTGTATAGTTTTCAACTTCATTCATCATGTTCTGATCAATATTATCGTGATGGTTATTGGCCACTGTGATATTTCCTGGCGGGGGAGGTTCAGATATGTCAGTGTTTACTTCCCTTGGAATATTGTTTATTGAATGACCAATCTTTTCTCCCCCAAGTTCTTCATCTTCCAGGGATGCTAAAGTTTTCAACAAATCGGTGTCTCCGTGAAGTTTTGTTATTTGCTTGTTACTATCTGTAACCTCTTTTCTAGGAGTGATTCCCAATTTTCTCGCCTTGATGTAGTCCATAATATCTAATTTCGCAAAGGTCACCATATTTTTCCACCTTCTTTTACACTCGTAAACAGTGCGCCTAACAGCCCACCCTTTCGCATTCAAACTCGCAGATATACGAGCCCATGCGTGTCTACGCTTCTTTTTAGCATTGATACAAGTGGCTTTCCCGTTTAAAGTGTTTTTGTATTTGATATACTCTTGAAGAAGGTGATTGGACTCCATTTCTGACCAGTTGGGTTTTCGAACTCTAACTTGGCGTGTAGACTTATGAACTACTCCTGTAGCCTGACGCAAAGACACTACCTCTTGTGCGTGCTCGTCTTCTACCAACTCATCGATGTCTCTCTCCTCCTTACGAAGAGCCATTCTACGAAAGATCCTCAAAATATATTGGTTTAAAAACTGATATATCCTGAATTTTTACACACAGTGTAGTTTACTTAAGGTCCTCAAGAAACAAGATATCAATTTATTTCTAAAATACCTGATTTGCTACTGTAATGTACCTGTATGCGTCAGTGACCGCCGACTGCCAGAGAAATTAGATCGCTGCAGCATGATGGCATAAAATACCTCCGAAGTTAAAACATCCTATCAGAGACAGCTTATGTTTGCATAACTATTCACTTCCGAAGTATCCTTGATATATCAGTGTTCTCGCATACAATGTTGTCTGTACTTAACGCAAAGTGATTCTCAGTGTGCAATTCTTTGTAAAATATGAACATACGTTTTTATCACTTCAGTAACGAACTATACACGGCGGCGGAAACGATTTTAGAAAATCTATCAATGTCTTTAGTAAATGAGCTTAAAAATATTCCGCACAATTCACAGCTTTGCGACACACGAGACACTTAAACCTTATAAGACAAGAAAATATCATTACATTAAGTAAGTTCCATACACACAACATCTCAGAATCAGTATTAATACAGTCGTGTTGTATGTATCGTTCATCCCTGTACAAGGATGATAGAGATATTCCAGACATGACGATAAACCTATAGAAGCTACTTAATTCTAGGTCACCTACAGACAAACGCTGTGCATATTAAATTACGGCTAGTGTTGCATGACAGCAAAGTGACTAAGGTTAAGAGAGCAATCCTGATGCGTTGTGTGTGATTATAGTGGAGCTAGCGTTTCCATTTATGGACGTTAGATTCTTTTATTTTTTAGGTACTTGATAAAAGGTAGCATAGTGAGTCAGTCAATATGTTTATGAAATATACACTTGGAGAAATAGAAGGCTTTGATTGATGTGTGTAATGTAACGTGAAATTATCCGAAGAAAACTTGCGGAAATGAAGCAACAGGAAGAAGATTACTAATGTCATATAGCGTAGGTCCTACAAATGTAAAACGATTTAGGGTACATAATGTGCATTCACCTAGTACATCTTCGACATTCCCTTATATTTACTAGCAAGGAGATAGTTACCGCTGAAACTAAAACATCTCACACGCATGACTACTGTGCTGTTCGATGTAAACAGTATATAGAATATCTGTGATGCAAAATCCCCGGCCCCTGTTCGATTCGTCGTACACGTCGATGGTGTTAGTTCGATTACAGGCAATAAATTTTTATTATAGTGAGAATATTTTTGCAATAGACATTTAACAATTACAACAAAATCGCATGTTTTTTTAATTCCCGTCTATTGTAATACCGTATACAATGCGTATGAATATAAGCTTAGTACGCGTCACAGAATGGTTGAATCTGAAAGATAAAGAGGTAGTGAGCCTCTTCTATTGTCTTAAAATATTTAGTGGTTTTTCTACCACAACTTTTGCATGAAACAGAGATTTAAGCCTACATGTCTTAAGTTTAAGATAGGCCAAGATTGCCATATTAGCAGGCTTGGATCCATTTTGATCAGGTGATCAGTGGTCCATTTTTGCAGAACTCGTTTTGATATTCATACCTTGCACTGCATTAAAGTTCGAAAATCAAATACCTAAGAAAATAAATATGTTAGTTGATTTCATTAAATCCATGGATGCCAATCTTGACATACGATGAAAAATTAAACATTTACAGTACTTCTTAGAATTTGATGTATTTAAATGCTGCATTAATCTGTTAATACATTTAGCATTCCAGGGCGTTGCTATTTGGCTATACATAATGCTTTAAGAGGTGTATGTATACATCCCTTACACAACAGGGTCCGCCCTTGAACACAACGCCTTTGCTATTTTACTACTTTCATGATTTCTAGACTAAATTTTAAAATTAACTTGCTCAAGTAAAAAGGTATACACAATCAAAATAAGAACCATGTGATGTTCCAATATTAAATCATAAAAAAATCTCCTTTTTTTTGTCAACTGTGAGGCCAACTACACAATGCATGAACAAGACGTTAATTTAATGTCCTTCGATGGTGTTCAAAAGTCTGTGTCAAATTGAGCCTGTCCGTGTTTCAAGGAGTGGATTTTTTAAATGCCTCTACAATTCTACAAAATGAGGTTTTGGATACATATCACTCAAATTATGTTTGCTATTTTAAGTTACAAGGCCTCGTTCATTCTTCTGAGCGGAGAATATGTTTCCTTACGATTATTTAACAAAAAAAAACAAAAAACACTGGTGTACGAGAAGTTTGTGATGGTGAAATTAAAGAAAATATATTTAGTTTTGAATAACAGCAATAAAGTTTAAAACATTTGCACTTGCATTTTCTATGTTAGTCAAACATTAGCACGAATCTTTATGACCAAACCACGTAGTCACCTAATCTTCCAGATTAGGGCATGAAAGCATGCGCATTGAAAATCGTGTCCCACACAATATAGAAAAAGTCAATGCCCTACAACACATGTCCGCAATTGTACCACCAGAATTGGTCGCAAAATTATTTTTGATATAAAAACTTTATTTATTTAATATAAAAAATTGATAAAGTAGTAATCGAACTTGTCTACTAGGGTTCCGCAAAGTATAAAATATGAAAAATCTTTTCTAAAATCATGAAATTTTCCCTATAAACAAACAGAAAATGAGCTATAAATGATGCGCGTCATTAAAAAAAAAAAAACTAATCAAGCATTAAAACGCAAGCGTGGTGGCCTGCGTCCTTCTTCGGGCATTAAATTTTGTTCGTGGTCCAGTTTTACTCGAAAACGCTGGCGCATTTAAGCATTTACGCTTACGCGACAGAGCGTACGGATTTCGCTCGAGAATGTTCGAAATACGCAGTGATGCTAACTACCGTTCTATTTCCGAAGTCGTGATCAACCACATAGCAAAGTAAATGTGGGGAAAGGCTTATTTCCTCAGGAATTCCGCTTTGTAAACTGTAATGAATGAGGTAATTGTTTTCTCAGACTAACTGACTTGCTTTCTAGTGAACATTAGGGTTAGAAAATTTAAGGGGTATAAAATTTCGCTTAGAAGTAAATGGTGTCGGCTCCGAAAAAGCGGTGAAGTTTTGTACACATAAAAATGCATAGTGAGTCGTTCTCACTAGTAAAACATCAGAGCTTACTATCACGATATGTTGATATGGACATAGGCCCTATTTGAAATTGGAAAGCTGTTACAGTACCAGAGAGCGTGACGTCTTTCGCCTTATACTACGTATAGGCCAGCCTATATGAAATATAGGCCAAATGACGTCACGCTTTCTGGCTGTACTATGGTCAGTTCGGGAGCAACCCAAAAAACTGGGTACTTTGAAACACCCAAAAAATTGGGTATTTTGATGTATTACGTCATTACATGAGCCTACACATTTGACCAGCCCACACTAAACATATGGGGTTTCTCATTTTCCGCTCCGGATTGTCCAAAATTCCACTGGATATCCTTAAATTTTGAAGACGGATAGTAAATAGATATTCAAAACTTTTTGCCATTGCTTTTTGAAATTCATCGTCGCCTTTTTGAGAAAATGAACAAAACAGACTGCTCATAATCTGTTTTACTCAAAAAGACGACCGTGAATATCAAAAAGCAGCGGCAGAAAGTGTTGAATATCTGGTTACTACCCCGTCTCCAAAATTTCAGGTTATCCATTGAAATTCTGGACAATCCGGAGCGGAAAATGAGAAACTCTATATGTTTAGTGTGGGATAGTCCAATGTGTAGGCTCATGCGATGACGTAATACATCAAAGTACCCAATTTTTTGGGTATTTCAAAGGACCCAGTTTTTTGGGTTGCTCCCGAACTGATGGTTAATTGTTGCAAAATATCGGGAGGGTGTACTGAATTATACCAAGGTTCGGCGTTTTACCTTTTGGGTAGATCAGTCTTTACCTTTCAAAGTAAATCTTTTAGTTTCCGACTTGCCACTTCGGTTCGTACCGCCAATTGGGGGACTCAATAAGTCCCCCAATCGAGAGACTCAAGCATGCGCACTAAGCTTTCGGTGATATATAGAAGCCTCCATTTTTATTATGAAGTTTCAGTCACAGACGCCTATCAGTCGTTTCATTGAAGGTTCGTAACAAAGTTTGCTTCGTTCATGTTCAATTTTGCGAAAATAAAACAACTTCGTTTCTATCACGCAGTTATTGCTAAATAATTTTCACAAATCCCCAAGTTATTTCCCATAATTTCAGAAAACCTTGTAAAAGCGCGACTGCCTAACGGTAACACATAATAATATTCAAATCACTTTTCTTCAAATTTCTCGAAAACCGCTCGGTGAATTTAAAAGCGCACTGTGAAAAGATAATTCATATGCCATTATTTCAAAACGTGAAGAAACATTTGAAAACCTTTACAGTGGTTGAGAGTTCCCCGCGCTTCTAATGTGTCTAAGTCTAATAATATTCCTATACAAAATTTGAATTTGGAGAGATGCATTGTGGTATGCTTTTGTAAAGGATCCCCTGATGAGGAGAAGTAAACTGTTCTCTCGATCGGGGGTACGAACCGGACTGCTTACGGCTGATGAAACTCAAGGTTTGAATTTGCAATATACCGGTTTGAAAGAAAGTGTTTGATACATTCTTCAGTCTAATTCGATTGGAAGATCTTATAGTTCGCCCAATCAGGAGATCAGGACATGCGCAGTACGAGTCTATTCAATAAGGAAGCTTCGCCATAGTCTTTGGTGTAGTCGCTTTATGTGTGTATTATTTCTTAATACTCCATTTTATTAAAATAAAATGAAAATATAAAAGTGCGCTTTGACTCTTTATAATGTCAGTCAAAAATAATTTCCGAACCAAACTTCAAAATGTTTTTTTCTTCAGAAATTCCCGTTTAAGCGCAACTGCCATAATGGGAACACATATTAGGAAGTCACCACTTTTCTTCAAATTTCTTAAATATTTCACGTTTAATTTTAAAAGCTCACGGTCAACTTGATATGCCATTGTTTTATATCGTGAGGAAAAATTTAAACCCTGCGCAGTTGTTCAGTTCCCGCGCTTGCAATTTGTCTGATTTTGATATGATTCCTATACAAAATTTGAATTTGTATTGATGCATTGTGGGATAAAGTAAAGTATCTCCTGATCGGAGACCAAAACTGTTCTTCCGATCGGGAGTACGAACAGGACTGTTCATGGTTTGGACCAGTAAGATAAACATCTCACTCAGTATGCCCTACATGCTACACACAACTTGCAATACTAAGTGAGACAACCTAACACAAACTTCCTTTGGGATTTTCATTTTGACCTATCATACGACCAACACTTTGACAAATTATGATGACAAAACCATTAAGAATTGTATTAACGAGCTACCAATTTGATGACAATAATATTGTAAACTTACTAAATACATTTTTATCTCCTTATCTGTTATATACAACAAAAAAGGATGGAATTGAATGATTTTTGAAGCTAATCGTTTACCTTGACATTTTTGTCTGTCCGACTTGCGACGCGCGTACACAAGTAACGCACAGCTCAGGCCAAATTACGCTGGCGAGTGTTAGTTTTCAGATATTCGCACTTACGATTTCATGGAAACACAACAAGTCACCAGCGCGAGAAAAGTTTACATCACATATTACGATAGAGGAGCATGTTTGATGTGCAATAAAAAATTATTTGAGCGAAATAAAATATATGTGGCAAAACGGTCAAAAATAATTTGAGAAAAGAATTTAGGCCTTTACAGCTAAAAGAAAGTCTAGCTTAGTCGATAATTGTTCTTCAGGCAGTTATTGCATTGTTTTAGTGAATTTCATATCCATGTCGTGATGCTCAATACATAAGTGCAGGGGGAACGTGCCCCACACAAAAATTAAAAAAGTGCCCCTTTTGAAAATGAAAGGTTCACCGCAATTACTGTTAAAGTAATTTGTGGCGGAGTTTGCGGACACTTTTAAACAAATATTACAAAAGTGCCTTTTCAAAATGATTACTGCTTGGGCTCAGACATTCCATGCAAAAAATAATCTTTCAAAAGGTACAAATTCGGGAACAGTGTGTGTGTGTTGAGAGAGGAGGGGGGGGGGGGGGTGACCTTCCTTTCAATATCCCTCTCAAATCCCGTCTGTGTACATGAACAACGGTGACCGATATGGTCAATATTCTCGTTTACATTCACCATGTGGTATATGTTACGTATTGTTGTCAGATCTCGTTCATACTTTCAACATCCAAGCTTTGTTATTATTGGTACGCACGCTAGTTGTTCGATTTAGTGGTGGACGCCCGCGGATTCTTTTGACGCTTGGACGTTCGCAGTGTTTTAAATTAGTTAGGTATAGACACTTCAACGCTTTGTACAGTGAACCATGGCGGAGAATGATCAGTGAAATAATTTCTTATTTTAACCAATTTACAACAGCCATTAAGGTTTAAAACGTAGGTGCTCATTAAGATTAGGTAATTTTTAGTATGTACATGCTATTTTCACATAGTAGGACGAATTTTTTAACTTTTGATTACAAAAGGCAACAGCCACAAATTCGTAGCGGAAAGGCTTATTTTAAGACGTGCGTCGTCAATATTCGGTTACGCTATTATGTTGAGCAATGTAAACGTTTTTCACGTAATTTGCACAACGACTTCTGACTGTGTACAGCCGATGCATATGGCTACACTACACAGTCATATATTATCTGACTAGATTTTGACATGTTTGAAGCAATGTACAATCCTCCATCTATAGGCCTACATCTAAAGACCATTCTTTTTAGAACGTCACATTTACAGCCCGGGGGGCATTTCCGTACTACTAAAGTGGTAGGTATGTGCCCCCCAGATTTTCAAAATTGGACTCTAGTATGAGAGATATTTTTGGTAAATGCAATATGACAGTTTATGATTTTGATACCTGCAGTATGAAAATAAGTGATGATGTTTGATACCTGCAGTATGAAAATATGCAATATTGTTTTGAAACCAGCAGTATGAGAGATTGGATTTTTGATACATGCACTACAAAAATTCTATAAAAAAGGCAACTGCTCGAGCGGCACATGTATACCTCACATATGGAAGGGATTTACTGATAAATCTTTTTGAATTAAAACTGATCAGCTAACAAGAACTGGTATAATATTTGAGCAGAAATCAAATTAAGATATTATAATATCAAAATGGAATTAAACTGTTAAATTCCCTGGATTAATCTGCGTTTTCTTAAAACGTACTAAGCTGAAAACTTTGTATGTATCCAAGATAATAAGAAAGAATATCAAGTAGCTATGTTCTCTCCTGTGCTTAACTTCAAAAAGTATCGCATTATATATATTCTATGATCCTCAATCATGCCTCAATGGCGGAAACAAGCGCTGTTTTATAACGCTGTCTGAAATTTTCTGTATTTCTGTGACGCGCATTTTAAATACATACACAAGACTTCTATCAACATTATAAAGATGTATCTTGTTCATGAGGCACGCGGCTGGATTCAAGACCTTCGTCTGTTTGTCTATAGGGGTGTTTCAGCTGACGTCATAACGTCACACGACTTTGTTTACATCGCCATTTTGTCGGCAAGAACAATGTCGTCTGTTGTACACTTAATTAAACCTACATACGTTTGCTTGTTGTTATATCAGAATATTTTTGTAAAATGATTATGCCGGAATCTTGCCGTTGGTTGCACTAATAGATGTGTGCGGGGGAATGAAAGAAAAACATTTTCTCCATTTCCATCTGATCCTGATCGACATTCGAAGTGGGTTTTTGCTGTACGACGCGACGGCTTTCAACCTACGAATCACACTAGGATTTACAGCGAGCACTATAGATCAGGTATGTATGCTTTGTCTGAGTATAACGAACAATCTGCTGGGATTAACATTAAAGTTAGTCTTCGTATACCAGGTGAATATATAAAACTTAAGAAAAATATAAAGTAGAATCGGAAGTGAACAAAAAAATGCAAGTAGTATAATTCGCTGAACTGGTACTGGTAGGTTAGCTTGTAATATATGTTTGTTGTACGTGTGATGTGACTGAGTTGTGTAGAGACGGGTGAAACGCAACGACCCCGCTAGCCGGCAAAATGGAGTCCAGTTAAGTTAGAGACACGTAATGAAATCCCTCTATTGGCGGGTGAGGGTTTTTTTTATCATGATTAAAGTGAGATAAATAATACTGAGTAGATTGAAGCGTATGACATCAAACTGTAAACAATGCCTAGCTTATATCTGTAAGACATTTTAAAACCTGGCAACTTGCTAACTTCGTACTGTCAGAGAGCGCTTTTTGTTTACATTTGTGTGTAAGAAATCACAAAATTATCAATTCTGAATTGTTCAGACCTTTCTTACTAGCTCTAAATGACGTTGTTTAAACAAGTTTTGCTTTTATTCATACAATATATATTTTGGACTTTTTTCCACAGGAACAACATCGTTGATTTCACTTTTCCCACCTAAAGAGGGAATCTAGTCTCAGTAAAATGAGTAATCTTGCTATGTTCATATCTTTCACATCACATCCGGTTGTGGATCGTTTCTAATTAAGTACGTATTGTACGCATTGTGTGTGTACAGTGAGCTAGTCACTTCCGCGGCGGTTGTTGATTGGTTGTCGGTATTTGAGTATGACCAATCAGAAACGTTGAAATTTACTATATATTACTGTCCATGTTAACATGAGATCTGATATGTGGCTTTTAATCTTCTCATTATACAAACATCTCCAAGTTTCATCTGATACCTACATTGCCCAATTGAAGCATTTTTACATTCCTATTTTCACTTCATTCTGCACTGTTATTTGCTTTTATAATTTTAAACTTTTCTATTTTTGCCTGTTATTACAATTTGAATACTATTACTTCTTTTTATTATTACTAATATTCAGACACTCAATATAGATAACAAACAAATCACTGAAGCAATTCAAGTTCAATAGGCAGCAGCCTTCATGTCAAAACCTTTATTGCCACATATGATGACAACACCTGTTATATTGGATACCAAATAAGTAATTTCACTATGACCTTAAATAGAAATATGCGTGTGAAGTAAAACAACGCATAGTAAACAACAAGGATCCAAAAACTTCCACCAAGAATCTGAATAAAGTATTTTAGAGCCTTAATCGGTTCCTAATCTTGTTGAGGCCTTTGCTTTTTCAATTGTGTTTGATGCTATTTGTATAACTTATTATATTATTTATTGCTTTATATTAATTTTCATGTTCTAAAATTATTTTGCTCAGTGTCCTGTGTAAGACCACTGATCAGATTACCCCGATTAAAGAACTGAAATGAATAAATTAATCAATATCACGTAAATTGTGCTTGCATCAAATATTGCACACTTCGAATTATGTTTGCATGTTAGTGCCTTTGTGTGTGCAATTGCTTGTTATACAATACATATAATACAATTTGAAATATATTGTTTTTTAAATGTGTTGTTATAGTATCATCTGATCGTTTAGTGGTAAGTGCAATACAAATTATTTTCATTTAAATTCTGCAGTAAATATATGTGTTAACGGGATAAGATGAAATTCGTATTACATATGTATTGCTGGTAATGTATTAATGCGTAATGAAAGAATATAATGAAGATATAATTACAATTTAGACTCTTAACTATCATGGATGTCCTCACATGGTATATCTAATTGTGTCTGAATTTGTGGATTTTTCCAATGCAACGTATACTTGTTACAATACGTACATACACGTTAAAAGACTTTTTGCAGCATTGCAATTGTGATGAATCATTACCTTGTTGAAAATAACTACCCGCATATCTTGTGAAAGGAGTGTTTTTGCAGTTATGATTGTAAGTGGATTTATTGCAACATGAATTACACCATACAGTCTAGTAAAGTAATTGTGATTCACAACCTGAAGAAAGATGGCAAATTGTTTTAATTAATTAAACAAATCGAATCAATAAGTTCGTAAAATTGAAATAAGTTTTAATACAAGAAACTGAATGTATGACATTACTCTACTAAAGTAAGCTTACAGCACCAGTCGTTTTGCTTGTTTCATATTTAAAATTGATATTTTGATTGATGATTTGGTATTGTGTTTATCTTTTTGTTTCTTTTTGTACAAAATATACGTGTGTGCGCACTGAACTATAAACTAATCCTTGAAAGGATAAGTTTGGTAGTCAAGTATGATCATCTTATATGAAAAACAATGCTGAGAGGTACCATAATCATGCATGAAAAAGCAACCGAACATGTTTGTTTCAGAGCACGTTCCTAGCATAAATTTCAAATATTTTGTGAGCAATTACACTTGAACCGAAATAACACTGAAAGAAATTGTGTACTAAAATTCTTTTAAAAGTTACCCCATTTTTATTCGGCCAGGGGAATTTAAAGGCCAGTTGTCATCTCTAATGTACAAGGTAAATATAATTCAATTCCTGTGTTTTCGATTGGTCGAAACACAATGACACATTGTGCACTTGTGCACCATTGATAAGCCAATCAGTATCGTTTTGGAATACAATGTACGCCACCACATTTTAATCACAACAGATGGCCTTTAAAGTCCATGCTAAGCTATAGGTGCTTTAAAAAAGTATGTTTACTTTAACTCGACGGCCTTTTAAAAATATTTACCTCTTGACTGTGTTTTACAATTGTGACTCATGAATCATTTGAATGAAATAATTTCCTCTTACAAACCTTGCGATTCAAATTGGATTTTCTTTTTATCTGAAATATTCGTACGCACATCTGAAATGATTACACTTCTATCTCTTTTTCTGTGGGTAGTACTAGTATGGAAGACTAACCAAGTCAAACGACTATTCTGATTTAATAAAAGTAAACTCCTGATCTGATCTAACTTTCCGATTGAAGGAAAGCACCATAATATGTAAATCAAACAAGGTGATTGAATATCAATGATCCCATGATCAAACCAACTTACACATTGGAAAAAGTATACTAGTATGTAAATGAAGCCTAAGGTGTGATATCCATGTGATCAACATATGGACATCATGAAATACCCTGTGTACTAAGAATAGATATTCTGGCAATTCTTAGATTGACGTCACAGAATTCTTGGATGTACATACGTTACCTTCATAAACAAACAAACTTTCAAGAATATGTTTTGAGAACGACCATGAAACCACTTTATTCTACTTAAATCAAACTTCAACTAATACGGTAACAAATGTAACTCAAACTAACGAAATGAATCCCCATAAATGATAAAACATTAAACACCTCAAGGTATATGATTCATACATTAAACTCCTCACAATATATGATTTGTAATGTAATATTCAGAACACAACAAAATAAGAAATCTTACAATATTTTACGAATGAGTTTATTGTGAGCCAAGGCTGAGTTCTAAATATTGTTTCATTATAAACAAGGAACTGACAAGCAAAAATAAGCCATCGATTACCATACTGTAAATTATCTCGTGTTTTATCTCCTTTTCAATTAATGTTAATCTTGCCAGCTATAGAGGGATTTCATCACGTGACTCTAAGTCAACTGGACTCCATTTTGCAGGATAGCCGCGTCGATGCATTTCACCCGTCTTCACACAGCTCAGTCACATCACACGTACATCAAACATACTACATGCTAACCTCCAAGTACCAGTTCAGCGAATTTTGCTGGCTGCAGTTTTTGCTCGCTTTCGATTGTTCATATTTTCCTTAAGTAAGTTATATTTTCACCGGGTATATGAAGAGTAACTTTAACGTTAACGCCATCTGATTGGTCGTTATACTCAGACAAAGCCTACATACCTGATATAAAGTGCTCGCTGCAAATCCTAGTGTGTAAGGCCTACCGTAGGTTGAAAGCTGTTGCGTCGTACAGCAGAAACCCACTTCGAACGTCGATCAGGATCAGATGGAAATCGAGAAAATGTTTTGCTTTTATTCCCCAGCACACATCTTTTATTGCAACCACCAGCATAATTATCTCACAAAAATAATCTTACATAACAACATGTAAACGTATGTAAGTCTAATTAAGTGTACAAGAGACGACAGTGGTTTTGACAGACAAAATGGTGATGTAAACAAAGTCACGTGACCTCATGACGTCAGCTGAAACACCCTAATAGGGTTTAACTTATGAATTTAGTATTGACGAATTCAATATTCATATTTGAAGAACATAAAAGATCCTCGATCCTCCATCTGAAAAACATAATCCGCGTGGTGTTGATGCTGCTTACGAATATGTACACGATTTCATGGTTCCCACCAAACATATCAGAAGCAAGTTTATTCAAAAATAAACTTGATCCACGTACTACAACTACGAGTTCATCCACTGATACCAAGTTTGAAATTTATAGCTTTGCCCAAATGCAGTATATTTGTTTTATTTAGGGTAACACTTTTGTAATTAAGTTTGCAAGTTTCACAACTTTCTTATGAATAGATAGACCTAGGTGAATTTTTTTTTTTCCTTCAAAACATCTCGTGGCCGTTTCTTGAACTGTTAAAGATAACAAGAAAGAACGACGGTTATTTTCTATGTCTGGACGTTCTTCGGAATTAATTCTACAAATGAGTTTACTATGACCCGAGGTTCAGTTCGTAACATTGTTTCATTATAAATAAGGAACTGACAAGCAAAAACGGGCCATCGATTAACATACCAAATTAACTAATGTTTTTTCTCCATATCATTTGTTATTATTCTCATTAACTATAGAGTTTAACTTATGATTGTAGCATTGACTAACACGACTTCTATGTTTGATGAAAGAGTTATGTTATGTTGATGCTTTTATTGCTTATGGATATTGTAAGCGATTCGATAGTTCCAACCAAACATTTTAAAAGCCTGCTTATTCAAAAATAATCCTGATCTTTTTCAAATCGTTTGGCATGGGCGGCTACAATTACTAGTCCACCTTCTGTATCTAGTAGGAAATTTATACCTTTGCTTGATGTAGTATATTTTTTATACATTTCTTAACTAATAGGTTTTAAGTTATCGTAACAAAAGTTCAATAGAACGATATTTGATTATACAGGGCCCGGAATTTATATTCCTATTCATACTGTACATGCATTTCGTCCGAAACGGCAATTGTTAAATTATTTGAATAAAACGATTGAAACCCTTCTTTAAAAAAAAAAATCCGTTTTATTTTGTTAAAGTTATGAACAAATACTCGTTTTTCAAGAAAAAAATAGGCAGGAGCGTAATCCTTGCTCTTTTGCCTACTCCAGTATCACGACGTACCCTGTGTTGAGACAATAATATTGCATTATGTTTATCAAAGTTTTTGCAAGTGCTAGAAAAACAGGTTTTAGGTGTGTAATTAAGTATTCAAAACAATCCACGCTTGAGACAGCAACGTTGCATTAGGATTAATTTTTGTAAATGTACAAATTTACACAGACAATTTGTGCAACGGCTATTGCCGCCTTATAATGCACATTGTAAGACGAAAATGATTTATTTTCTTTCATTAAAACCAGCATTTACTCTTCTACAAAACACATTGTCTTTACTCTTCAGTCCTGCGAAAGTTATATTTCAAGTAACCTATAAAACACCGAAGATTACATCATTCTGTAACAGTCATCGATTATCGTACTGTAAATTGACTCATATTTCATCTTCATATTAATTGTTGTTAATCTCGCCAGCTTACAGGGGCTACGTTATAATTTTAGTGTTGACCAATACGATACTTATCTTTAAAGAAAAAATTATGTTCTCGTTATTTTGTTGTTGCTTACGGATATGCAAATGATTTTACCTTTCCAACAAAATATATTCAAAAGAAAGTTTATGCAAATTTAAACTATATATTTTTCTGAACGTTTGGCACGTGCGGCTACAACTACGAGTTCGTCCACTGCGGCTATTAATTCATGCAATTCATTTATACTGTATTGAGACACTGTTTAATCTCGTAAACCGTCAAGCTAAAATCAAGAACAAATCGTTTTTGCGATGATGTATAAACTTTTAGTATACTTTCATTATAGATAATTGAATGTGCTGAATAAACCAACTAGAAACAATTTTAGTTATTAGCCGACCGAAAAGGACGTTCTACGATTTCCGTTTATTAATAACCAAACAGCAACGCCTTCGACTGTTTTTTGATTGAAAAACTCCCATTTCTCCTGAAAATCGGGTATTATAAGTTTTGCCAGAAATTCCTTAATCTTTATTTCTATCAGTCAATTCCACTTAAATATAATCAAATGCTCCGTATAGTTTTAAGTAAAACAGAATGTGCATTACAATCGCATAGGTTCATCACAGAAAGAAAAAGCAAAAATGATTGTATCAGCGAAACAATTTAGAAAATTATCAATTAAAGGTATTTTCTTCAGAATGTCAGATGAAACTTAAAAGTGTCCATAATCATACATTGAAGAATCTATTCGACCTGTATTCAATGGAATAAGACCTGTATTCAAAGTAAGAATGATATGTGTCAAGGAGCGGGGTTAAAGTATATCATCGGACACTTAAGGTTAAGGTTGGTAAGAATCTTAAACAAAGTGCTGAACATTGAATGAAAATTATTTGCACGAAGTTTGAATTATAAGATCTAATTCTAATTATGTAATCGCTATAAGGTTTTGCTTGTTTAGTATTTGCCTAAGTTTAAGATAAGGAGATAGACATTACACTTACATGACACTGGTTTGGGTATGATAGAAGAAAATAAATATTCTGTTGTGATTTAGGCTTACGAGGGTTTTTACACAGAGAACAAATCGAAGAAAATATCTGCAATAAACATTTATTCATTGGGTAGTTGAATGAACTTTAATTTAATTTCTCCAAGCAAATACAGATAATCAACATCTTTTGTTTTCAAATTATGCACCGTAATATTTCAAGCAACACTAAGTGAATGCATACCAAATAAGTATATTTTGACGTTAAGCACCCGTTGACAAATATTAAGAACGAAGTGAAGGTTTTCCTAAACGCATATAATACGTATACAAGATAAAAAGAAACAAGGAGCCAACTGATAAGGCCAACTTTTATTTGCAGGCCGGAATACATTGAAACCTGCGTATCTCTTGAGAAGTGTGATTTCAAATATAATACAAAGAAACACACCTTCGTTTTAAATTCTTCAGGTTTATGCTATGAAAAGTTGACAGAACCTTCCGGAAACATATCGTCTCCAAACAACCCCTCTTTATATCCACCAAATAAGTTTTGTGCATGAGTTATAATCTTATCAACACATGACCGAGTATTTGAGCTAACTGTGGATAGGTATACTTTTCCGGAGGCAGATTACTGAGATGGAGATTCTTTGATAGTGAGTTTAGGATATACTAAATACTAAATAAAACAAATAAGTCTGAAGGGCATAGGTTGTACATATTCGTTATTAGACATATCATTCCCAAACTGCATGATGATCAAACCTTTTTTTTTTTTTTTAAGAGCTTATAACTTTATTAATATTATAGCAAATACTGCAAAAAATTCGCATTGGTGATTTGCTTATTATATGTTTTAGAAAAATAAGAACGTTTCAGAAAAATAAAAACAAGTTAAACTATAAATTGGGAGAGAATAATGTACGTTTAGTGTAAAGGGCACAATTACGTTATTTTTTTTATTCTCGTGATATGAAGTAAATAAGCAATAAAATATTTATAGTTTTGTCTGACACTAGTCGGATTTGCTAAAGTCATGAAAATATTTTGATTCTTCCATACTCCTCAATAAACAATTGTGTTATTTAACTAATTTGCTTTTTAAGTCTTTCATAACCTGTTAATGGTAGTAGCTAGTGCAGGCACTTTTTAGATTAAACAACTTTAAAAAGGTATACATGCTCAGATTGTGAAAGTCATTCAACCCCTATAAGGGTGTTTCAGCTGAAGTCATGGCGTCACATGATTTTGTTTACATCGCCATTTTGTAGGGAAGGAACACTGTCGTCTGCTGTGCACTTAGTTAGCTTTACATGTGATTGCATGTAGTTATATAAGAATATTTTTGTAAGACAATTATGCCGAAATCCTGCTGTGCCGTTGGTTGCACTAGTAGACGTGTGCCAATGAATAAACAGACATTTTCTATATTTCCATCTAATCCTGATTGACGTTCGAAGTGGGTTTCTGCTGTACGACGCAACGGCTTTCAACTTACGGTTCACACCAGGATTTGCAGCGAGCGCTTTATATCAAGTATGTTGGCTTTGTCTGAGTATTACGAATCATCAGATGACGTTCACGTAAAAGTTAACTTTTCGTATTCCCGGTGAATATATAAAACTGAAAGAAAACATGAAATAAAATGAAAAGCGTACAAAAAACTGCAATCAGTAAAATTCTTCGCTGAAGTGATAGGTAGGTTAGCATGCGGTATGTTATTGTACGTCTGATGTGACTGAGCTGTTTGTAGACGCGTAAAATGCAACGACTCCCTCCCCTGCAAAATGGCTTTCAGTGTAGTTAGAGTCACGTGATGAAATCCCTCTATTGGCATTGCGATATGTTCATAGACCTTTAAGGAAAATTTATTGTTACACTAACGCTTCATGTATTGGTTATTTTGTATCATGGCACTGCCATGTAATTACTAAAGATTTGTGTTGGTAATCTTCTCAATGATTGCGTACATTATTAGCAGCAAAATATAAAAATAAAAAGCTTTTGACTAAACCTATCCCAATTGTTGTTTTGAAAATAAATGTTTGGCTGAAGGATAATGTGTAAGTAACAAAAAGGGTCCGACATTAATTTTGAGAGTTCTTTTGAATTTTAGTACTCTGTACCTCCAAAATTTCATAATTTGTTAGCAAGTAGAACTAAACCCATTCTGAACAACCTCTAACCCTGATTTTAGAATGAAGAAAACATTGATGTACATCATTCTATGAAAAAATATACATGCCCTTACAACTTCTCTTTCATATTCAGTGCCAACGACGCGGGGTACCAAAGCAAGGGAGAAGTACACATATTTTGGGATCGTGAAAAATATCAAAATTATGTTATTACAGTAGTAATAAGTAAAAGCACATTTGAGCAATTATTTTCAGTCCACTATCATGTCCTGATAATGAAAATGTACCAATTTAAGGAGATCCATCATAGATTGTTTTTGTTCTTCATGATAACTAATACAAATTTATTGACGCGTAATTTAAAAGTTCTTGCAAGCATCTGTTGTGTTTCTAGAATTATATGGCCACGCTTCCCAAACATTACTGTCCACATGATAAATGACCATGACAGTATCCCTGAAAAGTGATGATGACGAACAGTCAACAGCGTCAGAGGAATATGGGTTTTGTGCAACGTACAAAGAAGGTGAGTAATATCTATAACCCCGAATTGTTCAGGCAGGTATAGCCTGTATAACACGTACTTCACTGAGAGCAACACACTGTATAACAGATGAATATAGCATTAAAAAAGTGTGTAAAGTGAAACTAAAGGGCATTATCAGAAGAGCATTGTCTGACTTTTGTCACCACCCTTCGCCCTGATAATTTTCGAAAGTATATATTTCTTTTATATTTCAGAATGTCAAAAATATACAGCTTCAATACACTGTTTATCTAATGTACAGCGTTTCTGTGTGTTCTTTTTGTGCTATTTCTATCTTGATAATGAAAAGAAAAATATTAATATTTGATGTATTTTTATGATTTGATGGCAAGTTAGATACATATAAGTGTTGTTTTTGGCCACAGTTCATATTGGGAAATATGATCCATTTTGAAGTTAGACACTGTTTATTGTGTAAGTTTTCAATACAAATCTTTATAATTTCAGCCCTTTTGTAATGAGAAGCTTGTTGCTATTTTTTTCTTTCTGGGTGCACATAATGTCTTATACTTTTTCAGAAAAATAGTAATATAATAGTAATCTATTTAATAATAATAATAATAATAATAGGAACATTTATATAGCGCTTAATCCACACTGTGGAGTATGCTCAAAGCGCTTATACAATACAAATGATAGGTTAATGTAAATAAACGAATAAATTAAATTAAAATACAAATCAAAAATACTTCTTAAACAAATATGTTTTGAACTGAGATTTAAACGTATTCAAAAATGTAATGTCTTTCATGGATTTCGGAATATCATTCCATTTTCTGGCGGCTGCCACTGTGAAAGACCTGTAACCAAAAGATTTTAGTCTCCACTTTGGTATATCCAGCAATTGCTTGTCACAAGACCTGAGACACCTTTTTGGCTGATAGATGGACAGAAGCTCACAGAGGTATTCTGGTGCTGATCCGTCTATACACTGGTAGGCTAAACACAATATTTTATACTCGATTCTAGCTTCAACTGGTAGCCAGTGCAAAAGCTTTAACGCGGTTGTAATACTGTCACGTTTTGATGTTTTAGTGACAATACGTGCAGCTTTGTTTTGTATCCTCTGCAATCGTTTGATGTTCTCATGTGACGCACCTACAAGCAGACTGTTGCAATAATCAAGACGTAACAGGATTAATGACCTTGCCAATGCTGAAGCCGTCTCTTGAGTCAGAAGGTGTCTGATGCTGCCAATATTGTGCAAGTGGTAGTTGCAGATCCTGCAAAGCTCTGTGATATGCTTCTCCATGGTCAGTTCCGGTTGAAGAAAAACACCCAGATTTTTCACTGATTTAGAGAATGGGATTGAGGTGAGACAAACCGAGATATGACTGATGTCTGTGTTGAGCAGTCTGGACTTTGGTCCTACAAGCATAGCTTCTGTCTGGCACTCGTTAAGTTTGAGCATGTTGTTCGTCATCCAAGACTTTATGCTTGTTGTACATAATTCAAGTTTGCTAAGTGCCACTATTCCACTTTCTGCTGGGTGAAAACTATCTATCAGCTGTGTATCATCGGCATAGAGGTGATGAAGAACGTCATGACTGTTTATAAGTCTATCAAGTGGCTTTGTGTATAAGGTGAATAACAGAGGACCTAAAACAGATCCTTGTGGTACACCACATGTTAGATTCATTGGATTAGACTGTGACATTGATGATAACAGACTGGTGTCTGTCTGATATATACGATGAAAGCCAAGAAAGTATTTTGTTACTGAACCCGTATTCATGAGCTAGTCGTTGTTTCAGAAGTTCGTGATCGATCGTGTCGAAAGCAGCAGAGAGGTCGAGGAGTACCAAGATTCCAACTTTTCCATCATCTATCGCCATTTGCAAGTCGTTCACAACACGCACCAAAGCGGTTTCAGTACTATGTGCACTCTTATAGGCAGATTGAAATTTTGCCGAAAGATTGTGGCTATTAATATGATTTACCAGTTGCTTGTTTACTGCCTTTTCCAAGATCTTTGAAAGAAATGGGAGATTTGACACTGGACGGTAGTTTATGAGTTGATTTTTGTCCAAGTTCTGCTTTTTAATTTGAGGTTTCACCACCGCATTCTTGAATACTTTAGGTACAATTCCTGTGTCCAGGCTGATATTTATCATTTTTGTTTATTTCACGTAATATGCAGATGTAAACAATTTTCCTTTTAAATGGTTTGATTTCTCAAATTCACACATTAATTTTCCTTGAAATTAAAAGGCTTCCTTTTCACATGTGTAATCATATAAACATATTTCCAATCACAAATCCAATTTGAAAGATTTTATATATAACATCCAAAAAATAGGCCAGAACCCTTAAACATGGAGAGGGTACATAGAGTAATGTACTTTATCTTTAACAACAGATGGTAACGTTTTAAGGCATAAATGGACTTTACATGTAGGTAGGGTTAATGTTCAAAACATGAATATTCAACATTTTCTTCATAGATGAAAAGCTTTATTGGGTCGCTCCTAATTTGGATAGGATTGAAAGAGTCGACCCGGACGAATCAAACCGAGAATAGCTCTTCACATTTAAGAATGTGAACCATTCAATATTGTTGTGGAGAGCACATCCATTAAACTGAATGGACACGTGGATCTTTCGAAAATTATCAGTGAGGATGACATTTTAAGGACTAATTCTTCAGATGATGTGGGAATACTTCTTGGTGAGAAACGCAATTTAAGTGGATTCGTGCTCTACAACCCAGATGATGGTGCAGATGGTAAGCCCATTGGTACATTTGATATCGAATACCAGCCGAATTATAAATGGTACTAAGTAGTGGCGCGACTTAAATCTTTGGCACCCGTAGGGAACTCTCATCCGGGGTCAATGCTTCTGTATCCACAATTGTTTTTTCGAGCCTTCTAACTTTCAAATTTGCCTGTACCCATGAGGTTTACGCGCCCCATGTTTGCGCCATCGGTTCTAATATATGTATAACTCGATTAAGAGTTTAAAGATCTGGATTAGGTGGTAAATATTTTGTACTGCTGATCTGATACCTTGGAAATACGATTATGACACATACCACTTTTGTGGTAAATTCTCAGAAGATTATTCAATTATATTACACTCGTAGCCGTAGTTGAAACCGGGGATAAGCACCGGCTCTGTAAGCCTAATGGCTCAAGTGGACTTGGCTTGGCTTAACAATCGTAGCCACATAATGTTGATAAATCGGTAGTCTATGTAATTGAGGCTCTGCGTTTCGCGCGCGGTTGATCATCTGAAATATCAAAAGGTATAAGGCGATACAAAATTATTACAAAAGATATTCGGGTGAAGTACAGGAACAATTAATACCCTGTAATATAATATATAATAATATCCTGTAATATCCCAAATATGTAAAAAGAGGTTTTTATTATATCAAAAAAGACAATAAAAAATCTTCCTCGAAATAAGGGGATCTCACCTTAGAACAAACCCTAGAAAATCCAGAATACATGGAGTAAATACATATATTAAGTAATATAATCGGAAGTAATGATTTTTTTTATTATGACTAAGTATAAAATGTGTTGAGATAAGATGCACATTCCCATAAGCATACACAATATCGAATTGAGGGAATCACAGCTTAAAACAAGTCCTAGAAAGTCAAGGATATATAAAGCAATTACATATATAATCATATTTTGAATCGGAAGTAATTATCTTTTTATTATAACTAAATATAAAATGTGTTGATATAAGATGCACATTGCCTTAGCTTACACAATATTGAATTGAGGGGATCTCAGCTTAAAACAAGCCCTAGGATATGATACATAGAGCAAATGCATATATGATTATATTTTGAATCGGAAGTAAAGATCTTTTCTATATTTAAATATGAAAGGTGTTGATATAAGATGCACATTGCCTTAAGCATACACAATATCGAATTGAGGGGATCTCAGCTTAAAAGAAACCCTAGAAAGTCAAGAATACATACAACAAATGCATAACTATATTTTGAATCGGAAGTAATGATCTTTTTATTATAACTAAATATGAAATGTGTTGGTATAAGATGCACATTCCCTTAAGCATACACAATGTAATATCGATTTGAGGGGATTTCAGCTTAAAACAAGCTCTAGGATATGATACATAGAGCAAATACATATATATAATTCTATTTTGAATCGGAAGTAATTATCTTTTTATTATAACTAAATATAAAATGTGTTGGTATAAGATGCACATTACATTAAGCATACACAATGCAATATCGAATTGAAGGGATCTCAGCTTAAGACAAGCCCTAGAAAGTCAAGGATACATTGAGCAAATACATATATAATCATATTTTGAATCGGAAGTAATGATCTTTTTATTATAACTGAATATGAAGTGTGTTGACATAAGATGCACATTACATTAAGCATACAGTCACAATATCTTTACATCAACGATATCATTCCTACCAACTCCATAAGCGGCGCATTTCGTTTTCAGTGCAGAAACCAACGACTGCTCTTTAAACAACGGTGAGTGTGCTGAGGACGAACTATCTTCCAGTGCCATGTGGATATACATGTGAATACAATGAAAAAAAATGGTGAGTAATAAGTTAAAGTTGCTTGGAAATTTTTCTGATCATGTTCAAAGCATCTCAATTGAAGCCGTAGTACCCACTACGGCAGCACGGCATTGTCGTGGCAATATTTTAATCAAGAATTGTTTCTATTGATTAACTTTTAGACCTTATACACAATATAAGCTACGGCAATTACGTCTGTAGTGGCAATACATGCAATGCAGTGGCAATCGAATAGCTGGGCAAATTGACTTGTATGTCTCCCACGACTTTCACATGAAGCGAAGTATTCAATAAACAGATTTATATTTACTGATTTGACACTTTAATCAAACACTGAAACAGCAAAAGTATCTTCCTTTATCAGGCAGTATTATGGCAATTACTTCCAATGCAGAGCCTAAGCAAATATACATGCACACCTATAATGCTAGCTTGAGATTATGGACATCTAGAAAGATTGTTATTTAAAGAATATCCTGTGGTTATTATGACAAACCTATTTTCAATGGTTCACTGTATTTTCTGTACGGCTCATACAAAAAAAAAATACAAAAAACACTTGTTGGCATTCTTATCGTTCAAAGATAGGTTTTTTCCAAAAACGTTTTCAATATTGTATACCTGGAAACGGTCCGTTGATTAGCTCATTGACAATTTAAATACACAACAAACCGATGTACGTTTTAATATTTCCATGATTTCCGCCGCTAGTCGTGCTCCTAATAAATTGAAACGTGCGCGGAATGCCATGAATGTTTAAGAATTTCAAAATGCTTAAGTAGAAACATATATCTTGAAAATATTGAAACTTTTTTTTCGATCTATACCTTGAGGGTTATGGTGCTAAATTGGATGTTTATCCGAAGAAGTCTGCCGCAAAAATACGATTTAAAAAAAATTGAAATCGAAATGGTATTGAATGAAACCCATTCCCTTATGTTTAGCAAGCTCGAAACATTCAACCGGGTGAAAGTGAATTTATTGAAGAGCATTTACTTTCTTTTGTATCCACCAAAACAAACGATATCTCCATAGTCTAGTGGTCAAGTCTGTTTGGTCAAGTTTGGCAATCTAGCGTCCCGGGTTCGATCCCCGGTCGGTCTCTAATCAGTGCTCCACAACTAATTTATGAAACACCCTTGAGCGTCTTGACTTTGATATTCCGACTTAGGAACTTTGTCGGGACGTTAAATCTCAAACCAAGCCAAATCTAATGACGTTATCAAACATTAATACTACAAAGAAATAATAGTCAACATCAACACTGGTGAGGTCGGTATAAAAAAGATGTCCACAATTGCGTAAGTACGATTAAGACATCGATAATATTTTGAGACGAACTGAGGAAATACCCATTATGTTCGGTTTTTATTTGGAAAATTCTTAGCCCACTCGCTCTTCCTTGCCCTCCAAAAACAGTCACATTCTAAAGAATAGTATTACATTCTAAAGAATAGTATTATTTTAATACTATGGAATACCAAATAGATATTTCTTTCATCTTTGATTGATTTAAGGTTTTTTCAAATTATTTGAAAATGCTTTTATCGATAAATTCATCTATCTTTACAGACGATTACTGGGTGATGATTGGTGGTTCAGTCACTGGTTGCCTGGTTCTAATCATTGTAATAGGAGTTATAATATGTTTGTGCATAAAGTCAAAAGCTTCTACCCGTGAAAATCAGTCTTCGTCGCACCCAGCTACACACTCCTCACCTCACAAAGCACGAGGCCTCCTCCTGCCAACAACCCGGACTACACTTCCCGGACCACACTTCACTTTCGTTTCGCAATCAAGGTTATGAACCATCTCCAGTAGTTCCAACTACGCCGAACGTCCCAGCTTATCGCAATTATAACTTCGACAGGAACAGATATTTCCCCGATATCAATAACGGGAATGACATATATGATGACGTTTATTAAAAACTCACGGAAAATCTTCGGTATACTGCAGCCGATGATTTTGAGAGGAATAACATATATGAAGATTTATTATGAGACTTTCCTTTGTGGTAGAAAATGTGAACCATTTACTAGATCTATTAATTAAAGAAAAAATTGGCTGTTCAGTGGGGGTGTATCTGAAAGGGACACAAAATGTAACAAAACAACATCTCCAGATCTCAGTTCGATATGTTATAAATGCATATAATTCATTACATAAAATCAAAAGGTGTTATCCGTGAAGATCAGTCCTCGTCGCACCCAACGACATACCCCGCAAAAGCACCAGGCTCTCCTGCCAACAACTCGGACTATCTATACTTCACTTACGCAATCATGGGTATGAACCACCTTCAGTAGTTTCCATGCCTTGTTTTTCTCCATAAAATTTGGTCCAGCAAATCATAACCACAAACTGAATGTAGCAAATGATGAGACCACTTATCTTAGTTAAGATAACCACTCAACCACACAATAAGGACATTGGTAATATGATACTCAACACCTTCTACAACACCTCAGGACCAACAGGAGAACTAGTACAATGGAACCATTGATAAGGGAAATTTGATCTTAAGTACTTGTGGTTTTTAGAATAACGAAAATAAAGGGGGAAAGTCTTACCCGACCTGCTTATATATCAGGTCGGATCTGACTGTTTAAAATTTTAAAGAGCATAACAACTAAACTGCCCCGAACTTTGCAGCTTCTCGCAATTATAACTTCGACAGGAACAGACATTTTCCCGATATCAATGAAAATGATGACATGTGTGATGAAGTTTAATGATAAAATCCGACAAACTCTTCGATTACTGCAATCCATGTTTAAGAGAAAAACCATGAAAATTTTATGTGAGACGTTCATCATCGGGTGTAGAAAATGTGCACTATTTACTGAATTAATAAAAAACAAAATAGTGATTGAAAATAAACTGTTAGTTTTGTTTCAAATACTACTTCTTTCAGAGGGGGATCTAAACGGTCACAAAGTATATAATATTCCAGTTTGATATATCGAGGGACAATTTTGAGGTAAAAACGTTTGTCATTGGCACATGATTGCATTACTTATATAAACCCGACATCGCAAACAATACACATCTCCTTGCCACTAATAACGTGCTTTCGAGCCTCTGTCATACCTGCCATACCACCCTCTGTTCCACATATCATACCATGTTACTTCCCACGCTACAGGAAATTATACATGAAATCCTGATACCATTCAACAACATGATATGTATGCCATCACACCTGCAATCAGGATGACATCTCACCATATGCCTTGCCACCTTGTCCTATGTACCATGCCACCCTGTCCCATATACCATGCCACCCTGTCCCATATGCCATACCTCTCTGCCACATAAACTATTCCACCTTGTCCCACCCCTCCCTGTACCATCCTACCCTGTCCCACATGCCATCCGTTCATGTACCACGTGCCATCCCACCCTGTCCTACAGGTCATTCCATCTAATCCCACATGCTATCCCACCGTCCCATCCCACCTGAAATCTAGATTTCATGGTACCCTGTCCCACACGCCACCCTGTCCCACATACCATCCCACCCTGTCACCCATTTCATTCCATCCCACCTTCATCCTAATTCCTACATCTATTAATCATCCTACCATCTTGCACCCAACATTCTTTCCTCTTACTCCCATTCCCTCACTTCTATCAACCCAAAGCCCCATTCACCTACCATCCCCCTTCACCTGCCATCCCTCGTTCATCTACAATCCTCCATTCACCTGAAATCCTCTATTCCCCAACATGTCCCATCACCGTACCATTTCCCCTTCACCTACCATCCCCATTACCCTAACATCCCCCATTCACCTACCATCATTCAATCACCTACTACTGTACTATCATCCTTCCAACCTTCACTACAACCTCCACTCTCTCTATTGCACTACAGCTCCCCCTCCCTCCTTCCACAGCCTTAACTTAAATCTGACACTTCCAATAGAAACATGCTTAACTTTTCCCCTTATAAACCAGACATCTTTCTACCAAATCAGAATGAAAATTCAGCACAGATTAATTTGCAGACGATCATAAGTCTATTATGTGTACACTCTATTTAGGCGAAGTCATTGTTATTTTGCTATTCATTCCCAAAGACCTTCATTATAAATTCCATTCAGTCGTCAGATTTATTATTCAACATTTTTCATCCCAGAGTAAATCCTTTAATTGCTGCTATTAAAGTCTGGAATGCATTTCTTCTCCTTTATATAAATTTCGTTTTATAAAAGTGGTTGGAATTCCTTTCCTAGGGCAGCAATCTTTTGTTCCCCGCTAGTAGCTGAGCAAAGAAGGAGGCCGGACGGACAATAGATGTGGCCAGACGGACGACTGGTAAAGATGCAATATCCTCTCTTCACCAACTTCGTTGGCTTGGGGATAATAACTTTAAAAGTTATTTTACTTTTTAGTACCGGTAATATTCACTCTAGTCTTAATGCAGCCCAAAATAAGCAAGCAGTATTATTAAATTCCTTAAAACCGGTCAAGCAAATTCAAGGTTTAAAAATGTTATCTTTATTAAACCATGGTTTGTAGATTTTCATGTTTGTTTGTTTGATGAGGGCTTAACGGCACCACGATAGCGAGGGTTAAATTGTGCCTGAGAGGTTAGATCGTTCCAGAAGTAAGAAGAAAAGAAAACAGGGGGAGATTAATAGAAACACGGGAACTAAAAGCCAGAAAGCTGGGATCGAGAGTGGAAGTGAATGGGTGAAGAAAAAAAGTAGAGAGAGAGGGGGGTGGGAGAGGACTTAATATGGTTGCAGAGGGAAGCATGATGAAGGAAGGAGATTTTTAGGTCATTTTAAAAACAATTGGAGGGGGGGGGGGTACGGAGGGGAGAGGGGAAGTTGCTCCAGATATGCTTAATAGTTTTAATCTAATATGTCAAGAAGTTTTTGGTTGGGTTATTACTTTGGGGATATCCGAGTTGAGAAGTGAGATCGTCAAAGCGAGGCCAGTTAGCTTTATTATAGTACCAGCTTGGTATACAGGAATTTGGATTAGGTTACAGATGGTTATATTTTCATTGAGTGTGGCAGGGCAAGCAATAGCTTGAATAATTGTTATGATTTGACAAGAAGCTATGGGGTAAGACACTTCTGATGAAAAGGGAACTACGAGAAACTGTCTGAGTGTTCAAGATCTTACATCATAAACAATAAAATGCAACTTTCATATCAAAAATTATTCAAAGAGGACAAAGAATGCAGGCATTTTTGAGTACTGGCTTTTTTCCTTTCTCACACAAATCATATTTCCCAGTATGGGTTTTACTTATGTAAAGCTTCCAATTGAAAGGTTACAATAATCAATATATTCATTTATTCAACACACTCCTGACTCAATGTGAATTTCCTAAACTTAATAGTGAATTTTCTGGTTTTACAAGCATAAACAAAATCCTTAAATCAACAAGATAATATTGACATTAAATCAAAATACATTTTTTTTTCTCATTCAGTGATTGATACCATTAATAGTAGAGCATCCATCTTGTTTCTGATTGAAATTTCTAACATACTGACAGTAATCTACATTTGAATTATGTCACAATGCCCATAGCTGTTTTATTAGAAAGTGGATGTTAGATTAACTTATACCACATGTTTATAAAAGCAAATTGGGACCTACAGGTAGTAACTGCTCCCTTAGTGCTTAACACTATGACAATAGTGTTGACATATTGTGATGTTGATTCCTGCGAAGCATAGTCTCTGGAAAATTAGCTAGAGATCAGTTTTGGTTTGTTATGTATTAATGTAGTGCTACCAGTGGGTAGCTAGAGTTCTGGGAGCCCCTGGGAAATTACACTCAATCCCATAACAATAACAAATATATCAGTGCCACTTCTAGAGGGCCCCAAAACCTCAATTTTTGTTCAGATCAATAGGGCCCTTCCCATCCAATTTTTGCATCAAATGAGTGATACAGTTTTCAAAATACAGTTAATAATATCTTGATCTTTAATATAATCATACTATTCAAGTTTACAAATTATAATACACTATGAAATCAAAACAAATGTTAAACTGTGAAAACAACATGACATGTCTCTTAAAGATCATCTTCACTTTGCCATCTTAAGATTTGCCCTTTTGTGGTTTTTATTTTCTTTCAAGAAAATTAAATATCAAAGAAAAACTAAAATATAATGATAGCAACAAATACTTAATTATGTATATAAGCAGTCTATTTAGTGTATGGCCTTAATATGTAAACCATGTGTTGTGGCATTAAAATATTCCACTTCACAATGTGTTAAATTACACATAATGGTTACCAGGATTAAATTATCATTTACTAATGATCTCCCTGGTTTGGTTGGTTAGTTAGCATAGCAAGGTTTAACGTCCCGAAAGCATCCAGTGCTGGACATTTTATCAAGACGACCACGGCCTTTGATAACCAGTTGTGAACTCACTGATTGCAGACCCACCAGGATTCAAACCCAGGATGTGCGGATGAGAGGATAAAACACTACACCACGGAGGTCTGTTTGCATCTGGTTTGGATAACATGAGCTATGGCATAATTTTCTGACATGAAGATTAAAAATAGAAGACATTTACTGCCTGATTGAATATTAAATCATTTTATTCTCTTATCAATTTAAGGACAAACAAAAGGAAGATAAAAATAATAACATTTACCAGAATGCTTAGAAACAAAAAGTATCTCATAACATCAAGTTGGAAATACCCACTGATCCACCACCACTGTCAGTTGTAAAGGTCGGGTGGGAAAAGGGCACAAAAAGTAATTAGCACTTACATAATTATCAATCAAAAATCTCTTCAAACTGGAAATTCTCTATAAGTCTGAAGTTAAGTAAAACATGTCAAAAAAATAAAACTGAAGAATGATAAATGGCGAAGTCAGAGAGCAATTACCAAGTTTGACAAATCATTTGTTCAGCTGGACAATCATAATCCCCATTGATCCACCATCAATGTCAGTTGCTGGGTGAAAACAGGAAAAAAAGTGATGTGCACTTGTTACAAAATAGTTAGGTTCAATCCCATTAAGCCTCTAGGGCTTATAACAGGTGTCCATGGTGTTAAGAGTACTTGACTCCACCTGGATGGTACACCAGTCCAGTGCAGGTTAACTCCCCAGCCGAAACTCTTACTTATTTCACAGCTAAATGAACTGGAGCAAATAGGATAGTGTCTTGCTCAAGGACACAGTGCAGTGCCCTGGCTGAGATTCGATTCCAGCACCTTTTCCTCTAAAGGTACCCCAGTACCTTTAGAGTACAATACAAGATGCCCTAACCACAGGGCTCCTGCACTCCCTTTATTACAAAAATAAGATCTTAAATGATTCTCTTCAACAAATGCAATTGTTTTGTTATAAAGTGAAATACATGTAGAATTTTATGACCAAGATTTCTGTTTTCATAACAAATTGACCAAATAATTGATTATTAGCAACAGGCAAGTGCGATTTTTGGAAACAAAATGAAAGCAACTTCTATCTACAAAATGGATCTCTATTGTCCAAATGGACAGGAATAAAGCCTCCACATTACCATTACACTCGTTTTTTAGTACTTAATAAACTCTGTATCAGAATAGCTATCAATTTTTTTGTTTGCTTTTCTAGTACAGAGTTTATTAAGTACCAAAAAGGAGTATAATGGAATGTGAAGGCTTTATTCCAGTCCATTTTGACAATAGAAATCCATTTTGAAAGTAGAAACTGTTTGAATTTTGAAGGTAATATGGCTATGTAAAATATTTTCCTACAAGAGAAGAGCTACTGAATCAAGTTTCCCTTGATTGGTACTCAACGACGACGAGTGAACACACAATTACAATGACGGGGTCGTCACCTGCGTATTCGGTTATGATAGTAACAATGCTATCACAAAACGCTTAATACGACCCGGACGAGAACACAGGTACAACGTACGGACAGACATAACATCGACAACCAAGTCAATGTCCACCGCCTTTGATAACCAGTATTGGTACTTAACTTATGGATACTTATAAAATGCAGCTCATGGGTGTGGAAAAGAAAGAGGTACTAAATGTCACAAAAACAAAGAATGTTAACAAGGTTCAGCCTAAGTTAACAAATGTGACCACAAATAAACCCCAATGACATCTCCTACCTAAACTCCACCTCTCAGCAAACTTAAAACACAAGGAACTACTGTTTTCCATATACCTTTCAGTTACCATCACCTCAACAGCAGAAATGTAACAAGTGATAAGTACCTGGTTTTTGTAGTTGGGCAATTTGAATAATCCAGCAATAATACCTGATGTATTGAATGGTACACCAAGTGGGGGTAGCCAGCTTTTTGGATTGCGGGGGTCCCAGAACAAAAACAAAATGCTGGTGGTGTCAAGTTTTTTCCCCAAAGTTGTGTCTTAAACTTTTAAAACTTAAACGTTTTAAGGTCATTGACTTGAATTCTGGACCTTTAAGCAAATTTTGTTAAAGACATCCTTGAAGGAACTTAACATCAACTCTGACATCTGGCAGAGTGTTGCTACCAGCACAAGCAAGTGGCGACACCTTTTAGCAAAATTTCTGGCTTCTGTGGCGCCGTAGGTGGGGAGGGGGGGTCGAATGACCTCGTCCCCTGACTACAGTCATTAACAACTCCATTCAAAACTCAACTGCTCTTGAAAGTTTATCAAAAGTTAACAGAGGCAATACTAAAAATCTGAAAATAGACAAAGGAGAATAAGCAAATTCACAACTTGTTTTGATATTCTTCTCTTGGAACAATAATTTCAGACCTTTAATAACAAATGGTTAACCAATTGTGCATATATATTGAGTTAGAATAAGAGTAATTTAGGGTATGATACACATGTACAATATAAAATACATTACTATGCAGAAACAGAACCACATGTACAAATAAAGATGGGATCCCCGTATTAACAAACATAGGTGTAGAGAACTGGGAGCACGCCCCCCCTCCCACTTTTCCGAAAAATAACAAACGTGCCCCTTTTGAGAATGAAAAGTGCCCCTCAATTACTGTCAAAGGTGCAAGAACTGGTGGAATTTGTGCACTTTAAAAAAAAATGACAAAAGTGTTCCTTTCAATATGATATGCCCCTTAATTACTAACTCAATAGTAGGAAACTGGCAACTTGTTAGTCTCATTTATGGGGAAATAGGTTCCCATTAAAAAATTGTCCCTTTCCTAGAAATGAAGTGCCCCTTTTACTTTACTTTTTTTACCTACAGACAGGGTGCGGACATATGCATATGACTTGGGGAAGTGCCCCCTAAGAGGTGGGGCTCCCCCACTTTTTGAAAGCTTCCTACACCCCTGGTAACAAAACCCAAGCAATGTTTTCATAAATAGTACCAACATGATTATTTTGTATTTATGATCATAGGACTTAGGAGTAATTTTTCAAGAGCAATCAGTAATATAGGTTACTTTTCTGTACAAAATAATTTAAAAATAAATCATGAAAACAACCAAATTGTTGATATAGTGCTAGATACCTACATGGAAGTATTAACATAACTTTCATAACAGGATAAGGTCAATGGTCAATTACATCCCTTTATATGAAAATGGCAACAAACGGACTAGAAGGGTGTAGTCTAGAAAGCAATTAAAAAAAAAGAGCAATAAAAAAGGAGACCTTCAATTTCTATCAGGTATGTACAGAAATGTTCAAAGGCAAAACTAGTGCTGTCACGACATGGCTCTATTACGTATTGATTATCATGGAGAAAAATATCGCGATATATTGGTATGCGATATATTGGTATATCGGGATGCTTTTAAAGCAACAGACTCACGACACAAATTGTCAATATCACTAACGTTACTTCTTTTATGACTATGGTGAACGCAAGAAAAATTGATTTGCAGATCTAGCAGACGACATGATCGGGTAACTATTACGTTCATCACACACGTTTGGTAATTCAGCCAACGTGACCATGAATCATCGAAGTGAGATGCATGTTCTGGGCCAATTTTTCGTTTTTGCCTACTTACATCGGAGCGTGCCAGTGTGGGTAAAGGAACAATTTTTAATTCATTTTTTTGTTTCACGGTATTTTTGCACATTTTTAATGGACTAAACTTAACTTTTCGATTTACTTGCTGTAATGTTAGTACTGTAATGTATGAAGTTCCCTAGCCTAGATGCACAACAATTTCTTAGTCCTGTATTAGTTTTTGGTATCGCGATATGTGTTGAGAGGCATAATTCATGTCATGGGAAAAGAGATATCGTGATAATCGACATGTCATGCCAGCACTGGGCAAAACTGTGACTCATCCTCATGTTCCTCAAAAAGTTTTGGTGTATTGAAATATGTTCTAAGAATTTGTGACTTACAGCCATTGGGATATGTCAGGAGAACCCTAAAACAAGATCTAGGAAAGTTAATTCTGGTAAACCAATTGAGGAAATTTAAAAAATAAAATTCAAATGTTAAGATAATTAATTATTTATTAAATGCATTTAACATTGGGTCTAGGAAAAGTTAATTCTGTTCAACCTATCGAGAAAATTAAAAAATATTATTTCAAATGTTAAGATGATAAATTTTCTATAAAATGCATTTCACATTAGGTCTAAGAAAAGTTTTTTTTGGTCAAGAAATCAAGGAAATTGACAAAAATTATTTCAAATGTTAAGATAATTATCTATAAAATGCATTTAACATTGGGTCTAGGAAACTTCATTCTGGTCAACCAAGCGAGGAAATTCACAGAAATGATTTCAAATGTTAAGATGATTAATTATCTATAAAATGAATCTAAGATTGGGTCTAGGAAACTTCATTCTAGTCAGCCGATCGAGGAAATCAAAAAAAAATTTTGAATGTTAAGATAATTAATTATCTATAAAATGAATTTAACATTGGGTCTAGGAAAGTTAATTCTGGTTAGCCAATTGAGGAAATTAACCAAAATTATTTCAAATGTTAAGATGATTAATCATCTATAAAATGCATTTAACATTGGGTCTAGGAAAGTTAATTCTGGTCAACCAATCAGGGAAATTAACAAAAATTATTTCAAATGTTAAAATGATTAATCATCTATAAAATGCATTTAACATTGGATCTAGAAAAGTTAATTCTGGTAAACCAATCTTGAAAATTTACAAAAATATTTCAAATGTTAAGATGATTAATTATCTATAAAATCAATTTAACATTGGGTCTAGGAAAGTTAATTCTGGCCAGCCAATCTTGGAAATTAACAAAAATGATTTCAAATGTTAAGATGATTAATTATCTATAAAATGCATTTAACATTTGTTATGAAAGTGGGAATGTGGCATTGCTCTTCTACAGTGTTTTCAAGAAAATATGTGACATCCTCGAAACTACACCTCAACAAAACACTATATCACAATCATCTTCAAACGTGTTTATCCTTTTTGGTAGGTAGGTAGATTAGGTATTTTACACCCATTTCTCAACAGCTAAGATTATATACCTTTTCAAATCTGAATCGGCAATTTCCGGGTAACTATTTTAAATAATGTTACAAGGCCGAGATTAACGTGTCCATAATGGACCAATCGTTTACTGGAGGACTCTTATTGACCAATCAAATACTGGAGGAATCTTGGCCGTCTGCATATTACACGCAGAGTATGGGACCAAGCGTATGAAAAATGTTTTCAAGCACTTGGCGTTATACATGAAGAAAATACGCGCGCGTATTGCTGCTTGCATTTTTTCCCTCAAACCTGCACCTGATTGGTTGGGAAACAAAGGAAAAGTTCCCCCAGCATTTGATTGGTCGAAGTACTGAAGAAATCATGCTCAGCTAAACTCTGTTTGAAAAAGTCTATAAAGAAGTCCATGGCCATTTGATAGACCAGTTGTAAAGCAGTGATAAATAAAGACACCGGGAAACAAACCCGGGACCTCCATGCTGATGCTATAACCACTAGACCAAAGAGGTTCATCTTTCTGTCCTCTATCACAGAAGGTGGAAATCTATGGTCACTCAACTATTTCACTAAGTATTGTTCGTGCTTTACTCGTGAATGTGTATCCTTTGTGTATTCCTCTATTTAGCATTACTGAAAATCACTTTCATAATTATCAAAACAAATCTTTTCATACTGGAAATGCTCTAAAACTTAGAAAAAAAACTGGAGATGAAGATTGATTAACACCCAAGATGAAAGTTTGAAAATGTAATCCAAGTGTATACATTAATCAGGGAGTACACCACTTATCTACAAGCTGGACCTCCTTTACAAATTAGAAGAAAAAAACTTTAAAATACTGATAATGATTTCAAATGAACAATTTAAGTTTAAAACTTTCATAATTGTTTTTGCAATATAAACTGATATAAAAGCCTCTTACATCAAATCTACATTACTCTTCAATTTGGCAAGAACATATTTAAATTCTTTGCCCTTTTTATGTTAAAAAGGGCGATTACCTGGGTTTAAAACATCATTTGTCCGCCTGCCCAGGACAATCAGAATCCCTAACCATGCTGACATAAGTTTTTGGGGGTCTTCAAAGCAGACAAGTAGGATTCTATTATAACTAACCTTTCTGGGTTTAATGATTGACAGCTTGTTTTACCCAATCACTGCACGAATTATCCTAGCAACAAAATCTGCGTAACTTAGTGGGGGCAAACATCCTATGTGGTACTTTACAACTAGCTTATGTAGTCAATGCAACTTACTGTACAAAACAAATTTCTGCACATACAGACTGAGTTACAGCAAAATGGTGAACAAAAATTGTGCTTATGGGCCAGCTGTGGGCTTTGTAAATCTGATTGCTGTTACCAATGACAGTAAGCAAACTAAATTTGTTTATCCTATTTGCTAAAAACTCTAAAAATCTGGAGAAGTGCCATAAATGAATCAAAGCTTAATTCAGGTCTCGCGAACAACTAAATGTCAACGCATTGGTAACGCACAATTGCGGGTTTGAGGTTTGTTTGTCCTACATAGTTACCATGTTGCTATGGTGTGCGTGGCCTATTTGCAAACCTGGAAAGGTTAATTATGTCTTCCAAAAACAATCCTATGAAACTGATTCCTTTTACCGAAAAACTTAAATACAGAGGTCAAAGATGGACAAGTTGCAATCAGCTTGATTAACAAACCATGGCAATCACTTGGATTAAGACCTTACAAAGTGTACATACAAATGTAACTCACATACTTGTTTACTTTTCAAATTCAATGTGCCTTGAGCATATCGCACAGAAATACAAACAACTAATCAAAAAAAAAAATCAGCACGAAAGGAATATTTGTGGGGTAAATACCAACGAATATTGTAAGTGACATTTAAATTTCCTCCTAAAAATTTTTTTTTGAAAATTTGGGACAGTGTCCAATCCCATTTTTGATAGCAAGTATAGGAAATGCAAAGGAATTCTTCTATTATCAGGTACCTTTTCAATCCTATCTGATTTTGGCAGTGAAGGAATATTGAGAGGCAATTAAACCATATTCTAGAATATTTCTACTTCAAACTTTTGTACAACTGAAGTACCTGCATACAAAAAATATTCCTTTAACAATCAATATTTTAACATTACAAACCCAAAACGGGCCCATAGGTTGGCAATTTACAAAGTCCCTTGCATGCAATATATAAAGAAATGAACAATAGCAAAATCATTCTAACAAATACTGCAAAATACCCAGATTTTTGGAAAACTTAAGTAGTAACCATTTATACAGGAAAATGATGGCAAGCACTGGTAAGAAAGTTGAAAGATAAGTAAAAGATTACAACTACAAACTGTAATATTATTAATTTGAATACCCTTTCAGCTTAGAAATAATGAGTTATATCTCTTTAAGAAACATAAACATATCCCATGTAATCTTTTTCATTTTTTCCATGTCACTCTTAAAAAGTGCAAAATTCTACTGGAAGATTTCATCGCTAAGGACATAAACTTCCCATTCATCATTCTTATTATGTTCATCTTAATAACCCTCCCACCAGGCTTACAATACTGTACATAACAGACCTACATGTACAAGACTTGAATGTAGTGTACAATAGTAGGCCAGACAGTATAAGACTATTATAATGCATTGCTACCACAACAAGTAAATCCATTCCAATGATATTCTACAATTAGAAGTTTTTCTTATCTTGTGCTCAAAACTCACTGACTGATCATGTGACCACGGGTTTGTTGCAGTGTTTGAAACATTTTGTGACAGGTAGATGAACCACAGACAGTTGCATCGATTGTGATCTGCAAATATACAAAGAGAACAAGGTGGTGTTGGTCTTGAGTCTTACTTACTAAATATCCTCCATCTTCTTTATCATATACCAAACCTTTAGGCAATTTAACTAATGAAAATCTAAAGAACCCATTCTTTTATTATGAAAATAATCTTTTAAGATTGTACATACACACACACAGCCCCAAATTCAGAATTATTTTAGATGCCACAAAGGCTGTTCATAATCATTGATGGATTCTACATAGCCTTATCAACCAAGGTGAACAATTTTGATAAAAATCTGCATTTCTGCCTAAAAGTAGGGCCAAAATCTCCAGTGACCCCACCCCTATTGAATTTACTATCATGTTTTGGTACAAAGAAAGCCCTGAACTTTGCTCTTTTATCAGGTTTTCAATGGGGCAAATAATTGCTACATTGAGTCTTACCCACTAAAGATACTCCATCTTTCTTCATCATATACCAAAACTTTAGGCAATTTACCTGATGAAAATCTAAGAAACCCAATCAAATAAGAATGTACACACACCCAGCCCCAAATTCATAAACATTTCACAAATGCCAGAAAGGCTGTTCAGTTCATAATCCTAAATGAATTCTATGTAGATTCATCAACCAAGGGGGTGGGGGTGGACCAAATTTTGTGTTTCGTTTACAGAGAAAACCATACAAGCAATCAAGTTGAAACTAGGTGAAGGGTGTAGGGTCATATGAACTTGTGTCTCGCACAAGTTGGGTCATGTACCTTAAAAGGTCAAAGGTCAGAGATCAAACAATTGATCGAAAATGATAAATTTTGTGTTGTGCTTTTAAAAAAACGTGAGCGATATTAGGTTGACATTTGGTGAGATGGTGGAAGGTAATGTAACATTGTGTCCCACACAAAATGGAACATGTCACTTAAAGGTCAGAGGTCAAATAATTAATTTCAAATGATAAATTTTGGTCGATCATGTGTTATGGAAGAATCGTAAGTGCAATTGAATTGTTACTGGGTGGGTTGATGAAGGATGAAATAAAGTTGTGGCTCACAAAAGGTGTGACATGTCACTTAAAGGTCAATGATCAGAGGTCAAATAACAATGGTAAGTTTGGTGCTGCATATCGTTGGAAAAACGTAATTGTTATTTCATTGATCTCAATGGGTTGGTGTGCAGTTTGTTACTTGGTGGGTTGGTGGAGGGTGATGCAAGATTATGTCCGACACATAATGGGATATGTAATTTAAAGGTCAACGGTCAAATAATTGATTTAAAAATGGTAAATTGTTGGTTGTGCTTCCTGGGATAGCTGTAAGGGATATTAAGTTGATACTTGGTGAGTTGGTGGAAAGTGATGTAGGGTTATGTACCGCACAAAATGGGAGAGGTCATTTAAAGGTCAAAGGTCATATAATTGAATTAAAATGGTAAATTTTGGTTGGTTGCCTTTTATGTAAAATACTGCAAGTGCAATAGCATTTTTACTTGGTGGGTTGATAAAGGATGATGAAAAGTTGTGTCTTGGGAAAGATGTGACATGTCGGTCAAAGGTTAGAGGTCAAATAATAATGGTAAATTTTGTGCTAAATTTTGTTGGAAAACGTAATTGCTGTTGTATTCATCCTTGGTTGATTTGTGGAGTTCTTAACTTGGTGGGTTGGTGAGGGTGATCTTCCACATATAACAGGATATGCCACTTGAAAGGTCAAAGAACAGAGGTCAAATAATTAAACAGAATAGTAAATGTTGTGTCACGTTTCCTGGGAAAACTGTAAGTGATATTGGGTTGGCACTTGGTTGCTATTGTTACTTGGTGGGTTGGTGGAAGGTGATGTTAGTGTTGTGTCTCGCACATAATGGGACATGTCATTTAACGTTCAAGGTCAAGTAATTGATATGAAATGATACATATTATGTCATGCTTTCTGGAAAAATGTTTGTTCATTTTATAAATTGGATTGCCATCTTGTTTCCTTTTTATACGAATTGTTTCTACGTCCATGCAAATCGAAGTCTACACACACTTGAGAGTTCAATCATTGCATCCAATGTTGGGATATTTCCACAAAATTAACAAATGAGGATACGAGGACATGGTGAATGTTCAAAATAAAAACACATTTAAAATGAAAATTCTTGTAAGAGAATTTAATGAAAGAAAAAAAACAAAAAAACATTTACCTCTATCAAAGTAAGAAATCCAGCAGATTGTTCTTTGGTTGGGTCATATTCTCTGGGAAGTAATTCACTAATGTGTCAAACAGCTGGGAAAAAATTAAATCAATGAAATGTGTAAGTCTATGTACTTCATACTTCATGTACATAATGAATCCTGAAAATGTGTCACAGAACAGTCATCTACTGCATGCATTGCCAAAGCTCTGCAAACAATTATCTAAACACAGAACCAGAACTTAAAGGTTTTGTGGTTCCCAAACCTAATAAGCTGATTGGTTTGCAAAATTTGTATTAACTGTCATGTCATTACATATCATATTAACAACATTATCATAGCAAGTATGATGCAAAACCAGTTGCTCATTTATTCTATTTCCAGAATTGATCAGTAAGCCCAGCATACTCATTAATACTCATGACATCACTACCACAACATTAGAACATATCTACAGACCATGACCTATCTGTGTACGACATACTGTATGGCATAAATCTGATATACCATTCATGATCGAGATACAGTATGGTGTTTACATCATTTAGCTTTTTAAGATTAAGCCACGCCTACCATGCATATTACTGACATCTGTTGATAACATAAGAATGTATACAATAACCAACAATATCATCAAGCCCAAACGGACATACAGTTGCTTATTTATCAGTCACTTACTTATTCAAATTTTCACTTTAAGCCCCGCCCATTAATATGCATGAAACAAGCACTACAAACATTAGGCACATCTACAGATCATGAGCCATCTGTGTACCACACAGGATGTGAATCCAGTTTATAGTTTTTGAAATATTGTGTTTAATTGTGCTTTTTGTTTACAAAATCATATTAAGCCCCGCCCACTATGCATATTTATGAAAGTCAACGTTTTATACAATGAACACATACACACTAGCTAACATTATTATCATAACAAATATGTAACAAAACAGACAAGTGATTGTCAAAATAAGAAGTATTTCATGAATTTTATATTATGCCCCGCCTACTCATAATTATGCATGACATCCCCATAAAAAACAGTAGGGCACATCTACAGACCATGGGCTAAATGTGTACCAAATATGACATTAATCCAGTTTACCATTCTTGAGATACCAAGTTTACAAGGTCTTTTCAACAAAATCATATTAGGCCCACCCATATTAATGAAATTCATCATTTTCACATGAACACACCAGCTAACATCATCATTATACCAAATATAAAACAAAACAAGACATTTGGTTGTCAAACAATGAACATTTCAAGACTTTTACATTAAGCCCCGACTACTTATCAATATGCATGACATCACCATGAAAAACAGTGGGGGCACATCTACAGACCATGGGCTAAATGTGTACTAAATATAATAATAATAATAAAGTACTTATACAGCGCCATTACTAAAAAGATATTCTATCGCGCTTTCCAATCAAGATGTAAAATAATAAAACACACTGAGAAACTGCCAAAAGAACCAAGAAAGAATCAAATTAAAAAATTAATTAAAGGCCAGCTTGAAAAGGTGAGTTTTTAGGTTACGTTTGAATGAGATAAATGATGAATTAGACTTTACTGAATCGGGCAGGTCATTCCATAGTTTGGGACCGATGGAACAAAATGCACGAGGACCGAACGGCGAAGTATGAGTACGGGTAGAGAAAGAGGAGGATTACATGAGCTGCGTGTATTATATGTGGATTTACGGAACTGAATTAGCTGTTTGAGGTAGGCTGGTGCCTGATTATGAATACATTTAAAAACAAGACACAGAACTTTAAATTGGATACGTTTAACAATAGGAAGCCAATGCAGTTCTTTAAGGCAGCTTGAAGCACTATCGAATTTGCGTTTTTGCAAAACAACTTTAGCTGCCTGGTTCTGAATTGATTGCATTGGTAATACACTAGAAGTGGGCAGCCCAGCAAACACAGCATTGCAATAGTCGAGGTGTGAAATGACTAAGCTTTGAACCAGTAGCCTACAACTTTCAGTGGTCAAGTGTTTCCTGATTCGACGAATCATATTTAGGTTGCGACTGGCTACAAGACACTTTTCCTTGATATGTAGTTGCATATTTAAGTTAGTATCAAGTAAAACACCTAGTAATTTAATGCAGCTGGATGGTTTTATAGAATCAGTACCGACTTGAATCGAGTCTGTCGCAATTCTACGCCTGTAATAAAGTGAACTGAAGAAAATGGCCTCAGTTTTTTTGTCATTCATTTTGAGCTTATTCAGCTGCATCCAGTGTTTTAGTTTGGATAAGACTTGTTGCATACCATTAACAGAATCTAATTCTTGAGCTACATTACCAGAATCAAAGCTAGAATAAAAAGAGTGATCATCAGCATAACCAATGATATTCACGTGATCATTAGCATGTGAAATAACATCTGCAAGAGTACTTGCATAGCAAGTAAATGCAACCGGACCTACAACTGAGCCCTGGGGAACAGAAAAGGGTAGATCATGTGATTTGGATTGGCAGCCATTGACACAAACAACACACTTCCTAGAAAAAAGGTAGGAAGTAAACCATTCCAGGCCGGTGTTAGAGATGCCAAATTTATTCTTCAAGACATTCAGAAGAATTCCATGATGTACCGTGTCAAAGGCTGCCGAAAGATCTACTGCAACCAGCAGTGTGGTTTGTTTTCTGTCCATCCCAAGTAGCAGATCATTTAACAATTTAACGGTTGCAGTCTCGGTGCTATGGAACTGCCTGTAAGCGCTCTGATACGAAGGAAGCAACTCATTGTGATTAAGATAATCAAAACGTTGATTAACCATTGCCCTTTCGACAAACTTAGATACAAGGGGCAGGTTACTAACTGGCCTGTAATTACAGAAAATGGGTTCGAGTGATGGTTTCTTTATCAAAGGTGACACATATGCTGTTTTCCAGACCGTCGGAAAGCTGCCTTCTTGCAGAGAGAAATTAATCATGTTTTGAAAAACTGGCAGCAACAGTCCAGTGTAGTCAAGAAGCACATGAGACGGGAATGGGTCAGCAGCACAGGTTGTCACCTTTGATGACTTAATGATATTGTGAGTGGTATCTAAGTCAACTAGATTAAACTGAGAAAACGAGCTATCACAGGTATAACAACTTGTATCAAAATCATCATAGGGTTGCAGCTCATTTCTAATGTCCAACACCTTTCCAACAAAAAAAGAAGCAAAAGTATTAGCAAGAACTTGGTTGTCACCATCAGGCAGAGGATTGACCTTTGTTTTACCAGTCAATATGTAGATGAGTCGATATAGTTTATGTTGATCGCTACCACATTGCAGAATCTTGGCTGAGATGATCTCTGATCTGGCTTGGTGAAGCCTTTGATTGTACTTGGTTCTGAGAGCCTTGAACGAGCGATGATCCTCATCGGAGCGACTCCTCAACCACTTTGCTTCTGCTTTTCTACGACTCCGCTTCAAAGACTTGAGGGAATCATCAAACCAAGGGACTTTCTCTCGCATTGTTACTGTCTTTGATTGTATCGGGCGACAACATCAAGAATCTTAGTCAGACCCGCATTGTAGAAATTTGCAAGATCGACTATAGTCGTCAATGCTAAGCATTCCTGAGTGAAAGTTGATAATAATGATGATAATTGGTCATTGTCAATAGCTTTAAGATTTCTATATTCAATCACTTTGGTCTTCCTTCCAGGTTTATCCTGTGACAAGTTACAGAGGACAAAACAATGATCAGAGATGTAAAAAACCCTCTCTAGGCTCTGAGATAACCATGTTGTCTTCATTTCGAACAAGCATAAGGTCTAGACTATTACCAGAAACATGTGTTTGACATTTCACTACTTGTTTGAGTCCAAGAGAAGCTACAATGTCTTGAAATGAAGATGCATGGGCATCAGCACCAACATTGGTGCGAATATTGAAGTCACCCGAAATAATTAAGTGATTTGAGGTCGCACAAATTCCTTCTGCATATAATCTGAATTCATCAAGAAAAGTGTTTAAAGAAACAGGGTGAACTGTTGAATATGGTGGTCGATAAATTGCAACCACTAGAATGGAAAAATCCTTAAACTTAATTTGCCATTCAGAAAACTCAAAGGATGGAAGTTGACCAGACTTGAGTCTTTTGCTCTTGATTGATTTTTATGAAGAACAGCGAGGCCACCACCCCTACGGTCAGGACGGGAATATCATCAAGAGTAAAACCAGCTGCAATGATGTCAGCTCTGATATAAATCATGAGCATCAGTAAGCCAGGTTTCAGTTACTACACATAAGTCAATTTGGGCACTAACTAGATAATCAAGGAACATGGTTATTTTATTGCAGATTGATCTGACATTGACAACGGAATAGGTCAGCTTATTAATATTCATGTTCCTGTAAGATGGTAATGTTTTGATGGTTATCAAATTGGCCAAATTGGCTTTAGTTTGACCGCTACTTTTAGTTCTCTTGACCTTTGCTGTTTTTGCCAAAACATAAACTTGTGGTTCAGTGTACTTTAATATAACCTTTCTTGAACTTCTCCTGGTATGTCTCAAAATACCACACTACCACAAATATGACATGAATCTAGTTTACGATTTTTGAGATACCGTGTTTACAATCTTTTTTTACCAAAATCATATTCAGCCCCGCCCACTATGCATAGTAATAAAATTCAACGTTTTTACATCATGAACATGAACACACTAGCTAACATCATAATTATACCAAATATGAAACAAAAACAGACATGTGGTTGTTAAAATATGTAAATTTCAAGATTTTGACATTAAGCCCCACCTACTCATTAATATGCATGATATCACCATCAAAAACAATAGGGCACATCTACAGACCATGGGCTATATACATGTACCACACATGACATGAATCCAGTGTATTGTTCTTGAGATATCACATTTACGAGCTGCCCATCACATACATACATACACACACATACATACATACACACACACATGCCAAAATGACTGCATAGGTTCCTAATGCTATTGTATTGGAACCCAAAATGTTAACAGTTGGCAATTTAGCAAGAAAGAAAAATACTTATGAAATGATAAAGTCATGAGTGGCTGTAAAATGATTTGCATCCCCTCCTAAGTGTCTATCAAACTATTCTACATATCTGTTTGGTTTGGTTTGTTGATGCACCGCGACAGTCAGAGTCAAATGTACCAAGAAGTTGTTAAAAACTAAGGTGCTTGAGTTAGGACAGAGAGGAGGGAGGGAGGGAGAGATGGTGAGTAATGGAAAGAAGTTAAGGTAATAAAAGGAAGGTAAGGCAGAGAAGGGAAGAAGAGGGAGGTTTAGATCAGGTGGAATAAATTGCTGTTGCGGAGAAAGGTGATGAAGTTGAGAGGTAGAATTGTTCTTGAAAAGATCGGAAATTGAGACGGAGGGGGAGAGGTGTGATCTGCAGTTCAGGTATAAGGGACGGGTTAAGAGGATATGCTTGATCGAAAGATCGGTGTTGCATGTAGGGCAGAGAGGAGCAGGGAGCCAGTGATAGTATGAAGTTTGTTACTGGTCTCGAGATTCCAGGAGTCTTGCCAGGTCTTACTAAGGTAGCTGGAAGTGGAGAAACAGGTCTGAGTGAGGGATAGGAAAAGGAGAGATGTGATTCGACAGAGTGTAAAAATAATTTTTGCAGGTTTAATGCTGTTGAAACCTTGAACTTCTAACAATCTGGACTTTGAATGATAAAAGGTTTCAACTGACAGATCTTCAACCATTTTGTTCATAAATACAAAGTGAGCTGTAATGGCTTCAAGCCTTACTCTACCAGCACTTTTTTGAAAACGCACTTGGGAGGCGGAGTCAAAGATTGGGAACCCAAAACGGCAATAATATCGCCTCATGGTAGAATAATGGTTAAGCAGAGGATGATTATAGAAGGGTCCTTCGTCTTCCAAGCAGCAGTCAGGCTCGTTCCGCTTCAGTGACCTAGTGTGCAGCCCACCGGAACCATGCCACATATATTTTTGGGTTGGCACACTTGTCGCAGGTTGATTAACCCTTACTCTACCAGCACTTTTTTGAAAACGTCCTTGGGAGGTGGAGTCAATGATGGGGCACCCAAAATGGCAATAATATCGCCACGTGGTAGAGTAAGGGTTAAACGTCATAACCAGTCCAGGATGTTCTTAAAGACATACAATCTCACCCCCTCAAGTGTAACATTATTAGAGAAGAACATTCCTATGTATGAAGCTCAGTGCAACAATCCTCCGTATTTAAAAATTACAAGGGACAATCTCTTACCTGGGTTCTGAGAGTGTAGTGCGGATTTTCATCTTCTATTTTTACAGTCATTAAATGGATAGGGATGTCAACTGCAGGACTGAATAAGCTGGAAGCAAGCTGTTGAAACTGTACAACAACAACAAAAATTATAAGCTAATAAAAATCTTAAACATAACAGCATAACTATGAAATTCTGGGTAACCCTCGAAAGAAACTTTTAAAGGATTAGCTCAGCGGTCAAACAAGTCCATCTCATATGAAAGAGGACTTCAGAGGAAACAAATGGTAAAGAAAACATTCAAAATTCTTAATCCGTTAAGGAAATATTTAAGTTTGAAGTTTGGTATCATTTGTTTAGAAACAAGTAAAATCCGACTAGTTGTGATGTCACTGTCTAAGATTCCTCAGTCTTTCTGTGTATTCTATCATATTTTGTTTTTCGATTTTGTGGCTTAAAAAGCATTGGATTTGGATATGTTAGGAAAGCAGTAAAACAGAATCTAGTAAGAATAATTATAATCAACCACCTGAAGAAAAATCAAGGTAAACAAATGAAATTGGAAAAAAGTTAAATATTTTTGTTTAAAATACATTCATGTATGTGAGGATAAGGGTGCCAACCATTCATAGTAGATTTACTACACCAGTCATTTCTACAAAGATAAGACGTAGCTTTAATCTATATCTCATTAAAGGAATAAGATTTTTGAATATTTATGCATCATTTTGTTCCTACTAAAGTCTTCTTTTGTATAATATAAACTTGCTTGACCACTGAATTGATCTTTTAATATTATTTCACAATGCACTATAACGGTACACACAGTATAAATATAAAGTTACACAGATAAACTTGCAAAACTCAATCCATCAATCAAAACTCATACCACAAAATTTTACATAAATAATGGAATTCACAATGACAATGACACTATTTATTTCTAGCAAATAATAATACATATGTGAAATTAATATATATTTACCCGCTAAGCGTAGCGGGATATTTACTGAGAGTTATACTTACCTTCCATGCTATAATTATGCAATCTGGTCATATGACCTGATTCTAACGCACTTCTAACCGACCTAAAAGATGCAGTAGCCAGCCAAGCCCTGACCTCCATAATACCTCTGTACCACCTCACTCAACATTCCACCGAGGCCTGAACGAGAGGGGAGGCGGGCGGGATGCATGGAAGGTAAGTATAACTCTCGTAAATATCCCCGCTACGCTTAGCGGGGTAAATTTACTTCAAGTTATACCTTACCTTCCATGCTATAATTATGCAATCAGATTGCAACCGAGGAAAGGAAGGAAGGGAGTTCAGACCGAAGCACACATATTTTTTTTTTTTTTTTTGTAAGGCTGGTACTGCACTCGCACTCAGTCGAAAAACCCCCGTAAGGGACTAAATTCCTTCTCCCCGTAAGGACGAAAGACCTCCGAATAGGCACTATGAGGAATAGCAACCCACTACAAGTTATGGCAAGGAAACATAGAACACCTTGCGGAAAATAACGGAGGTAAAACGTCAACAGAAGAATGGTGACACATACGTGAAAAACACGCAAACGCAACCCGACAGTGAACAGAAACAAACTGTAAACTCCGCTCAAAACGGCATGACGAAAACTCACCAAGTTCGTCAGAGGGCCGGAGCGGGTCAGAAAGCATGAAGTGAACCAAACCGTCTGTAAAGGTAAACTAAGCAGAAAACAACGGAACCGCGTTAGTAAAACGTAAACGAAACGAAATGCGCCAAAAAGCGGCAAAAATTCCGTCGGAAAAGAACGAAAGAAGAATTGCCAAAACAACGGCAAATTTTCGTTAGAGTAAACAAACGAAATAACCACAGCCCGAACAAAGGCCGAAATTAAACGTTAGTGAAAATGAAGGGACGAGAAAACGTTAAGACAAATAACGTAAACAACTTCAAAAGAATGGGAATAAGAAAAGAACACCCACCTTAAGAAGGGGGTGGTCGTCTTCCGGAAAGTACGGCCCGTGCAACTCCGCCCTGAAAGTCCGGAATATCCACCAGATAAGCTGAGACGAACGTGGCTGGCGTTTTCCACACGGCAGCACGAAGGATCTCGTGAAGGGGAACCCCACCAAAGAGCGCAATTGACGCAGCTATGCTCGTACCTGGTGCGCGTGAACCAACGTTCGCGAACAGCGCGGACCGATTATACGTGATCGCCTGAACAATCCAGCGGGAAATCGTATCACGCGAGACAGCGCGATGCGGCTGTTGGAAGGACACAAAAAGAGCGGTAACGTCCTTCCGAAAAGGTTGCGTACGCTTGATATAATGTTTGAGACACCGAACAGGACACCAGACCTTGTCCTCTGTCGTGTCAGAAAACGTAGCGAGCGACGGAAGGAAAATAGGTTCTGGTAAAAACTCGATCGTCTGATTCTTAGCTAAGAAGGCCGGGTCGGGCACGAGACGAACGCCCCCCGATTCAAAGCGAATATGACCCTCTTTGAGGGAGAGCGCGTGAAGAGCGCCCCTCCGCCTAGCCGAGGCTGCGGAGAGTAAAAACACAGTTTTGATCGTCAGTTCCTTGAGAGGACATTCCGGCAGAGGCTCAAACGGAGCCCGTGCCAAAGTCTCGAGGACCACCTGCATATCCCAAGGGGGAGCAAGGTTCCGAACTGAAGGCCGTTGCAAGAACATCCCCTTTAATCAACCGTTCCAGAGGCTGCGCTGGCCGGTGACAGTCGAGCCGTCGAGGAAGCCCCGGTGGATAGCCGCTATGGCCGTACGGAACCCCTTGACCGTATTGATGGACTTATTCAGATTAAACTGGGCCAACAAAAAGTCCGCTACGTCACCAAGAGGCGCCGTATGCGGAGAAACCGATCTATCCCGGCACCAGTCTCGGAACATTCCGAGTCTGGAAGCATACATGCCCAAAGTGGAAGATCTCCGGCTGCAGGCCGCCACTTGGGCAGCCGCCTCCGAAAGACCTTGCGACACAAGGGATTCGCGGATAGAGGCCACACAGTCAAATGGAGCGCTCTTGGATTGTGGTGCAGTTCGCCGGAACCCGGTATGGAGACTAACTCGTCCGAGACCGGAAGTTCGTGACGGGAAACCTGCGACAAGATGGAGAAGCTGAGGGAACCACAGTTGGCGGGCCAATTGGGAGCCACCAGAAGAAACATGGAACACCGATCGGACACCACCTTGTTCAGTACTCGCACGAGAGCGAACGGTGGAAGGCGAGCCCACAAAGTGGGTCCACCGGATCGTGAACGCGCGTCTACCGCCCAGACTCTGGAGTCGGGGTGAGAGCGCAAAAATTGGTAGCTTGTGGTTGTCCACGGACGCAAATAGATCTACGTCCGGGAGACCGAAGGTTAACCAGATCGCGTCGGCCACCGCTGGAGAAGAGCCCACTCTGTGGGGCTCCCGGAGGCGGGACAACAGATCCGCAATCGTGTTCTCCGTGCCTGGCAGGTGGACCGCCTGGAGCGTGACCTTGTTCAACATGCACCAAGACAGAAGGGACTTGGCTAAGATCCAGAGGCTCCTGGATCTCGTGCCTCCCTGTCTGTTGATAAACGCCACTACCGTGGTGTTGTCCGTGCATATGAGAACAGTCTTGTTCGGACCTGAGGTAGGAAGTGAACAAGAGCCGGCGCATCGCCTCTAGTTCCAACAGATTGATGTGCCGATCGCACCAGGCGCCCGTCCAAAATCCCGCGACCTGGGACCACGCTAAATGCGCTCCCCACCCCGTCAAAGACGCATCGGTCACCACCGACATCGAGGGTCTGACGGGCGGAAAAATCACTCCCTGTGACAGGTGCGAGTGGACGCACCACCACCAAATGTGGGGGACCACCGCCCGTGTACAGGGAACGAGGACGCTGAGGTCTCTCCTGGATGGTACGAAATGACTCAGTAGATGAAATTGTAGATCCCGCATGTAAAATCTGCACATGGGGACCACATCTACGAGGCTGGCTAGGTACCCCAAGAATACCAGCCAGGCTCGCGCCGGCGAGGCCGGTAACGAGAGAAGGACGTCGGCTCCCGCCCTCACGGCAAGGATCCGTTCCGTCGTCGGTCGGATACGACCGCGAGGAAAATCCAGGACCGCCCCCAGAAAAGTGGGAGTCTGAGACGGAACCAGGTTGGACTTGGTGAGGTTGATCACCCACCCTAAGTCCTGGGCCACCCGTATGACCACGTTCGTGTGTCTCTCGACGGTGGCTGCGTCTATCGCAACGATCAGCCAGTCGTCGAGGTACATAAAGATTCGGATGCCTTGCCTTCGTAAGAAGGCCGCAAGAACCCTCGTAATCCGGGTGAAGACCCTGGGGGCAGTCGATAGCCCGAAGGGCAACGCCCTGAACGTGTACGTCATTCCCTCGAATTGGAACGCCAGAAAACGCCTGTGTTCCTCGAACATCGGCACATGGAGATATGCGTCCGCGAGGTCGACGGAGGTGGCCCACAGGCCCCTCGTCAACTGAGGGAGGATGGAGCGAAGAGTCTCCATCTTGAACTTCAACGGTCGAATGAACCTGTTGAGTGGCCTGAGATTGATTATCGGGCGCCACTTGTTCCCCTTCTTGGGGGCCAGGAAAAACGTGGACATTACGAGGTTCCTGGGAGGGTTCGGGATGAAGGTGATGGCGTTCTTCGCCAGCAACTCCCCGATTTCGGACCTCAACAACTCGGTGTGGTCGCCCAGACGAGGCGTGGGAGTGGGTCGAAAGACCCCTCCCTGAGGCGGGGGAGACGTGAACTCCAGACGGTAACCCTGCCGAATGGTTCGGAGCACCCACTTGTCGGTGGTGATACTCTCCCAGGCCTCTGAAAATTCCTGTAGACGCCCCCCGACTGAAGCCCCATTCAACGGGGGAGTCGGGGGTGGGTCAAAAACGCCGGCCCCTGGCCTTCCCCTTCCCTCGGGAAGAGGTACCCGCTCTGCGCGCGGCGGGGAAGGAGCGTCGACTGGTCCCCGCCCCTGCCCCTCTGCTGGTCCACGAAGTGGACTCCTGGCGAGAGGGAGGAGCTGAAGAGGGCGCCGTGACAGTGGCACCGCGAGATCGGAACCGTCGCCGGTTAGGCGTACCCCGGCCCCGTTGAACGGGGGTTGAAGGGTGGCGACGAGCGGGAAGAGAAGAGAAAGGCTTCGTCTTCGCTAACAGCTTCTGAGTCTTCCGAAGATCGTCCTGGCGGCCAGCTTGGCGCGACAGAATATTTCGGAAGTGACCAGCAAATAGGTCCGGACCCTCAGCTGGCAACCGCCGAAGGTCCGCCTGAGTGACGGCCGAGAGTCCAAGGAGAGGGAGAATATTCTCGCGTCTCTCCCGGACCGTCTTAGTGGAGGCTCGGGCAAGTTGGTCGACTGTCGCGTCGAGCAAATCCGAGAGTCCAGTTAACAGAGGCAGGGAATGCGTGTAAGGGCGCCGGCGGAAGATGCCTGCGCAAGACCGAGTCTAAGCCTTCCGTTACCCAAACGGCAAGGGCCTGGTACTTATAACCCCGTCGGACGGCCCGGTCAACAGCTAATAGGGAAGCTTCCCTCCGCTGGACCGCAGGATCCAGAAATTTCGGAGCCTTGTCCAAGCCAGACACAGCTGCGGTGCCGCTCGCCGGTTGGCGGAGGAGTTGCCACACTGCCTCCGGGATGCTGGGAGGGCGTATGACCTCCCGAAAATCCGTAGGCCGGACCTGCGTGGCCCGATCAACGTCCCGGTGGAAGGACGTCCAGTCCCTATCCGGGACCCTAGCCCAATGTCTAATCCTGTAAATCAGGGAGGCATCAATGGGGAAAAGCTTAGCCTGTGGCGTAACATCCCTCGGGGCTGAGCTTAGCAGTCTACGGTGAGACTGCGGGCCCGCTTCGACTAGGGGGAGCTCTGTGACCTCCAGTTTGATTTCCCGTGCCAGGAAATCCAAAAGCTGGGCGACCCGCTCCCCTTGTAAAAGGGGGTCCACCGGGGGGGGTGGCGGAAAGAGGACCTCGTCCGATATCCGGTAGGATACGGAGGCCATATCCGGTGCAAACGGCATCGTAATGTCGGCACTGCGGACGACTGGAACCGGGGCGGCGGGAGGAGTCCCCCGTACCGGGGGACTCTCCCGCGCCGTATCCGAGACGTCCAGCAAATCGACATCCTCTCCCGAGGGGTAGATGTCGAGGGCATCCTCCTCCAAGACCTCTGGGTCAGGGGGGTGCCAAGCCGCGGCAGTGGTAGCTGCCGGGGGGTGAGGAGCAGGAGACGATAGTCTCCGCTCCAGAGCCTGCGACACCAAAGTCTCCAGTGTTTTCTGGAGCGTGTCCTGAAAAGCGGGATCCTCGAAGGGGTGGCCCCGACTTTTCTGCCGCTTCTTATGTCTCCGCCTATACTCAGGGGAGGAAGAGGAAGAGGAAGAGGACCTGTGACGTCGACTCTGCCTCTCCTTGCGTGCACTGTCCCGATCCCTGTCCCCCCTCCGGGGTCTGCCTCGCTCTTCGGGAGACCCTAACGGGGAGACGGGAGGCTCCGACACAGTGTTAGGCACCACTGGCGCACGTGTTAGCGCACGCCTGCTCAGTTGAGGGGCCCTTCAAGAGGTGCCTCGCTGAGAGTGGGCGGCGGCGCCTCCCGGACGGGAGGTGGGCGCACTTTAAGCCTGGGTGGCGGCGGGGGGGCGGGAAGACGAAGAGGGCCTATCGGACCGTCGCTTCTCCACTTTCTCCGCCGCTCTTTGAAAATACCGGTCGCGGTGGAGTCTGTGCTCCGACCACGCCGCTAGATCCCAATCGCTGCAAAGAGTACAGGGATTTGACTCGCAGCATAATCTGCACGCATAACACGTGAGATGGATGTCACCGGAGCGTAAATTAAAGCGGCGTTTGCACGCTACGCATCGCGGGACATCCTGGGTGTGTGAAACATCGACACTCGGGGACCTGTCCTCCATGTCCATGATACAGGTGAAAATAAATACGGAACGTATAACGTTCAACGTAGACAGTCTTAAATGCGTTCACACAAGCCGTGGAACTGCGTAGCTAATGGCTACGGGACCAAGAAGAAAATAGCTGCCAATGCTATACTTCTTGTCAAGAATGTCACCTGTCACCCGACCACGTAGCTTGTAGCTAGTGGGCGTATAACCGGATTAAACCGCATATGCGTATGCGTTAATCTGTTAAATACGGACCCGTGTAAACACAGGCCGCGGAACCGTCGGAACCGTTAAGCCCGTAACAACGGGCCGCGGAACCGTATGGAACCGTCCAATGGAACCGTTCGCCCGTAACAACGGGCCGCGGAACCGTATGGACTCACGGAACTGTCCAATGGAACCGTTCGCCCGTAACAACGGGCCGCGGAACCGTATGGACTCCCGAACCTTATGGAACTGTCCCGAACTCACAACAACCGGCGCGCGCGCGTTACAAGGGTTGTGGAGTCGACAGGGACTGTCCAATGGAACCGCTTTGGAACCGTGTTTACAACTTAGGCGACGTTAACGCCCCTAAGAGGATATCTCTCTCTCTCTCTACTCTCTTACCGCTCTAGGCGCAACGCCTCTAAGAGCGTAACCTTCTCAGTGAATCTCTTTTATATATCTGAAAAGAGAAGAACATATATCCATGCGTACATACACAAATACGGCAAAGTAAGTATGATCTTACGGACACGCTAAAGAGAGACGAGGCCTAGCAGTCTAAACAGAACACCAAAACTCTCTTAAACAGAAAAATTTTTTACTGAAAAATAAATTTCTTAAGAGAAGAACGTAAGTCCAAGCGTACAAACCTAAACACGGCAAAGTAACTATGATCTTACGGACACGCTAAAGAGAGACGAGGCATAGCATTCTAAACAGAACAACAACACTTGCTTTAACAGAAAAATTTTTTTAAAAACCAAAAAATTTTCTATCTGAAAAACTTTAGAAACCCGAGAAAACGCGTCCAACGTAATGACTTTTCTAGCGCTGGGGTAGCGTGGGAAACACCAACCACTGTGTACTTGAGGTCTGTAAAGATAAAAAGGAAAGATTATTTTCCCTGTAATTAGGTCGTCGGAGAGACCCACCCACGGTCTCTCCGACACCCCAACTTCAATCCTGAAAATTAAATATTTTAACTCAAAAACTGTGTGAGAAAAATAAAAATATTCATATGCTGATAACGTGAAAACGAAAATAAGCTCGCTAGTAACAACTGTAGCTCCCTAGAGTTGTTACAGGGCGACCCCACATTTACCCAGCGGTGACTATGACCCAATGCGCATGCGCCAAAATCGAAAAAAAAAAAGAAAATGGCTTAATGCATACGAGAAGGTGTACTGAAATATCCTAGCGTGCTAAACACTATACAAAGTATAACGCTAGGGTCACCTCGAGGCGGGTGGGGCTAAGGGAGAAAAAGACTAATTCCCGGGGTGAGAGGACCCTAGGCAGGCACAACCTGTGCTCTAGGGCCTAAAACACCCACCACGAGAGTAGGACGCTCTCGAACTAGCCATTCGCTATGTACGAATGGAGACAAAAACCCGCTATCCTAAGTGTAGGCTACACGGGTAAAGTCGTGTAGGTCGGCCGAAGAAATCTCGGACCCATGGCTATCTCACCCTACTCTCGGAAGACTTGAAAAGGCGAGCCAGATGAGAACGGGCAGCGTAAAAACCCTTCAGGTAGAAGCTGCCGAAGAGAAAAAAGTTAGAAAGGTTAATTGAAATATAAAACAAAAATGACCAGTTTTCAGCGATGTTGTGAAACAAACGCGCTGAAAAAGAGTGAGGTGGTACAGAGGTATTATGGAGGTCAGGGCTTGGCTGGCTACTGCGTCTTTTAGGGTCGGTTAGAAGTGCGTTAGAATCAGGTCATATGACCAGATTGCATAATTATAGCATGGAAGGTAAGGTATAACTTGAAGTAAATATATCAAAGAGTACTAAACGTGTTATAAACTGTTATAAACATTTGACATAGAGCAATAAACAGATTCCAACAAGGAGAACCTCCATACATATATGACACATCTCCATCAGAAGAAGAATTTGACATAAAATGGATCCTTCGTACATTTAGGCTTATGATGTTTTGCGGGAACATCTCGTCATCATAGGTCAATTGCACCGGAGAGTTTACTAACAAATATATTGGTAAAGGCCCTATAAGAGGAAAAAACGAAAAGCCCAAATAAAATGATGAAACATGCATAGAAAACTAAATACATATAGCAAGGCTTCTTAATTAAATTTTGAAAGGGCCATCATTTCACAACAGCTTCACGCCATGGGTAAATCACATGGCAAAACCAGCATCATGTGACAAAAAAAAACTTGTCAAAACTTGACAATTCCTGAATACAAACAAGTTGAGAGCGTGCGCTATTAGAAGGATGTACCAGATGTCGGCAGTTCTCTTATCCACCTTCCTTTCACAAGCCGCGAGCCCAAATTATAGCGAAACTAAAGCAAACATTTTATTTGATAAGCCGCGATATTTAGTGCGCTGATATGCCTAGGAAAAAAATAAATAAATAAATGAGTATTCTGTAATTTTCTCCGATCTCATTCAGATTGATCTTTCATGCAATGCATTGTATTGCATTATATAATGACTATTGTTTGGGGGCTATAATGAATTGTCTAGTGGCCCAAATTAGGCCCGCAGGATGCCTATTAAGAATCGCAAGTTATAGGTCATTTATGCCAAAATAAATCAAACTGATGATTTAAGTGACGTTCAGACCAACAGACAGACAAGTTAAGAACCTGGATAGGGGTGTTTTTATTTTATTTTATTGAATCCTCTGCAATCAACAGAAAGATAATCAATTTCACAGGCTTACTATAAAAGTAAACAAAACAAATGCATTGAAAAGGGAATTCAAAGTGAATACTTATCTGAAATTCAGAAAATAAATGCAGCCAGAATTTAAATTCAAGTTCGAAACATTACACTTCTCAAAATGATACACCTGTGGCCGTTACTGACTTTCTATGATCCTAAACACATTAATGTCCTACTGCTTATGGACATTTAATGTATGCTGGGAATATTAATAATAAACTTTGGACAGACTCAAGTGAATAATCTAAGCTTTGAATACGGACACAACTTTTGTTCATATTGAAACCAAAATGAAATGTACATTAGTTTCCGATTTTATCTTCCCCACATTTTAATTCAGTCAGTAGGTAGGAAAACAATACTATTTTTGTAAAATAATAAAATTTCTCCTTTTTTGTAATTGAAAACATACCTGTTCCTAGACTATGTGAACGATATGTGAGTGCAAAATAGTTGATTTTACTGTAATGGCATTATTCAATGTTAGTTTTCCATATTTCTGGTGCATGATTAACATTTCAGATCCATAAAATTTGGTGTTATATTTGATTAACGACTGTATTTGATGAAAACATGCAATAACATTTACATGTTGGACAACAGTTTCTAAAGGTCGGTCAGCAGCCGGAAACTATATAACTTCTGTTCTATTTGGCTGAAATGAAAAATCAAACACTTTAAAATGAAATCGGTCTTACATGGAGCGACCAGAAATCGTCCAATCTGTCTTTCATGCGATCACGGTTTCCCGGGTTTCCACCAAACAGATAATGCCTCTTCAGAATGTAATCATACACAAGCTGGTGTGCATAGCGTGGACATGGCTCAAAGTTCTGCTGCTTCTTCCAGTAGGACTGGTCATTGTTTTCATTTTTGTACACACAAGACCTAGAAAACAATGGGGACTGTAAGTTATGAAAGGACTGAAACAACCACAAAAAGCAGGGATCGACAAACCAACCCGAGATCAACTTGCCTGCCAGGCATAGCTACCAAAATCTATGGTTGTCCTAGTACAAAATAATGTTGCCCTGTGTATATGCTTAATACACTTTCTGTTAAGAAATATTTTGTCTATAGGGCTGAACTTGCAAAAATTATGGTTTTCCTGACAAAGTATTTGCTTGTCCCGCCGCGCAGCCGGACAAGTGATTGTTTGAATCCAGCAAAATAGCTATGGTACCCTACCAAAGGATTAGAGAGGTATTTTACTAACACAAAAAAGTCTGCAGCATAAATCATGCTTACAAATGTAGTTAACATTGATTTGACATAATAGCTTACAACATTATCATACAATTTCTTTTTTGTATTTTGTTCTTTTCTGATTTTAGATTTTACTTCATAACATTAAAGAGGAAACACACACAAACATAATCCATTCAAGAAAAGCAATCTTTTATAATGTCGGATCTATAAATTCCGCTCATAACAACTGGAGTCAAAAATTGCAATATTGAACTGAAAGGAATCTACTGAATTACAGCCTTTAATGGAAAGCTTGATAAGAACTTTTAAGTACTTGGGCTACACACTAACATCAGATAGTCAGTACATTAACGAAGTTAGAAAACCCATTGCAATTGCCAAAGACATGTTTACAAAATTAATCCAATTCTAAATAACATAAATATTGGAATGGACACAAAAGTTTGTGTCTTGAAGGCATATGTATGTATGGTCTACTCTTCTCTATGGCTGTGAATGCTGGACAATTACCAGTGACATGAAGAAAAGATTAGAAGCTACAGAAATTTGGCTTATTAGGAGAATGTTGAAAATATCTTGGACAGAAAGGAAAACAAATGATGTCCTGATAGCTTCAGGCATGGGCAGGTTCTACTAAATGCCATCAGAAGGAGACATGGAATTTTTTCGGCATGTTTATCGGGAAGGTGGGTTGGAACAGCTTGCAGTATGTGGAAAAATTGAGGGCAAAAGAAGCAGGGGAACGCAGCGAGTTAAATATGTCCAAAGCTTAAACAACTGGGCAACCAACAACAGCCAAAGTAACAATAAGTTTATGCATTTAGCTCTAAACAGAAGTGACTGGAGGGCCAAGATCGCCAATGTCTGTTCCAGACTCGGCACCTACAGAGAGGGATAAGAATCTCTAGTAAACAAAACTTACCACTTCTTTCTATTGACATAATACACCCAGAAAGCATTCTTTACTGTGTCATCTTTCTTGTCTTTCCCCCTGCTCAAACCCTACAAATGCAAAAGGAGCAGAAACTTATAACTGCTAGTCTGCTACTTGGTTTAAGGGAAATTAAAAAAACGACTCCAATTAATAATTCTGATTGGTGTGTGAAATTCTTATGCTACACCTCAAAAGCACGTCAGAGAAAAGAGGAAGTTTGTTTACTACACTTGTAATTTTTTTTTTCAAAATTGAGAAAGAATGTTTTTCTCCAACACTATTTGTCGTCATTCCCAGAAGTGTTATTTATCTTTGTGTGGTGATGATTGTGTCACTTAGGGATTAGAGTACTAAGACTTATGTGATATGACCAGCTACCATCCAAAGCATATATCCTACCATAAGGATAAAATTCTAAAAACTTACAAATTCATCCCCCGTGTATGAAGTTCATCACCAACTTTATTAACTAAATTCAATTGAATTATCACTGCTTAACAACTGGATAAACTCATTTGTTCTCATTTACACAATAACCATCTCTACGAAATTCAAAATGTGAAGTGCTTGTACAAATCACAAAAATAATTGAACTGTTTAAAACAAACTTTTTTTCAGAAACCAACATGATTTTTGTTTTATAACTTCTTACACTTCAAATTCAAACAGAGAATGAAAACATTGGCATATTGCTCAACCTAAAAGCAACCCTTACTTTCAAAATAATCAAAAGAATGTTGGGTAAAGTTTCTTCACTGTTTGTGCCCTCATCTCTTAAAGTAGCAATCACACAACCTTATGGGGAGGTATGACAATACAAGCACACCCTACACAACCAAAAAGAAGATGTGAAAGAAACCACTTACAGAAAGCACATGGATTTCATTGAGGTCTGGATCAATGGTTGCCCTCTGCGTGACACCGACGGCAGGAACTGAAAAATTCAGATAAAAAGCAATTAAATTAAACATCTTTTAATTTACAACACTTTACAAAAGCTTTACAAAGCTATGAAGCTTGCCGAGAGGTTGATAGGTCATGCAGAACGCCCGAGGGTAACAAATGGTACAAACAACAGGGCATCGTCCACACAGGACCATGGTCAATGAATAAACAATAAACCAACAATTACCATGTGGCAAAATAATCCAATCTGCCTCCACTCCATACTTCATATCAAAATTGAACATTTCTAAAATCAATCAAAAATGCTGCAATCGCTTTTGTTATTGATTACTGAAGCTTTCTGATTGTTTGTCGTCTGATGAGGGCTTAACGGCACCACGACAGCGAGGGTCAATTGTGCCTGAGAGCTTAGATCATTCCAGAGGTAGGAAGAAAAGAAAACGGGGAGATTGCTGTTAATAAGTATGGTTCGCGCACAAAAAGCATACTTTTGATAACTATTTTCCTTTCTTTTCATGCCGATTTTTAATTCCCCAATATATAAAGATGCAGGAGACACTTACTTGTTGTATTGATTACTCCCTTATTTACATTTCTATTCATGCCTTATATAAATGCCCCTTTTGGGCAGTGACAGCCTGCCCCTTTCTTGATCAAGCTAGGGGTTTGAAACCCAATTTTTAACCGACAAAAAATAAATGTATATATCAATCCATTGCCAAATAGGAAGCTAAAACTTCTCTTTTTTGATGACAATATCTACCACATCCTCCTTACCATTCAGATCATCTTTCTTTGTTCCATCAAGAATGACTTCAACTTCATCCTGATCAACATCATAGGAGAAGAAATCACTCAGATGATCCCTCCCTCTCTGACCTCCAAATATATACAATTTACGCTCCATCTGTGCAAAACAAAAAGAAGTTGAAGATATTCATATGACATGCACCTTTCTATTACAGACCCTGCAGCAGTTTTCCAATAACTTGACAACTTTCTTTTTGGATAAGATTCAATATTTTATACGTAAAAAATTATTTTAAACTTTTCAAATCTGATACTACACAAAGATTTTGTCGACCAAAAATCTGAACAACATGTTTTACATGTACAATTAACCACATTTGTATCTTATGAAAAAATATGACAGATAATAGATGACATGAATAGAATGGTTTTTGTATTGAACAAAAGTATACCTCTAGACCTAACAATTTTAGTCTCAATTTGTAATGGTGAAAATAAAGAGGTTTATGAAACAAATAGCTTAAAGAAATGTTTTTTTGTATCACATACATATTGATATGAATAAAGAGAGAAAAAAAGTTCCAAACAAATACTAAGGAGAATGCCTCACTCCTTGTGTATTCTTTTTCCAAAAAAAATGCATTTGGCAAATTTAAAATAATTTGTAATTGTCTGACAAATCTCTGATATCTGAGCTAATTTTTTAGAAACTTCTTTTGAATGTTTTAGAGTGACTGAAGAGAGGTTCTTTAACAAAGTTTTCTACTCTCTTCAACACGTTGCAAATATCTGATGTGTTAAGTGTCATAATTTCTATCCTTCGATCCTGCGTAATCATCTTCAGTATGAATCTGGACTTACTGGATGAAAGAGCATAGAATGGCCTATCCTGGACTTAAGTGCTTTCCTGCCATCGGAAGCTCCTACATCAGGCCTGAGTAATGTCCAAGTGCTGGTGGGTATATGATAGCTGTACAGACCACTGTATGATCCTTCTTGCCGCCTTTCCTCTGGTAATGTGTCGGACGAGCTAACCATTATAATAAACAAAATAATTGCTATGGTTATTTTCATAGAGATTAAAATTACAATTGACCCTTCGAATCCCAAGTGGTCGAGACATGACCGATTGGACATGCAGTTTTCAAAAAAATTATTTTGCTTTGTCAGCAGTAATTCTGGTATCATTTAAAAGAGTTTGAATAGTCCTTTCAGAAAATTTAACTTTTTGATGAAGGTTATGTTGCAGATTTTGTGAAAAAATGGCTTGAAACAGAGAAATTCAAAAAATGTACAAAATTTAACAAAAAACAATTTCTTTTCTTCAAAACTTACCATATTTCCAGACCTTGCTCTTGCCAGAAAACACTTGAGAAACTGTTAAAGACATCAATGTAACAAATTCCGGTCGCATTTTTACTGCCCCTATCATCAATATCTTTTTTGGCAAAATTTGTGCAAAATTGCATGATTTTTAGCCTTTTTGAGACTATTTTTTGAACAAAATTGAAGTTCCTGATCGCAATAGAACTGCTGTATGCAAAAATTTTCGTCAGATTCGTTATTTCACATATTTTCAAGTGAAAAATTTTCATTTGAAAATAAAAAGAGCAACTACCCCTTTTTTCACACGGAAATATCAGTATTAAAACAAATCCCCGCACTAGAACATACGCAGTGTAGTGGTAAGCGTGCAGGATTGCAACCCAGGTTCAAAAACTGGGCGAATGCGCGGCTTTGTTTTTCGTAGGTAATTACAGCGGTGATTAATTTCATTGTTTTTGTGCATGTTTTGCTTTAGGGAAAAAATTATAGACTGGTATCAATAGAAAGGAAATTTCACAAACAATCTAAATATGTAAAATTATCATCCAGTAACATTATTCACAAAAAATAATACAAGCTTAAAAAATTGCCTAAAAATTGCTAACTTTCATATTTATGTCAATACTCTTTTTATTTTGAATCTCCTATTGAAAAATTGATTATCTTAGTATTCCTATAAACCAAACTTGTAGTGATAGAAAACAAAAGAAAATTAATTTTGAAAAAAAGTTTTGAAAACTTGCAGTCATGTTTTGAACAGTGTGGGGCACATACTGCATACAATTTTCAGTATTTTTATATGTAAAAGGAATATCAAGATGAATACAGTCTCTAATGGTTGTGAATTTATGTGACATTTTGTACATTTCATAGTTTTCTTTCTGCTTTAAAGAAATATTCCCATGAATTTTAATTTGTTCATATATGATAGAGAAAATTTGTAGAAACAAAGTGGTGAAAAAACTATGTTAATATCTTTTTCCATTTAGAAGTTATAACAATATAAAGAGTAGAAAAATATTCTTAAAAATACCTCGTACAGTATGTCCTTCAGCTTGGTGATGACATCAAGGCAATTCCAGCAGTTCTTATGTATTTCTTATAAATTTAATCACACTTTTTTTACATTATCAAACAGCACTTTTGCTTTATTATACAGATAGGGTAGAATATATAATTTACAAAAAAACATTTTGTTATTTTCTTGGTGTACATCACATTTACAACGAGAAAAAAAAGACATTACAGATGTTGCCAATCAGTCAATTTTGTCCAAATTCAAATATAATTTAAAATTTCATATCTTCTAAATGGAATAAGATATTAACATAGTTTTTTCACCACTTTGTTTCAAAGTTTTTCTCTTATTAATATGAAAAAATGAAAATCCATGGGAATATTCCTGTAAAAGAAACTGGGCCATTCTGCAATATGGAAGCTACACGACAGACCACAGAATATCCCAACTATGGTTCTTTTTTCTATTTACAGCTTTTTGAGAAGAAAAAATGATGGGATCTGAAAATGACAAAAACTCATACCTTGTAAGCATCCGCCCTCCAAAAACATAAATCATGGATCTTATTGGGTCCATGCACATCTGGTGGTCAAAAATTAATCTGGGACCACCATATGCAGCAGTGTCCTCACATATCAAGGTCCATGAGATAGTGCCAATGTCAAATACATAGAAGTCACTCTATAAAGAAATGCAAAAGTTTAAAAAATACAATGTGCTTTGCAATTTTCGTTATTTCAGTTTTTTAAAACTACACAAAACAAATCCATGATTTAAATCAACTTAATTATAGGTTTGTGAAAATTCAATCTTCTCTTGAATTCAAAATATGTGGAACTATTTTCACTGCAAAAGTTTTTTCTTGCAAACGTCTTACCTTGAGTGGTGTAGTCTTCCTCATGGATGCATCCATGTATCTTCCCAAGGTGTATATTTGTTTTCGATTAGAATCTATGCATAGTTTAAAACATGATCGTGGTGTTGGACCACCCTGTGTAGGCAAGAAGAAATGAAAGAACAGCTTAAAGGATTAGTTCAGTGGTCACTGGTCAAGCAAACGTATCTTAAATGAAAAGGGATTTTTAAAAGACACAAAATAGTGAAGGAAGTTTCCGTTAAGGAGTTATTAGTTTAAAATTCTTGTCTTATCTGTGTAGAAATGACTAGTGTATTAAGTCTACTATGTAAGGTTGGTAGGTTGGTGCCTTCATCCTTACATTCTTAACAATTTTTAATACATTTTGAAGAAAATGAATTCTACTTTTTTAATATTTGAATTATTTTTCCTATAACTTTCTTCAGGGGGTAAATTATAATTGACCTTACTAAATTCTGTTTTACTACTTTCCTGACATATCCAATGGTTGTTAAAGCCACAAAATCGCAGGACAAAATATGATAGAATACATAAGGACTTTGGGGAATCTAAGGCTATGACATCACAACTAGTCTAATTTCAGTCGTTCTACACAAATGATACCAAACTTTAAACTTGAATACTCTTTAACGGAATAAGATTTGTTATTGCTTTCTTTACCTTTTTGTTTCTTTTTAAGTCCTCTTTCATATGAGATGGACTTACCTGACGCCTGAACTAACCCTTTAAGTGTCGTGTTACAAAGTTACTTACTTTCATGTATATGTTTTTGAATGCCACATTACCAAATCATGATAGACAGATAAAACATTGATGAAACAAGAGGTAATGGCAAAGTTTACAATTCTATCAGATTTATGCAGACATGACTAGAAGTGACATCACAGCCTCACATTCCTCATGAGTTTTTTCGACAAATATTTTATGAGATTTCGTGACTTAAAGCCATTGAGATATGTCAAAAAAGAGAACTAACCAAGTGCATAATGTATATGAAATATTTTGCATCATTAAAAACACTTCTAAATAATTTCTTAAATAAATACATTGTGAAGAAGTTTGACATCACTCTTTACTTCTACAGGAGACTTTCCTACACAAATCATTTCCAAATAAACTTGTGACACCTCAAACTTAGTTTTAAGAGTTCAGCTTATCTTTTACTTCTCTATAGTGACACACAAGACAAGCATGCCTGACCACTAAAGTAATCCACATAAAAGAATAAAATATTCAGGAATAAATGTGAATAACTGAAGAAACAACATTTGAAGATAGAACCATTCCTTCGATTTTTACCCATTTATAAGAAATACATATTTTCACAGAAAACAAAAGAACCAAATATTTAAAGAAATAACATTAAAACCTCATCAGCGGTATTCTTTGAAATACACGTCCATTGATTTGTTGCTATATTGTATGACCAAAAGTCACCAAGGTCCTGAGATCCGTCCCATCCTCCAAGAAGGTATATCATTTCTGAGGAGAAAGAATGTGGTCAAGTTAGTTATATCCTTCCGAGCCAACGAGAGCTCTTTACGATTTATAATGCATGAAATGCTCGTACAGCAGAATGATCAAAAATCAGAAACACCAAACAAATCAAACTAAGGTTGGTTTGGTTTGTTGATGTTTAACGGCACCACGACAGTCAGAGTCAAATGTGTCAATAAATATTAATATTAAATATTAATAAATAATGGTGTAAGAGTTATGATAGTGAGGAGATGGAAGGTTTGAAAGGGAGATAAAGAGGAAAGGCTGAATGTGGAAGAAAAATTTAGGTGAAAAGAAAGGGATGTGTAAGGTTAGGTGTAGAAAGGGAGATGGGGAGGAGATTATATGTGGTGGAAGAGATTGTTGTTGCAGAGGAAATTGATGATATTGATGATGTTTGAGGAAGAATTGTTTTTGAATAGGTTTGAAATTGGGAGAGTGAGGAGAGAAGAGATCTGGAGTTCTGGTATAGGGGACAGGTTAAGAAAATATGCTTGGAGAGATCAATCTTGCAAGTGGGACAGAGAGGGGTAGAGGAGCCGGATAAAAGATGGGAGTAAGATAGGAGTGGCCGAGGCAGATGCGGGTGACAACGATGTCTTCCCTGCAAGGCGACTACGCAATCAAATTAAAATCCTACATTAAAAACTAAAAAATGATTTAACAGAATTGAGAGAAGAGGGTTTTTATGTATAGAACAGATTACTATCAAATATACATCAAAGTAAGAGAGGAATAAACATGTAATGTCTAATTTATTCAGTTTTCTCCATCAGTACCTGCTTCGGCATCCATGCACATCTGATGCCCGCCTCTCATGCCCGGTTTCTCCTCATCTCCTGATGCAGGAGGCAAGATGAGTCTCCACTCCGGGAAGTACTCTTGTTGGCTAATATAGTCATTAAACAATCCTTCTCTACCCACCCTCTCCATAATTCGCTCGCATGCAGCATAGTCACCTTCCTGAACCTGTTGGCATTAAAGATCATAATCAAAGGAAATCAAACATTGGACTAAATGATATAAGGCCCTTAACTACATATTTAGCAATTGTTATCTGTACCTAATGATATAAGCAAACCATAACAACAGCCATATGGCTATTACTGCTGGAAATCAGGTTTTCATAACACACATGGATGAGAGAGAAATATTGCTATACCAGATTCAAATTCTCACCATGAAAAAAGTTGTCTTTCAATACTGTATGATCAATTATTAAATATGTTGCAACACATCTATTATAAGATTTATGAGTATCTCTACTAAGAAACAACAGGTATGTTTTCGAGATGAGTAAATGAAATTACTAACGGTATCATTTAAAATCTGAAAGTATTTTATCATTAAAACCTATTAAGAAACCTTGACTTACCAATCTTTCATGAAGTTCACTCAATAAAGGATGCTCTAAATCTACATTTGTCCTCTCCTGAAGTGCATTAAAAGCAAACGTGTAGTTGTGTTGCCTAAAATGTTTAAGGCACATCCTCACCACTTCTCTCTCACGATACTGAAATAAACAAAGATTAAAAACTTGACAAGTAGTCTTTAGCCTGGCAGCAGTGGTGATGATCATTACTAAAGCCCATGTTTGAAATCAAAATATTCTCAGTCATTATCCAAACACTGGAAGGATTTCTTAGGTGAAAAGTTAGTTATGTTTCTGAGGACATTTGTTCTACTACACTTGCAATCTTGAAGACTTTCTCTTAAGGTCTTTATGTTCTCCCAAATCAAAACAAAGTCATTGACTTATTATTTGAAAATCATACATCACTTAATTCAGTTGAATTATTGTTGTAATGGTCTGTATCAAAAATAACTGACCATTTCCATTAAAATACCAATAGAGCAGAAATAATCAGCTGAAATATCTTAAGTTGCACAACTACCCATCACAAACTTATATCTTTTAAATATTTGTGTTTATGAAATTATTTAGCCATGTAGGGGCATTTGTTGGTTTGATAACTAACAAAGCTTAGAATGATATTCCCTACCTGATCAGTTTTTATGATTTTGTGGAGAGAGAGTTTCATGACCTACTAGATATGGGAAATAACAAGATTCAATGCAAGGACCATTATTGGTTTTATTGTCTAAATAGTGCTGTCCATTACAATGGTTCATGTAGTCAAAACAAATATTTCTTTGATGAACCTTTAATGGCAGTTTCATCTCTTTAACAAAAACAGGCTCATAATTGGATAGCTCAATTGGTAGAGCACTCGCTTTTCAGCCGTTGGGTTGTGAGTTCGTTTCCTTGCCAGGTTATACCAGACTTTTAAAATGGGACCTGCTGCCCTCTCGCATGGTGCTCAGCATAAGAAATCAGAGCAGGGTAATAGTGATTGATCGGTTTAAAGACTGTTGTGCTGTGTTGGCTGCGGGTCTGAGTATACTCCCTGAGGACTTTTTACTTTTAGAGCCGATGGAACAAGGAGGTTCATTGAGGCTCTGGCAAAAAAAAAACTTTACAAAACAAATATATAATTATATTATCATTATCATAAAGAATAAAGAGATCCTTGTTTTTTTTTTTTCCATGGCAAAACCGCAAGCAACTGTAAATGTTTTTGTCGGGAAAGAAAAACAAATTTTGTTTAAAAAATTAAAAAGCTGTATCGTACCTCATTATAATGCTGTAGACAAGGTTGAACTTTTTCAGCATCATCCGTCCCTTTTAGCTCTACATACCATATACTGAAGTTGTAACTAGTGCCGAAGGTTAAAATGGGAACTGCAAATATGAGCATAAGACAGCTATAAGACGATTTTTACAATGCTGGATTCAGTTAATAATAACACATCAAAAATATTCAAAATGAGAACAGTAAGCCATTGCTTAGTAAGAAAAAATGCTTTTTTGAATCATTTTGCATAATGCAGCTCTCAATTTGATATTCAAACCATTCAATGGTTACATGTATATATTAGTATCTACAACACCTTTGTATCATTCTTATTAGGTGATTTGGCTTCTGTAAGCTTTCACTTCTCTTTGTAAAATTCCCTGACCTTTAAGTTACTTCTGTTTTGTTTTTTTCTTAAATGAACTCTCACTACATGTAGTAATCTCTAATATTTAAATCTAAATAACATATTCCTTTTATGACATAAATTCCCCTGCTAGTGTTTTTCTTAAACTACAGACAAATATAATATATGGAATTTATATGGCGCATTTTCAGTTTAAAAAACTATTCAAAGGGGCTTTACAACTGACAGACTAGTTCTCCAGCTGCCTATGGGCACACATGAACTTAGTACTTGAAAGGGAAAAGTTAATAAACACCGCGTTTTCACGCTTCTCTTCTCGAATGGTGTTTAGAGAACCAGGCAGAGGTGACTCTCCTGCCATTGGGACCGACAGCTTAACGTCCCCTCCAAAGGACGGTGTGCGCCGTTTAATCATTGCCACTTTTCTCAACAGCTGAATGAGGAGTAGGAGCTGCAGATGAGGCTTTGCTTTGACATTCGGCATACCTGTCTGCATAGGCATGGAAAAATCAGACCTGACCGAGGCTTAAACCCGGGACCGCCAGCATCTCAGCCGTGCGCTCTGCCAACTGAGCTACCCATTCTCCTAAATGACATAATTTTCTTATGCAATGGTATATTACAGAGGAGCATCTTACCAATTTTGATGAATTGACTGGGAACTGGATATCCCTCTACTTGATACTTTATTGAAAATTCCTCAGCTTCAGGATCATTTCTTAAACCACTTCAAAAAATATAATACAAGAAACATTTTACAAACTGCTTCATATCTCAAAATATTTTATTATCAAATTTCATTGAAAAAGCTAGATATAGTTTTTAAGACTTGAATGAAGTAATCCTAATAAGTTTCTGACTGTACAAATTAGATAGCTCAAGTTTTTTTTCAATCAACTCGACCAAAAAAAGCGACAATCAAGTTATATTTTAGTCACATATGATCAGGGTCTATAGCCATTCAAAGGAAATAATATAAACATAGATATAAGTGACAAGAACAAAAACAATGAAACAACTTGAATAGCCTGCTTTAAAATATCTGAGTGAAAACTTCATGATCACCAAAAATCAAATTTTTAAATATTTGTCCTTCTGTAATTATGCATATAGCATTCGTCTTACCTGTTCAATAATAACACCATTTTATCTTCTGACAAACCACCGTACACCTGAAATTTTTTCAAGTTGCAAACATGTGTCTTTTCGTACTTCCCGAAAGTGATGCTATCCACTAATGAGACATGTTCCAATTTTAAGATGACAAACTGTAAGATGGAAACCAGACAACAAGAACATTTTTTTTAAGGGGAACATATCTATTTCTATATATCCTCTTTTCTTGCATCTTACTACCTCCCAAAACAATATAACACAATTAATAGATCATATCCAGTAGTAAATAATTGTCATCTCATATCATGATCAAAAAAAATCAATAAATAATCTTTGAAGAGATATCACAAATGCTTTTCTATCTAAATTGCAAACAATGGTTTGTGTGGAATCTGCGGAACAAAGGTTTGGTCAAATACAAATAAAACTCGTTAACAAATGTTTTAGATAAATTTCTCCTCATAAAAACTTGAAAAAGTTATCAAATTTCACTTATAATGTTTCTTATTCTTTGCTCCACTGCTCTCTTAGTCTTACTCAACTCTATATGATAGAAAATGCATATAACAAAATGTATGGAATTTGCTATCACTTAAATGTGAGTTAACAAGAATCACAAAAATGTCTGATGCAATGGCAAAGGTTCTGCCAATTTCACTTGGGCTGAAAATGACCAAATCATTTGGACTTTATGCTACTACTAAAATCAAATAGTGGATGGCTTATAAAAGAAGTCAAACTTTCTGTAAAAGAATATCTTTCAGTTGGTAATTTTTTACTGTTTTTCAACTCTACTCTACCTGTGGGGGCCAGTTACTCTCGGAAGTCCATCTTGAGCTCTGGTCATTTGGTTGATTGACAAGAATGTTCCTGCAAAACAAAACAACAACCATCTTTCAATGACTAAAACCAATGAGTTTTAAAGTCATTTATTTATATTGTGTACTGCGCAATATAATATATATCCTTACAAATTTGCTACAAATTCAAAATATTTAAAAAAAATTGCAGAACCATTTTTCATCTTGGAAAGGGGACTTCACAAACAGTTGCATCTGGTAAGTTTTATGAAACATTTGTACCAATGTTCTTTATACATGGAAAACAACTTTTAACATGCAAAATGCATCATTTGATAAAAGTTCCAAGTTCAGCAAAATATGTCTTGAAACAAAATAACAGAATAAACTTCAAGCATTTTTTACAGTTATCTTTCCAGATTTTTCTTGAAGTTTTTATTAACAAGATAAAGCAAAACCCACAGTTGCATATGTAGATGCTTTAGAAATACTACACTAAATCTCAAAACTATAAAATTAGTACTTTCAAACTTATATATTACTGATTGATCTAAGTGGCCATTAGAACACTGTGTATTCATTCATTCTATGAAAATTCTGACATGAAAACAGAATTAACTTGTGGCTATAAAGCTTTTAACTAAACACCTTAAAAAAAACATCGCTTGAGAAAAAAAAAAAGGCAAAAAAATGCAGTGTTGCACTCACTCTGCAATGTAACTAGCTGAATGGCTTGAACATTTATGTACAGAGTATGACAGCTTCTTTGATGACCTTTTGCATTTGGGTGGTCCAAAACCGTCCCTCTCCAGTACATCTATATGCTTCATACCATTACATTCAGCCATTGTGACATCAATCACAAATTCAACATCTGAAATAAAAAGTACAAAAAGAGGTTTGATCAAATTTCTTCGGATGAAAACTTCACAGGTTCAAACACTATGTAATTTCATTGTTTCTCAACTGACATATATGATGTAGAATGAATAATACCTTCAAAATAAAAAAGTTTGCCAATAAATTAACTCTTTAAAAACTTGAACAAAAATAAAAATTGGCACAATTGTTTGGCTAGTAAATGTCTGTTATAACATACAAATTAATTGTATACAAATGCAATGTTAGTAAACATTGAGTAGGGCCTACATAGAATACACAAAGACTTTGAGGAATCCGAGGCTATGACATCACAATTAGTCTGATTTTAATCGTTTCTACACAAATGATACCAAATTTTAAACTTGAATATCTCTTTAACGAAATAAGATTTTTGAATGCTTTCTTCACCATTTTGTTTCTTGCTAAGTCCTCTTTTATATAAGATAAACATGCTTGACCACTGAACTAATTCTTTAAACTTATTTATAAATGACTTACAGTCAACATATTTTTAGAAGGGTATTTTCATACCAAATTTCAGATTTGTTTATGATCAGATGTTAGAAGTGTGATTTAACTTGATTTCAGTAATATAAGGACTAGAAATTCATTTTTAAGGCCTAAAAAAGTTTCCATGATTTTGCCCCCAATGGGGAAAGTTTTTGAATATTTTCAGCAGAGAATGAATTGTTGAGAAATTTACCTTGCAATGTTTCATGACTAGGGATGAGTTTTTAAATAAGAATAAGAAATTAAGCAAGTAGTGTAATGTACACATGTCACATGCTAATTACATGATAACAGGTCTAGCCTATGTGCATAATGAATACCTATAATTTTACAAAAATTATTAGTACAACTTGATGCAGTAATCCTAAAAAGCTCCACTTTAGCTAAAACTAGGATGAAACGAGGCTGGAACTTGGAAGTGGATGAACACCGGGTTTCCACCCTACTCTTTAAGAGAAGTCTTCAGAGAACCAGGTAGGGTAAGACTGTCCTACCATCGGGATCGACAACTTAACTTTCCCTGGGAAAAACGGCAAGCGCCATTAACCGTTGCCCACTTCTCTCAACAGCTGAATGGGGAACAGGAGTTGCAAACAACATACTTCCGCTTTAATGTTCAGCGTATCTGTCTGCATAGCTGTGGAAAAACTAGTTAGGTCCTGACCGAGGCTTGAACCCGGTACCTCCAGCATCTTAGTTGAGCACTACCAACTGAGCTACACACTTTAAGAAACAGTGTAGTGAATTATTTCATCAAGAAGCAATTGCTGTTTCTCAAATTGTTTTTTTTTTAATTGTTGATGAAGATATGATTCAACCTTTTAACTTAATTATAACTTTTTAAGTTCAACTTTATAACTTCACTTCCAACTTCAATTTAACATTTAAATTGAATTCTTAGTTACTTAAGTTAAACTCTTTTAAGTTAAAACCAGTTTGCATAGTTTGCTTCTCGAGGGAAAGATCTTCTGCGCACATTTTGAAAAGTTGGAGCACAATTTTATGTAATTAGTGCACAATTTGGAAGGTTTACATTGAACAGTATTGTATTTTAGGCGCACATTTTTGTGCTTTAGGTGCACATTTTTTCAATTTTAGGCACACATTTTTGAATTTTGGGTGCACAATTTCGTCTTGGAAATCCAACTTCTGCATACATCATGCAAACTGGTGGTATAAATCTTCATACTCCAACTCATGCACTCTGAATTAGAGTATGAACGATTATATACATACAAATTTCACACACTTAAACAAAGTCAACGGGCTTCAACGTGTGTTTTCAAAAAAGGTTGCCCAGAAATTCTGGGCAATCTTATTTTCGTTATGACTTCCATAATTTAACATGAAAGTCAGCACAAGGAAACTTGAATTAGTTTTACACCTTGTAGATATCGTAATAACTTAAATGCTTTCCTAAAAGGATACACATTTTTAGTTCAAAAAAAAAGTTCCAACATTTTCTACGAGCGTCTTGACAAAAATGTGATAGGCACATAAGCATTTTCCCTAACCAATAAAATAGGGCGCTTGCGTTAGTAAAAGATTGACATAATTTAAGTGCGTATCTGCATCGCCTGTCTCAACCTTGAGCGTATGAACAAACCGATGTGCATTTTACTAATGTTGGTGCATACAATTTGTATGTATTAATATTAACAAATAAACAAAAGGCGTAGTTAAATTCAAATAATTATATAGTGTGCAACAACGTAATTATCGCATCTTGTAAAGAATGGGCAGTGTGTTTTTTTTTGTATCTGTGACCGTTTTGGCCCTTCCTTTTTCAAGTTATACATGCGCGTTTGCAACATTACTTGCAACACTAATGTCCTGTGCACAAGACACTGAATTTCTCTTACAAAATTGACAATTTTAACCATTTTTCACAAGGAATTCGGGAAATCTACCAAAACGTAAGTTGAAAAAAGTTGTTCAGCTTTGTCTGTATGGTTACATTAGGCAAAAGTTAAGGGCATCATCATCAATTTTCATGCTCTTTTGTAAACACTGTAGGCCTATTGCTGTAGAACTTAGAAGAGGTTATGTACCACTGCCAGATTGCATAGTTTGTTTCCTAATTTTTGGTTGAGAGAAGTTATTTTCATGATTTTGGTGCAGTTATAATACTAGGTGCACACTTTTGATTCTAGGTGCACATCTTTCAATCAATTTTAGTTTTCTAAAAAGTTTAACACGTTAGAAAAGTCAAGTTTTTGATAGCCTAAACTTAGGGTTAAGTTTAACTTTAAACACAGGAAACTTCTTCATTGCAACTTCATCCTTTTGTTAGATATTTTTGTATTTACATTTCCACTATCAAATAGACGATTATTGGGGCACATTTTCGAGACATTGGCACACATTTCGTAGATCTTGGCGCATATTTTCTAGACATAGGGGCCTAAGAGCACATTTTTTAGTCAAAAAATTACTTTCCGCGCACACTTTGCAACTATGCAGTCTGGTATAGCGATCGTATCTAGCAAACAGTGGTAGGCCTACGTCAAGTACTTCAGCAACAACTTTTAATAACTACCAATGAAGTCAATTTAAAAAAAAAATGCATCTTTAAAATTACGCTGATAGTAACTCGAACATTTACATTTCCAATCAACATAATCCGTAACCATTCGTGGCACTGGTCCACATCATCCTAATGTTGTTACAGTGTATCGTTCATTTGTTGCGCAAAGGTTGGCCAAGCGTTTATTGTGTTAGGATAGCCGAATTGTCAGTTACTGGTTAGCCTTGACAAACCAAACGCAATCAATGACAAGTCAGAAAACATGATAAATTTTTTTTAAATGACAAATACAATTGTTTCGAAAAACATCATTATGAGGACTACCATTTTTGAGTAATATATTTCAAACAAAGCTGATAATTCAAAAATGCACAAAAAAAATATAGTACCCACCATACTGCCATAGCCAACACGTTATAATAGAATCCTCGCTACGCAATTTTGAACTTAAATTCCCGGCCTCGCTCACGATGACGTTGTCGCATACAATAAACTTTCAACCCTGGCAGAGGTCCAAGCTAGAAAGGGGGCGGGCCTAATGAAGCTCCCCTGGCCAGGAGAGTGCCAGAGGAGCCAGACGGGCCGGGGTAAACTTGAATAGTGTTTATGTAGGAAAGAAGGTAAACTTTACAAGGACGCAAATAGGGGTTCAATAACGGAAACAAGTAGAACAACGACAATTACATTGACAAACTAGAACATCAATGATATAGTGCTAGTAGATCAACATATAATTTGGGGTGGGTATTAGCCTGTTTTTGTTGGTAAGCGGCTAATTAAAAGTTCGGGCGCTTCTTAAACAGTAATTCAGGGTCCCTTTTTATTTTACAAAAGGGGCACTTTTGTCAGTTTTCGAAAAAAAGGAGGAATCTTGCCTCCTGCCCTCATGTTCCTACTTATATGGTTTCCCTTACAAAAAGTCCAGATCTGGCTGTAATAATGTTTATATCTGGGTAAATAAAGTTTGATCTGGGAGATTAAGCCAGATATAAAGTTTATGTAAAAAAAAGCTTGATAAACAAAAAAAGTTTGATTTCGCCACATAAAACCAGATATAACTTTGAATAAAGTCAATTTGATATACAAATAAAATTTGATCTGGCCAAATAAAGCCAGATATAAAGTGGATTAAATGCTACATTTGATAAACAAAAAAAGTTCGATCTCAGGCTGGTCAGATCAAGCCAGATACAACCTTGATTAAAGTCAATTTAATACACAAATAAAATTTGATCTGTTAAGATCAAGCCAGATGTGAATCTAATGCTCGATTTGATATCAAATCAAGTTTGATCTGGCCGGATCAAGCCAAATATAAGGTGGATTTAATGTTACATTTAATATACATTTGAAGAGGTATACAATGGGGCTACTAAAAAGGTCCTTGGGGACAAAAAGAAGGACCAAAAGCCATGGTTCAGCAGAGAAAGTTGAAAATGTGTTGAGGAGAGAAAACAGCTGAAGGTTAAGATTGAGTATGCCAAGTCAATTAGAATTAAAGATATTATGAGAGCTAGGTATGCTGAAAAAGACAAAGATGTGAAGAAAAGCTTAAGGAGAGAATAAAAGAATATGGGTTGACGACCTAGCTACATCTGCAGAGAAAGCAGCTAGTAATGGCAGAATGGGAGAGCCTTTTAAGATAACCAAAACAATTTGCAATGAAAGGACCAAGGTTGGGAGTGCTATAAGAGACAAGGACGGGAATCTATTAAGGGATGAAAAAGGAAAAAGAGAGAGGTGGAAAGAGCATTTCGAGGAGATAACGAATAGACCTGATCCTGTTTTTCCAATTCCTAACACAACATGTGACCCTAAAATAGACGAATTCAGTAACACTTATATTACAAGAAGTGAAATGAAAAAAGGCATTGATGAAGCTAAAGAATAACAAAGCTGCAGGCAAAGACAATATAACTGCCGAGTTGTTAAAAGCTGATATATGCACATCAGTATTATGGCTTGAAGAACTGTTTAGAATTGTATGAGGAAAGGAAGCTATACCAAAATCATGAAAGCAAGGACTGATAACAACAAATACCTAAGAAAGGCAATATTACTATATGCGAAAACTGGCGCGGAATAGCCTTAACATCCATACCAAGCAAAATATTTGGAAGAGTTTGAATCGACTAAATTATAAACGGTGTTGACAATAAGATGAGAGATGAACAGGCTGGATTTAGAAGAGGAAGGAGTACCACCGAGCAAATTTTCATCCTGCGCAACATTCTCGAACAGGTGGCTGAATGGCAGTCAACCATGTATACCGCCTTTGTTGACTTCGAGAAGGCGTTTGACTCAGTGCACAGAGAAAGCCTCTGGAAAATAATGGCAGCCTATAATATGTTTAAAAGGTTATATGAAGACAGTGAATGTGCAGTTATAGATGATGGTGTGGAATCTGAATGGTTTTAAGTCAAAAGTGGTGTGAAGCAAGGTGATGTAATGTCACGATTCCTTTTTCTGATGGAGGTAGACTGGGTGATGAGGAAAACGACTGAGAATAACAGGAATGGAATTAGAGTTGAAGTTCACATCAACCCTTGAGGACTTAGATTTTGCTGATGATATCGTTCTACTTTCATCTACATATCAACACATGCAAACCAAAGTGACCAGGCTCAATTAGTATGCTGCACAAACTGGGCTAAGAATTAATAAGGATAAGACAGAGCTCATGAAAGTTAACAGCAAATGTGCAAACAAAGTTTATATCGATAACCAACGACTAAATGAAGTAAACAAGTTCAGATACCTTGGTGCAACAGTAAGCTTACAAGGTTGTGGCAAGGAAGATATCCAAAACATAATCTCTAAAGCAAGAGTAGCATTTATGAATTTAAATAAGACATGGAACTCAAGCACATTCTCAATATATACAAAAATACGACTGTTTAACTCTCTTGTTAAGTCTGTACTCTTGTATGGTTGCGAGACATGGAGAGTTAATGTAGCAGATAATAAAAAGTTGGATAAATTTATATTCAAATGTTACAGGAGAATTTTGAAGATCAGATGGCTATATGTAATATCTAACGATGAAATACTGACAATCACTAAACATGACAAAATCAGCACTGAAGTAAAAAGAAGAAGGTGGAGGTGGATTGGTCATGTAATGCGCTTGAGCACTATTAAGCATTGTGTGACAGCTATGACGTGGAAACCAGAGGGGAGAAAGAAAGTTGGTCGTCCTATGGAGAAGGACAGTCGAGAAGGAGAGGAATGTGATGGGATGGAGCTCGTGGACAGAAGCCAGACAAGTTGCAAATAACAGAGTCCATTGGAGAGAGTGCACTGCAGCCATATGGGCCAAGAGGCCTGAAGAGACTAGGTGAGGTGAGGTAGGTGAGGTGTTAATATACAAATTAAGTTTGATCTGGCCAGATAAAGCCAGATATAAAGTGAATTTAATGCTACATTTGATACAAATAAAGTTTGAGCTAGACAGATCAAGCCAGATATAACCTTGATTTAATGCTACATTTAAAGGAAATTTACATATATGTAAATTTGTATTAATAATGAAAAAGTAATTTCAAGATAAACAAGCTGATAAAATTTGATAGAATGTGATTCAGCATGCAGATATGAAGGCTAAGTCCTTTTGCGTAACTCTGTATTGACTAAAGTGCGTCTTTAACCATCTACCAATGAAGTATCAAAAATGCGATGGGCGGAGTCACAATAATTGACACCAATAAATATTCATGCAGAAATAGAGATTAATAACTGCATTAATGTTTCTATTTTTCAAATTTATACGATCATTCTAGGTATGTATGTACTTAATCCTGTGGCTCAATTCGAAAACCGCTCGCCTCAAGAAATTCAATTTAAATTCAAATACTAAATTTTCTTATTGGTATTCTATTGACCAATCATCGATCACGCACATAACATACGCACTGTCGATTTAATTAAACTTCCACCCGTTGGTGTGTGGTTCAAGCCTCGCTGTATGGAGCAGTTGGTTGTGACGTCGGAGAAAGCAAGGCCGGATTCATCCGCATTGTTGTAATGAATTTCTTGAGCCGAACGATTTCCTTGAAATATTTTGTTTCAAACATTTGTTTATAAATTTTCAGGGAATTTTTGTTCTCATAATGAAACTAAAAAGTAGAAAACAAATCTCAATTTGTATTAAGTACTGTTAAAGAGTCTCATTCAATTATAACTAGACATTTTGTACAAATTAAAAGTCTTTCTCAGAGCTGGCTCAACAAGGTGAATGGCTCTGATATTTAGGCCTATCAGCCTATCAAAATTCCAGATTTGTGGCAGATTTAATTCACAGATATGGGATTTATATCTGACGCAGATACACATTCCAGATAATATCCAGATCTGTGACCAGATCTGGAAATTCAAGATCAAGTTTGATCTGGCCAGATCAATTTTGAATTTATTTCTGCCCAATACTTTATCTGGCCAGATCTGTATTTGATATAAATCCCAGATCTCACCCAGATCTGGAATTTATATCTGGGCCAGATCTCGAATTTTTGTAAGGATTGAGCATAGGCGAGATTTGAGGGGAGCAAGGGGACACTTTCCCCACCCTCACTTTTTGTCCAAATGAATACTTTTGTATGGTGATGTATTATATTTTAGCGCGATTTAGTAATTCCCCCTCCCTCCCTGACACACACACTTTTGACGTTTCCCCAATTCAGTAGGCAAATTCCGCCTCAGGTTTGATATTGGCCCGGGAGCCAGGACTAATGTTAACGATTACCCATCGCGCGAATAGGTAAAAACTGAGGCTTCTTTTACAAAATTATTGAAGGAATGCTTCCTCCCACCACAGCCATTGGTGTCAGTGCCCCTGGTAAAATGACATGCTTTAATCGTGTCAAATAAATACTAAATGTATGTAACAACTTTGATGTATTATGTAATATTTGTGAGTGAGTTGATTTTTATTTGTTTTTAAGCTTTAAAAATGACTAAAAAATATATTTTAGGTGGTTACAAGCCTGTTTTTATTGGTGGGTAATTCGAGTAGGCTGGAGTTATTAGGAAAGAAATACATGTTTGATGTTTAATGTTCTTCTTCTTTTTTTCTTTTTTCTTTTTTTATTGGGGGGGGGGGGATACAAGCGGGAGCTTTAATATCGTTGTGATGCTAGAACATCAATGATGTAGTAGCTCAACTTGTTTGAGGTGGGTATAAGACTTAAGGTGTAAAACTTATATGCCCTGGGCAAAATCTATTTCAAGGGTGCTTTTTACCAGTAATTGAGAAATACTTTTCAATTGAAAAAGGGGGCACACGTTTTCCGTGGAGGAAACGTGCCCCTTGCCCCATGGCTCCTACACATATGGTTTGAGATTTGGGAGAACAAGGGGTTATTTTCCCATCCTCACATTTTGTGATTCCCTCCCCCTCCCCTTTCCCCCCTCCCCTTCCCCTCCCCTTCCTCCCCATACACACACTTTTGATTTTCCTCATTTTCGGCTATGGGTTTGAGATTGGGAGCCAGGACCATTGTTGACAATTACCTGGCGGGCGAATAGGTAAAAGGCTTCTTTTTGAAAATTGCTGCATGCTTAGAACATATTGGAGGCATGTAACCTCCCACCATGGCCCTCAGTGTCGGTGCCCCTGGTAAAATGGCATGCTTTAATTGTGTCAAATAAATACTAAATGTATGTAACAACCTCTATGTATTATTTGTGAGTGAGTGGATTTCGATTTCAAGCTTCAAGAATGATCTAGAATAATTTCATATAAGTTTTGAAAAGGCGCCTTCTGACCGGTCTGCCCTCAAATTTCGAAAGGACACCTTCTGCCCCCGTCCGTACAATTTTAAAGGGCACCTTTTGCTTCTTACTTAAGGGCCAGAGGCAGCGCCCTCTCCCCTCTTGACACCGTGGTTGCGACATCCTACAGAGGCCAAAATCCCCACGGGCCTCCAGGACTCTAGTTGGCCCACTGCGTATTGGAGCTTTAATATTGTTTGAATATGTGAAAACTGTATTTCAAGTAAACCTAAAAATCGTAAGCCTCAAGAACAATATGATGCAAATTATATTAACAATGTTTGCTTTTGAGTGAAATTTAAACAGACATATACAGCAAAATACTGTATGTATAAATTCAAGATGGATTTTACATCCTTGCAACAAGACATGCTTTTAACTATGGCATATTTTCCTCATATTGCTCATACATACCCATTTTTTTGAGCAAATAATTCATTATCGCAATCAATGAATCACAATTAATTAAAAATAACATCCCACAAATACACTTTCAAGTGGCAAACATTATAACAAAATATAACTAACTGACTAAGATTTTATCAATTTCTTTGGAAGTCCTCTTTTCATAAAAGAAAGATTTACTTGACCTCTGAACTACTCCTTTAAGGTACCCATTACAAACGTAGTTATTATTTGCATCAGTTATTACAATCTTATATCATATGTACACAAGCAAAAGAACTTCTTGTTAAGATGGGAGTTATTCTGGATAAAATTACTGCAGGCTTGGTCATTACAGAGGACTCATGCCGATTTTGAAGAATGTATTCATAAGTGAAATATTTACACTTTGGTAATTATATAGCTTGATTTTTTTTCAATTGCGGTGTATGGATATAGGGTAGCCTATTCAGACTAAGTTCAGCCATTCTTGAGCTTTTAATAGTTTTAAAACCCAAGTTGTAGCCCAAACGAGCTATCAACTACAAGTACTATACCCCAATTTATACTGTGGGTGATCCCAAACGGGATATTAAGCCCAATTAGCACATGTGTCAGACTGTATTTCAAGGCTCGAACTAGTGAAAGCCGAGCTTTCTTTCTATCGGAGATAATCGGTGGTCTTTCCCGAGCCAATGTTATTATATATGCTCAATTCGTTTGGATTGAACCGTAGGAGCAAAATCCGATTATTTAGAGATATTTTCAGCGAATTTTGTAACTCGCCTTGGGATACACCAAAAAATTACGTAAAATGCTGTAAAATGGTCAATTAAGTGATTCTAATAAAAAGAAAATTGCTACTCTTATGGCTTTATTAAAGCAATATTATTATGTTGCATCTGCATGTCAATTCATACCTTTAAGCTTCTTGCAAGTTCCCAATTGACAGCTTGGAAGGATCAAGGTTTTCGATGTGACCCGAATATGGGCGACACAAAGTTTAAGATTGAGAACAACCATATCTTCGATGCACGGGCTGTAATTCCCGGGGGAAACGGGGCCATATCTTATTTAAGGCCCTTAATTTGGAGATAAAAAATTTCACGATTTCTAAAGGAACGTTTGATTAAAGCTTAATTTTTCAGTGCAATTTTCCCACTTGTGATCGGAAAATTTGAGAATTCTATCCCACTGGAAGGTGTCCCTGACTGTCTGACTTCCTACGCTCCTGGGGTACCTGCAAAGTAATATGTTCATGTTTTGGTTCAAATTTCTAGCTTGATAGCTTTGCTCAGGACTGTTGCCCCTAGCAATATAATCCCGACTACGCCGCTGACTACTCTTGGTAGCGAAAGATGTGAACAACAGATCATGCCCACTGAAACTGATGTTGGCAAATATTTAGTTAAATTGCTACAATACAACGTCGTTTTAAACTCTAAACAAAGACTTGATCGCATGTATTTTGTTTTTCCATGTTTCATAACAAAATGAATATTTGTAGCAATATCACGTAGAAAATATCTTGTTCTTCTTTTGTGATGGAGGGGCGGAGGTAGAAGGGGGGGGGGAGTTATAAAGGAACCGAAAAAAATACAAATTTACCAATTTCCTGACTTTGTAATTCCTTCAACAGTCGTTTCAAACGAGCGTGCATCCCCCACGCCACCCTCCCCACATACTGCTTTGCGGCCTATGATATATAGTGCCCCTCTAAAAAGAGTGAACTTTATGCATGGGTCTAAGTTTTTTTTTATGTTAACCACGATTACAACATCTGTATATACTATATTTCGGGTTTACTTGTGAATTGTTAAAAAAAAAAAAATGAGAAGCCGTCAACAGGTCAACTTCTAACCGTTCGAATGCAATAATAATTTGTATTTCAATTAATTGTATGAGTGAAAGTAATTATGTTGAAACTTGTGAGGTGACCATTAACTTCTCACTAATTCGAATGAAATATTTATCTTCTCTTTAATTTCTTAATATGATCATTCTGTAGTTTATACATCCACTGGATTTGTTACTTCCCTGATATATAGGCTATATATAAAAAAAAAAAACAGTTTCATCCAAATTGTGTAGTACCACCGCTAAAGAAACATTAATTGAGTCATCTGGCCGACTTGCTCAGTGCATGGTCATTGCGTTGGTTTGGGCAATGTTAGCAGTTCAGGGTGTCGTGGACTTCAGAAACAACGAAACGTGTACTTTTAAGTTGCGGAAAAGAAATATTCCTGGTATCAAGAACATTTCAGAGCAATTGAAGGGTACTTCTACCACAATCATGGTCGATCCTATCTTTCTCGCTGTTGCAGGGCTCACCATTGCTTTAGCTGGGACGATTTTATTGTTGTTGTGGTTTTCGGGGATGTTCACATCAGTTGACGTAGGCAGCGGGAAGTCTCCATTTGGCAAAATGAAAATTGCCTACAAATTCAATACCGGACCTTACAAAGATTGCGGACCACTTTTTACAGAAGCTATGATTTATGCTCCTAGTCATAGAAGCATTGGTATTTACTATGATGATCCCAAAACGGTAGGCTAGTATGATAGTATGACTCTGAGTAACTTAATTTTAATCAGTGAAGTACCAGTCATAGCTGCATATTGTGGTTATATATTGTCACACAAAACTTGCATATACACTGCACTTGTTAATTACTATTAATGTCAGCAAAGTTAACTAAAACAATAAGATTAAAACTAACTGATATTTTTGCGCTAACTAATAATCTAATTAATAATTTTTTTTAGCTAGAATTTGGAGCAAATACCCCACGTTCCCAGTGTTCGAAAATCGAGGATAATATGGCTACATTGTGTCAATGTGGTTGATGTTAAATTCTGCTACACTTACTTTCAGTGTAGTAACTTTACTACGGCAGTATTAACCTTCAATAGCACGGGATTTTGTGCCATTACAATTACATTTGGGTAAATTAAACGTTTGTTTGTGATGATCCTACCGCGATTGGGAACTCATGCAACAGATGGTGTAGATTACACTTGGGTCACCAAGAGGAGGTCGGATTGCGAACGACTGCCCTTTTTTCGTTCAACAAAATTTTCATGTTATGACTTCAAAAGTGCAAAATTGTTATGTTATGTTTTTAAAGGTGCTCTAATAGCTAATATTTGCCTACATCTGCTATGGCTACATACAATATATTATATTTAGAGATACAGTATAAGAGTTAATTCACAGCACTAAAAACATTCCTTTTTTTTAAATGATACAATCCGGACCATTCCCAGGAAAGCTCAGTTACTTCAGATGTAAAGATAAGTTTACAAAAGCATGCACGGGTACATCCAAAATGTGTAGAATTTGATTGAACTCAAAATTATTAAAATGTTTTTTATATATTTCTCAGGATACTTCTTTTTCAAATTGACTAAATTCTTGTACCTGGGCTCATAGGCATGCACAGGTACTGTACCTTAAATTAAAAATATGTCAAATTTTATTTACTTTTAGGCCCCCAAAATGACTAAACCTAGAGCTTCCAATGGATTTTCTCCCTGGTCCCCCACCGGAATTTTCCCAGGGCCCCCAAAGCGGGCCCCTGGACCTCCACACCTCGACTCCCAAAGCGAGTCCCAGGACTACCCACCCCTGAACCCCCCATGATTGTACCTTTATGTTAGTAACCAAGGCTATGAATTATATGCCCTGGTATATAGGTCTAGTTCCTAGCAGCAATTATACTCTATTCACAGAAAGCATAGAAATGTGTGGCACTAAAAACTTCCTGAAATGATGCATTTTTTTTTATGTTGTAACACCACTCCCACGGACTTTCAGTTATACATACCCAAGGTGTGTAGAGAAAAGCACGCAGGGATGCATCAAAACGTGTCAATTTCCATTCTTTTTTAGGCCCTCATAATGACTAAAATCGCAGAGTATCCGGGGGATTTTTCCCCTGGACCCTCCACCAGGGTTTTGCCCCTGTACCCCACCAGGGGCCCTTAGACCCCACAGATCCTGGACCCCATGCCGATTATATTGCCCGATGCGCCTTTAAAGTAGGATGCCATCATTTTGTGATTTGACCCCGCATTTATATTCTCTGGTGAGGCCTATGGGCATAGCCAGGAGTTTTGTTTGGGGGGGACCAACCATGAGAGCGAGAGGTATTTTTGAAGGAGGATAACCAATGTATGTCGCCATAAGGCAAGCAACGCCTCACGGTGTGGGGTCCAGGGCTGTTCCTAGGGCCCCTGGTGGGGTCCAGAGGCAAAGCTTCAGTGGGGCTCCAGGGGGAAAATACCCGGAAGCTCTGTGAAATTACGCATTTTAGAGATATGAAAGAATTAACTTTTTATTGAGGGGGTAACTGTCTGTGTGATATGTGCCACACAGTCTGAAGGTGTGCATTAGAAGGTATGCATTAGAGTTTGTAAAAGCTCTTGGGTTTTACATGCTAAATTGCCCATTGAAAATTGTCAACAACTGTAGTAGAACCACCAGGCAGGCATAGTGAAGTTATGGGTAATGGGTCTCGTAATTTAATAGGATATGTCATTTTTTTTTGGTGTGGGATTGTGGGGGATATTTCCCCCACTCCTTCCCCCCTCCTTCCCCCCTTCTCCCCCTTTCTCTTGCTATGCCACTGGTACAGTAGAACATAGAGGTGAATATCCCCTGCTTTTGATCAGATCTACACTACTTGTTTTGTAAACTGTCCAGTTTTGACCAAACAAACCAGAAACAACTTTCCTCTAAGGCACAGTAGTAAGTGTAATTATGTTCTCAAATCACTTTTGTTCTTAAAATCCAATGTTACTTTAAATTGATAGTATGGATTTCAAACAAAACAATATTTATTTTCATAAATATTAACTTATTTTTGCTGTTAACAGGTTGACTCTGAAAAATGCCGTTACATTGTGGGCGTTATTTTGACAGAAAATGATGAAGAACCAGACACACAGGTTGAGAATAAATTAGTGGAGAAAGGCTTCAAACTTTTCAATATTCCTGCTATCGAGTATGCAGTGAAAACTTCTTTTCCATATGTTTGGGATCTGTCAATATATATTGCAATATGGAAGGTTTACTCCAAGCTTGGTAAATATGTAGAGGTAAGTTAAGAGTCCCAGTAACACGTGGCACAGCCAAGAGGCTATCATTAATATTACTGCTAAATTGATGCTAGTCACTCTTATATTTCTTGAAAATGCTTGAGGGATCAGGCAAATATGTTTTTTGTACCTTGGTTCCTCTGACATTTAAGCTTGAAGCAAGTAAAGCAATGTTGAAGATGCATGGTGAAATACACCTCTTCTCGTCAGGTGCTGACGAAAAGTCTCCACAGATGGGTCCATGACAGTCTCCAGGGTAGGGAGATTTCAAGCATTTGTTGTCCGGGGGAAGAATAACTGTCTGTATTGCTCTGGAGTGGGGGATCTGGTAGGGGTAAGTGTGGAAATGCCGAGGTAGTCTATTATTTACGGGAGATACATGTAGCTCAGTTAGGTAGAGTCCAGGGTTGAACTTTACAAGTCCCTGATAAATCTGTAGTTTTCTCTCCTGTTAAGTATTTGCTCGTTTTTACCTCCGCCAACTAAGTTGGACGGAGGTTTTGTTTTCGCCTCTGTTTGTCTGTTTGTCATCAAAATATCTCAAGAACTGACAATTGGATTTGGAATAATTTGGTGTGTGGTTTTGTTACTGCTTTAGAAAGAGGTGATTACAATTCGAGTGATATTGGAACAGGGGAAGAGTGCAAATGAGGGGTGGGAAAATTTTGTCTGTCATCAAGATATCTGAAGAACTGATGACAGGATTTTAATCGAACTTGGGAAGAAGTTATTAAAATTTTGGACATTGGAATAGAGGAAGGGCAAAAAAGGAGGGGTGGGGCTATTTTAGGGCAAGATTTATCTTAGTTGAAACTTTCCAATAGAATGTGCTGAACAATGAACTCATGCCATGAAAGAACAACCATACAATGAAATTTCTGAACTCAAAGAAAATCAAGTGAATTGGTCTCTGGTATCAATAAAATCAAAACAATTGGTTTCTGCCATGGATGAACATGATGGAATGTGAATCCACATGTACCCTGTATAGAGCTCAAACAATGAATGCTTAGCCTGAATTACACTGAAAACAATAATCACAAGTGTTTAGAATGTAAATGGCAATACAGATCAACAGTGAGAAATAGATTGTTTGGGGTTTTAACTTGGTGGGGCAAGGGTTTCTGAGGTAGATTGCATTCCAGTGGGGAATGAAGAGAGGCGGAGGTATGCGCTCTAATTGCGCTATATTCCTGATCTTTTAATCCCATATAAGTCTCCCCGCCAGTTCATGCGTTCTAATTTCAAACTTCAATTAGCTATTCCACGTACTTCTAGAACATAGGGTAAACGTTCATTTTCTTCTGCTGCCCCCTTTTTATGGAACAGACTTCCAGACAACATCAAACTTAGTCCTTCCTCAATTCTTTTAAATCATCATTAAAGACATTCCTCATGTGTTCTGATTCTGTTCACGTTTAAGCTTATATTTGTTCTTGTATGTATGTATTTTGCAGTATTCTTAACTATTATTTCTTTTTTGTTCATTGTTTTGTATCAATTGTTGTGTCGCTGCGCCATGAGCATCACTTTTGATGGATACTGGCGCATAACAAGTGTTCATTATTATTATCATTATAATTCTTAAAGAAAAATTGTAAACATACTTCCATGCATTTGATCAAACAGATCAAGTTTGCTAACTTTGGGTGTCTTTTTTTTTTTTTTTTTTTTCTGTGGTGGTGGTTTAAACTTGGGCTTTTTATGGGGTGACTAATCCTTTGTAGCCCATCGTCACGTATCTTATGTTATTTGCCATATCAGAGCATTCATCTGATCATAAATCAGAAACGTTTCTTATTGTGACCAATCAGAAACGTTGACTATTATTGTATAGTAATGTACAAATTTCACATTTTAATTATATTTTTTCCCTTTGTTATAGGAGAGGAAACTCTCTGCAAGGCCTGCCATTGAAATTTACGACTCAAGAACCATTTACTTCTTCATGCCTCTGTCCAAGCAAGATGATTTCTATGTGACAGAGGTTGCGGAGGATACCGAGACAGAAGATCAGCAACCAGATTCCAGCCCAGACAAACTCTTGGCAGAGGCAACATCTCAAAAGACTGATGAAGTGAAGGAAAGCGGTTCGGCAACCGAGGGTGAAAAAACCAAGGAGAAGGAGGATAGTGGAGGAGAGAGCAGCAGTTCGTTTGAGCAACTGGAACCGCCAAAAGAAAACGAGTGAATAAATGTGATTGATGTTCATAAAAGATTAATCAGGTGTATTAATTTTTCATTCAAGGTCATTCAAGGTACATTAAATTTTCATTTAAAGATACTGTCTATTGGTCGTAGAGACCAATATTAGGAAAGGGAGATACAAATGCCATTGAGGATTTTGAGTTTTACCTAAGTTGTGTCAAGTATTTTGTAGTAATCGTTGCTGTACTTGATATAATATTTCTTTTTCATAGTAACTTCACTGATTCCACAATCCATGTGCTATTCTTATAGGCCTACTCTGCAAAAAATGGGATAGAAAAATTAAAAAGTGAATACCTAATTGTGTAAACATTTGGAGCATTCAGCACTGTACAGTAGTTGTGTTTACACATGTATAATTTTTGAGATATTCCAAGTGTCCTGGGTTCAATCTCTGGTGGGTCATGCACCAGTGCTTCACAACTGGTTTATCAAACAGCCGTGGACATCTCCATATAAGCTTAGCTGTTGAAAAAGGGATTTAAGATAAGTGCAAAGGGTGTTTTTTTTCTTGTCTACCTACTGTGGTGTAGCGGTTATCATACATGTCTACAGACCACAAAGCCCTGGGTTCAAGTCTGGGTTGGTTAGACACCCCAGTGCACTACAACTGGTTATCAAAGGCCGTGGACATTGACTTGGTTGTCAATGTTATGTCTGTCCGTACGTCATACCTGTGTTCTCGTCGGGGTCGTATTAGGCGTTTCGTGATAGCATTGTTACTATCATAACCGAATACCCAGGTGACGACCCCGCCATTGTAATTGTGTGTTTACTCGTCGTCGTCGCTATTTTTCATTGTTTCTTCCTAGTAGTATAGTATCTGTGGTAAATTGGAGAAGTCCAGTGGTTCCTGACAAAACTAGCTTTATTCCATAAAGAATAATTTGTGCATTGTATTGGCAAGTGAATGGAGATACATTCCATTAGCAGATTTTCACAGTACACGGAAAGTATTGCAATGATTTGATGTTCCAATACCTTGGTATGTATTATTGTATATCCATTACATGACTTTTGGCTCACAATTAATGCACAACGTAATTTCTCGTCTTTCATTTTCTTATCATGATATGTCACTTTATTTACTTTTTTGGCCATCTAAATGTTAAATGAAGATAATGGATTACATTTACCATTAACTTTTTTTGTACCTTTTTTTTTAGTTGAGGAAGGAATTGTTATGATCCTCTGTTTTGTTTATTATAGGATTTTAATGGCTTTAGAAAATGACTTTCATAGTTGTTTTGTTAAGTGCCATATTAATAGTTTAAATAGAAAATAACACTGAATTTCAAGGGCATCAGTGCACTATTGTAAATTACAACTCCTTCATGGCATGCTAGGCATTTGCCCATATTGGGCAAATGGTCATCAAACAATGTCAGACGTAAGGAAAAGTGAACAGTGGTTGTGTGATGCTCATTGGATGAGGATGATTAATGTTGGTCAAATCAGGGAGTTGGCATTAGAACTCCCTGGTCAAATGGCAGGAGAGACATTCCATTCCACTTAGATCTCAACACTCTTTGGAAATGGAAATTCTATGTTATTTACTTTCCATTGTGATCTTGTTCCAGTAACGCTCATGAGGTAATTTCAAACTGCTACTGTAGATTAAGGTTAGTGCGCTACAAGAATTGTGTGTTACACAATGTAAAAACTGCACTTAATTTGAATTTCAGTGCATGTCTAATTCTTGTTTGCTATTGGTCCTATGTGAAATGCCACTGTTTTGAGTGGACCATTTATAAACGAGACATGCACCAAAGGTTTTGAAATGCTTCCTGTAATTTAGGAAGAGGCACTTAATTTTCAAAGAAATACACACAAATTGTCTCTGATTTGCCTTTATGTCATCACACTGTATATTGTGAGGTCACTTTTCAACACGCTCATGCAATCTTTGAAGAGCAATAACTTGTAAACGGAAAAAGATCTCAACATGATTTTTACACCAAATTGTTTCCTCTATAGTTCTCTATCAATTAAATGAAACATCTCTGGGAATATTTCTTAACTACTTGTAGTGGGTTAGCCAAGGGTGGGGACCCTCTCCCCTCACTTTTTTGACAAAAATTATGAAAAACTGTTTTTATATATTTTTGGTTAAAAAAAAAAAAAACCTGCCCTCAGAAGTGGGCTGAATCTGAACACTTTGTTATGGAAGGGGGTCTAGGACCTTTTTGGACCCCCCACTTTTTTAATGCTGGCTATGCTCACTGGTAGAGAGCATGTATAGTGGTTGGACACACTAATTCTTTCAATGCAACAATTTTTATTGATAAGAAGATATAGCTCCAGGCTATGCAGAACCAGCAGTAGTAATGAAGAAGGGTGGATATACTCAGGAGACCTTGTAGATTCTTTATATCTATTTTAATGCAACATGATCTTACCAAACTAGGTGGTCATAGAATGCAATTAACATAATTTCATTCCTTTTGAACTTTTCTCAAATAAATTTGATTACAAAAAATCGTATTTAGTTTGGTGAAAATGTGGTAAACTAGTATGGAAACCTTACTGATAAATTGATGATTTTGCATGAACCATCAAAAAAAAAAAAGGTAAAATATTGATTTTGTGTTTTACCCAATCATTCTTGTAAATTGTCTAGTCTTTGTAATATCATTGATATAGCTTAAAGCCACTTGTTAGATACATGAAAAAATTTGTATATTTTGAATTTTTTGTTTTTCCTCATGAGGTATTATATAACTTGATTATTTAATTGGAGTGGTGAGACATTTGAGCTATCAGTTTCCTTTTTTACCTCTGTTTTTATCATCGTTTTTTTTTTATGCGTAACAATTAAACAAAAGTCTTGAGAACAGGGGAAGACACCTGCTGGTAAATGTTTATAACATAATATTATTTACATCACATGCTTTTTGTGGTATTTTATTTAAAATTATGCTAAGAAGGAAGGTGCTGAGGGCTCAGTAATGGAATAGAAGTTTGAGCTTGTAAAGTATACAAATATTGTCTGTGTACAGAAGAGAGTGAACAATTCAAATCATAGAAAATCTACATCAGGATCCCAACCACACTGTTCTATGATGCGTATAACTCAGAACTAAGAAAGGTGATATGTTGAACACTTCCAATGTGTAGAGAATTTATCAAGATTTTTTCATTTTATAGTATTAAGATTTAATGCAGACAAATGTTGTGCACAATCAATTAACGTGGGTGATATTTAAGTTTTATGGTGTAATAGATAAGTCACTGATTAAGCATCATATTACTTTAATAAGAAGAAATATGTAACTCAAGATAACTTAACATACGTAACTTAATAAGTCATCTATCTTAAGCTGATGAAATGTTTCTGAAATGATGATATTCTTACCAGTTGTGAGTAAAGCGAAATATACATTGGTGAAATTCATCCTCCATGCTCTTTTATATTCTTATGCAGCAAATTGAAACGTGCCGAGCGAGAGCACATAGGTTGGGTTCCTTGGTCCGAGGTGTTGGGCGACCTGGAAAGCAGAAAATTAAAGGAAAGAATTAGGCGAAACAACTGGGTAAAATCAAACTCCTCGGATTTATTGCATGGTCTCAATCACACTTAGATCAAACAAAAAGAGAATAAATCAAAGCATGCATTAGGGTTAGCTTGACATAAACAGTAGTCTTCTGATATATCACTTAGTCCTTCTTTGCTTCCCTATTCCAGGTGCCTACAGCTCTAACCTCAGTTAGACCTAACACTGGTTCTACTTCTGCACGCAAACTGATTATCCACTTACCCCACTAAATTATTTATAAAGAAAGCAAGGCCAAGCTCACAGGTAATGTGATAAGGACCAGCTAATCAGAGAATGCCAAATGTAATAACTAAGTAATCTGCATAAGGCAGTAAGCTTATTTAAGACAAATTCCATGCTTTACCAGTTTATTTTTTGGATAAAGAACATGAAAATGAAAGGAATGCATGAGATGAGTTGTACCTAGTTTGCATCAACATAAAGGTCAGTTGAGGACAGCCCTAGAAATATGCAAAGGTGAATTTAGTTTGACTTAAGTTAATACGGGGTAACATTTCATGCAAACCAAGGTTGTGCCTTAGCGCCCACAAAGTGCAGATATTTTAATATATACACAAAGCATTAAAGAGAGTGGTTTAGAAAAAAAAAATCTAATTTTTGCAGAGGGGAAACAGTTTTGGAAAGGAAAATATTTTTCTCCCAAAACCTTTTTTTAAGAAAAAAGAAGAAAAGCTGTGCTAAATGTTAAAACACGGGCACTTCATCAGTACATGCCTATTGACTGTTTTTCTCTTTTTCTCCAAGCTTTTTTCATAGTTACAGGTATAGAACTGACATTTGTTTCTGTTTTTGCTCTTATACAGTTATAAGAGCTTCAGAATTAATCATCAGCCCTGGTCCCATAGCTAAAACTTGATACTTTTTAGACCTATGCTAGACTTTAGATTCTGTCTTTGAGAAAACTTGTTTTCAGAGAGACACAGAAATATCTCAGAATATAAATACAATAATTAGCCGAGTCATATTACGAAGAAAAAAAACTGGTCATTTTCCTGTTCACGGTGAAAGTTTTTAATTTTAAGTACTTCCTTTTAAATAAAGTAGTTGGACGCCTTCAAAATTTCAAGCATTTGAAGAAAATAAGGGGATGGAAGGGAAGATAAACTAAAGGAGCATAAGTCTTATGACCCTTCTAACCCCAACCCCTCTAAAGTCGGACTTTAAAGTGGAATGTTTTAGGGGCTCTGATCATTGGGGCAAGGGGCCCTTGTGCCATTGGAACAATGATAAGTCTGCTGACCTCAACACAAAAATCAGTTATAAAGGCATCCAAAATCATGGGATATATGTTTTCACGACTCCGTAGAGAAAACATACAAAATTAGAAATACGATCATAGACGAATTTCGTTCATGTTCTCGGGCTGGCCTTTGTTTGATCTTCAGAAAATATGACCTTGGCCGGAATGCCTTTAAAATGCAAAAAAATAAGTTAAACAGTAAGCCTATATTGCTTTGCTCGACTTCCCCGTCCCTACTACATTGTTGGTTTTGTGATTGTACAATTATTATCTAAGCAGTCATATTTGGGGTTGGACATTACCAATAAAAAAATATATATATAAAAACGAGCGGCGCCACCGGGCTATGGAATAAAGAGAGTGGGAGAAACAGATCCTCCACTAGATTATTTTTAATAAGAAATTAATGACAAAAGATAATAAAATTACCTGTTAAAAGTACATTTGAAAATCATATGAAAATTGGCCGACCAGTTCTACATTTTTTTTATTAGTATGTAACTGGGAAATTTTAGGGGCTCTTCCCCTCATGAGGTGACCCTTTCTACGCCCTGAAGATGGGTTGGTGTCAGTCGTGCAAGAATTTCTTTGACACGTTCACGTATACATTTTGAAGAGTGAAGTGGTGAACCGTGAATGGATCTCGTCGGTCTAACGAAAATAAGGAAAAGTGGTTGGGGTTGACGTCACCAGTAAATTTGATATACATTAGTGACGTGATTCCGGGGTCCTTGTCCTTATTGATTAGCTTGTCAGTATTTGTTTAAGTATTTTTGATCAGTCACAAACGTTAAATTCAATGGTGTGCAGTGACGTAACGCTTGGGGCCCTTGCCGACTATAACGGGTCCCAGCTTCTATGGGACCCCAAAACAAAAAGAAAAAAATCACTCCAATAAATCAGCTAAAAACACTCCAGCGCCAGGAGATTTCGCCCCTGGACCCCACCTACGTGGCCCACAGGCCCCAGCGTGCGCTGATGCTCCATTTACTCGCAAAAATGGCCCTGCTTATGTTCAGCGTTACGCCACTGGTGGCGTGTCTAAGGAGGAGGCATATGCGTACGAGACGGGACAGGGGGCAGACTGCCAAACCAAAAATTTAGGGGAAAAGGTTGTCATTATTCGGGCAAAACTGCCTAACTATTAAAAATATTTATTCAGAGACAGCAAATTAAATTTGTGGAAAGTTTTCAAAATGGATTTGAATTACTCCAAGATATTAGAGTGAAGTTAATTCACGTCTAAGTTTTCAGAATGAAAACAATATGTGAAATGAATTAGTTTCTCTAAATCTTGTATTTTATTAATATAATGACCAATCTTGCCCGAATATTTGAACAAAGTATGTTTGGGGGAGGGAGGGGGAACTATTGGGGTATTAGTCCCCTCAAACATATAAACAGACAAACATAATTAAGTGAAATATCAAATGAAAATATCTTTAAATTTTAGCATTAAAATATAGAAAGATAAACATTTGGATTACCTTTATTTAAACAGACAGAGAAGACATTTCCCGTGAACATTCGGACAAAATTTTGGGTCCAGTGGCGAAGCCCTGTTGGGGTCTAGGGGCGAAACCCTGTTAGAGTCCCAAGGGGCGAAGCCCCGGAAGCTCTGGAGATGTCTTGCTGATGATGCCCCAAAATTGCTTTAAACGGAACAAAAACTTTCAAAATTCAATTGATGAGAAGAAGAAACTTCTAACTTTAAAATCTACAGAGTTATAACTTATATTTGGGATAACAGAGAAGAAATTTCCCCTGAAAACTATAGAAATTTCGTGGGCTGCTTGCTGGCAGGGTCCAAACCCTGGTAGCAGTTCACGAACGAATTTCAATTGATGAAGAAACTTGAATTCCAACGTTAAAATCAAGATAAACATTTGGATTACCAACCATGCCAACAGGCAAAATATAATTGGGTATATTCGGGTCAAAAAGCTGTGAAAACGGCAACAAAAGCATGGAGAGATTTCATAGAGAGGTTGGTCGGAAGTTATAATTTATTCTAACTTTCTAATGACTACACCCTCAAAATGAGAAACAGACCAGGCAATTACATTCTCAGACAAATATTTGTCAAAACTGATGTCAAATTAGTGTTCAAACAAAGTAGAGTTTCCAATTGTCATATTTTCAAATCTGACCACCAATTTTCTAATTGTTCGAATTCTAAATTTAAAAGCAGTTAGAAACAAGGTTTTGGTTGATCGGAAGATCAAATTTTTGAATGTTTGAAATGAGAAGTGGGCCATGTATTAAATTCTTTGTCAGAAACATTTGTGAAAACTGCGTTCAGATTGTTGAAGGTCGTTGGCTGAGTTTGCAACTGTCATGTTCTTTTTTTATTTGACCACCAATTTTCCAAGTTTGAAAGATAAAATTGAAAGTAGTTACAAACAGGATTTCGGTTGATCAGAAGAACATGGACCCAGGGAGGAGGCACATGGTACCTGGGAGGGAGGTACTTGATCCTAGGGATGGTCCATGGAGAAATATGGGACCTGGGAGGGACTTGGACCCAAGAAGAGACATGGTACCTGGGAGGTCTTAAGACAAGGGAGTGCCTTGAGCCCTGAAGGTACCTGGGAGGAGGTGCCACCCCTCGTCCCTGCCTCCGGGTGGGAACCCCCTTCCCCCTTAGACCCAAGTCCCGTGTCCCTCCTACCTGGGCCCAAGTTCTGTGTCCCTCCTCCCTGGGCCCAAGTCCCCTTTCCCTCCTCCCTGGGACCAAGTTCCGTGTCCCTGCTTCCTGGGTCCAAGTCCCTCCTCCCTCCTCCCTTGGTCCAATTCCCGTGTCCCTCCCTGGGCCCAAAGTCCCGTGTCCCTCCTCATTAGGCCTAAGTCCTGTGTCCCTTCCTGGTTCCAAGTCCCGTGTCTTTCCTCCCTGGGCCCAAGTCCCGTGTCCCTCCTCCCTAGTCCTGTGTCCCTCCTTCCTGAACCCACATCCTGTGTCCCTACTCCCTGGGCCAAAGTCCCGTGTCCCTCCTCCCTGAGCCCAACGTTATTTGAACAAAGGTTGAATATGACGAAGAGGTTTTGAATCTGCATCATACAGTCCTACTTCCAACCAATATTTAGCAGAACAAAAAAATCCAGTGATTTTCAGTGATTGAAATTTAGGACAGAAATATCAAGTATTAAATTAAAGATTTTGAGCTGTCCTCTCTTTTATACATCATAACTTTTACATTCATTAAGATTCTTCAATATATACTAAAGAGGTCCAGACTTTGAAGTGAACTGCACCCACTTACTTTACTGAGTAGTCTTTAAAGTACGTCAATACACGGGCAGATTCAGCTTTTATGGGCTTTAAGCTGAATCTATTATGACCGGGCCTTTTTTTTTTTACATTTTAAAATTTCAATGGGACTGAACATTTCATCAAACATTTCAAACAGAGATGTTGGTATTCTTATTCGTATCAAGTTAATAAGTGCCCTTTTCAGAGAGGAAAAATGCCTTTTTTTCTGAGGGAAAACTGACCTTTTTTTCAGAAGGATAAGTGCTCTTTCAAAGAGGACAAGTGCCCTTTTTAACATTGAAACACTTTTTCTTCAAAGACTATATATCTTTTCTTTCAAGAAAGTATTATCGCCCTAAAAAGATTTAAATTGTGAAATTTCACGCGCTTCGCGCGCATACACTATTCTGAGTTTACCCTAAAGACAAAGATTCGAGCTCAGCAGCCCTACACATTGAACTTTTTTATACTTAAAAGCCTTTACCTCTGTTTTCCTTTGTTTTCCCAGCTTATAATTTGTAAAGACTTTCTAAGAGTGTGCGAGCCACCACAAATTTCAATAGTGGGGCATCTTTGAAATGGGCCATGCAGGGCAAACTTTACAATTTGGATTCCGACCATTGTCATGACATAAATTGACGTTCCCTCTCCCATGTTGTTTGTCAAAATTAAAAGGTGCCCCTTTAACACTGATAACAAAATTAAAGAATTGTCTTTTAGAATATATTAAAGTCCCCTTATACAAAAAAGATCTTTTTATTGACAGATTGAAGAAAGTAACACAAACATCAAGCAAAATACCTCAAATTTCACTTGTGAAGCACCTTTAATTTGGGTTCTGTCACTGACTCGATGAAGACTGGGTGTGAATTTGGGCCATCTGGTCTCATTTATACTAATATACCGAGTTACATTTATTCTCAGCAAGAAAATAATGACCTTCCGAATAATAATCTAAGGACCACTTGTTTGTTATTCACATTACTTCAGACTTTAGAATATATTCTGATTCATGACCAATACAATTTGCTAATCATGATCTATAAGTCTATATCCTTCCAATTTCAAGATTGATGAACTTTAATTTTTCAATTCTGGTATAAATTTGTTCTACTTTACTTATGGACCAAAATATCTTAAATTTTGAAGCTTTAAGAAGTAAAAATGGGTCACCAGTAATTTTGGACCCGATAAAAGTTTAAACAAAATTCTGTGGGGAGGGTGAGGGAGGGGGGGGGTAGGGGCGGACTCGACCCTATAAAGCTATACTGCTGTGTATCATACTTTGAAAATACGACAGTTGGAAAGTGCCCCTCGGATCCTGTTCCCGCCGCCGCCCTCCGATTTAAACTTCTTCCGCCGCTTCTGACTACTATATATCCATTTTGTCTGTATGGTTGAGCATGATTAGATAGCGTTACACAATACAAGATACGCTACCTTTGGAAAGGTATGACCTTGGATGATGCTCTACCTGCCAGTGGCTGAGAACACGTCCCGTAGATTTAAAGGCGGATGTTGAATTCGGACCAAAAATCACCACCAAAGAACATCAATTTTGGACCCAAATCTCAATTTTGGACTCAATTTTTAAATCAAATTTACAACTGAGGGACAAAAATCTTCAAGCTTGATTCAAGTTAGGGAGGTGAATGTTGAAAACAAATGTATTTTTAAGAGGTTTCAGCACCCCCTCCCCCTCCCCACCCCTCCCTTCCCATACGAAAAGCTAGATACGACCCTGCTGAATTAAAAAATGCCAGTTATGCCAAACATACATGAAATAATCGGATAACACTGTCTATTTGTAATATTTTGTTAATTTCAATCAAATCTAAATTTTATTGTCTTGGCACAAATAGCTACACATAGGCTAGGGAAACGTCAGGAGACCTAACATCTGCGTCATGTTAATTTGGTTCATCGGGATCAGGGTCATTCTTCGCTGTAACGACTATTGTAAACCTACAATACCCATATACGGTAGGCCCATAATATGGAGTTACAGGTACTTAGAAGGATTTTGTAATGAAGCAATGAGCATGCTGTCACGGACATGGTGTTTGACGATGACATGAAGCAGTCATAATGGCCTGGACATGGTACATTTACAGACAGGTGTCTCTGAAAAAAGAGAAAAGATTTCAATATATGGCCAAAGTTTGTCATTTCTATTCTAGCAACCCAAACTGTCAGAATGACAATGATATTCAACATAAAATACCTGTTTCTGCAGTCCGGCATGAGCCCGTTGATTTTCGAACCCCAAAAATACCTTCTCTACCAGCAGAATTTATTTTAAAAACTTCGTTCTTCGTTTTGGAGATTTCGACCCCCAAAAATGACTTCTCGATGTGCAAAATTTATGAAAAAATTTTCGTTCTCTTTTTGGAGTTCTTCGTTTTGGAGATTTCGCCCCTCAAAATATGACTTCTCGATCAGCAGAAATTAATTAGAAATTCTTCGTTCTCCGTTTTGGAGATTTCTAAATTCTTCGTTTTTCGCTTTGGAGTTCTTCGTTTTGGACCTAGCTGAAATTGACAATTTATGTCACACAAATTGACGGCGTCAACAAACAAATTTATTTTCGTTCAATAAATCTTTAAGATTAATTTCGAAATGTTTTGAAATTTTCATCATTCATGAGTTGAAACTGATTTTGTTAAACAAAAGAAAGGTGTAAATAGCAAAAAGCTCCCATTAAGTATTACGTCATCGTTCAGAGCATATCATTTTTCAGATTTATGTATTTTCGTAATGTTAGTTTAAAAAATGTCATTTTCAGCTTTTAATTACTGAAGCTGTTACCTACAACCAAACAACGCTAAAATAAATACATGTATAGTGTGAATGTTTGAGAGAATACTTCACCTGTGCACTCTTAATTTACCAGTGGTCAGTGGCGTAACTAAGGGAGGGCATGGGTCAGTCGCCCCCGGCCCAGGCCTTTAAGAAGACCTGCAAAAATATAAGATCATACCTATATACCATAGGGGCCCGCCCCACTGCCCCCGAGCCGTGGGGCTCTAGCTACGCTACTGCTAGTGGCAGATTTAATGAGGAGGGAGAGGTGGAGGGGTGGGGGGACGTTCCCCTCACATTGGTCACACGGCCGGAATGCTCCATATTGAACAAAATGGATTAAAAATTAAAACGCCAAAGTTCCAAAACAAAATCTTATATTCACGACACAGCACTTTATTTATGTTTCAAACTTAAAAAATCGTTCAACTTTTTGATGATCCAATTTAATCAATTATCGGAAAGCATAAGTGTGAGGAAAAAACGTCAGTAGGCTTTTTTTTTCCGGGAGGGGGGGCGGGGGGATATTTTGAAAAATTCTAGTGCTAATCATATTTTGAAACATATTCAACAAGACCAATAGACTCATCAGGGTGACGTCTCCTTTTATCACCCACCTCTCCGCCAATTGTGATAAATCTCGCCAAAATGTTTTCCTATTCATTATCCCTTAATATCAATCCCGATCGAGGATTGGCGGTGCTATAAGCTTGGGAAATTTACCGGCCATAACAAAAAATGCATGTCCATCCTTGTCTGCTTTGTGTTATTAAAGTTACCTTTCTATTGCTCGCAGCAAAAACGTCTGGCGCCGCCAGAAAACATTATTTTCGTGTCCTAGTTGCGTTCCTCGCAAGATGCGCTCATGAAAAAATCAGTTAAGCACAATAAAAGCACAATCTTCAGTGGTACTCAATATAGGGTAGTGGTAACGTCCCAGGCCCACGGGCTGCTTTTTCAATATTACTTCGTTAAAAAAAAAGTAAGTGCCATTGACGCCTATACCATGATCAAGTTTCGTTTACGCCTATACCATGGATCGCTGAGAATTGTGGAACCTGTAGGGTACGCTTAAAATGGACATTTTTCATCTTGTGAATAGCGTGATAGCGCCATCGTTAATTAGTTCCTTCTAAAAACCCAAAATGCCGGGCAAAAAAGCCCCAAGATATCGGGGTAGTACGGGGGGTAGTACTTTCCCCAGCCCCTTTTCCTCCTTTATACAAACATAATTCCAAAACATTTTCTTTTTCTCCAAAATGTAAAACAGAGACTTTTCAGCATGTTCTGAACAAGCTTTTTATGTTTAAGATCTCTATGTCCAATGATATTTTGCCACATACTTTGACAGCTACACAAGGGCATAAAACACATATCATCAGTTACACAGTTAATAAATAGATGAGTGCATATTAGGTCATCAACTATCTCTTCCGACATGTCCAAGGGGTACTTTATAATGAAACTGTTCTACTCTCGAGTCAGCAACCATTTTGAAAACTTAAATTCTTTATCTAGAATTTCCAAAAAGCTGTCACATAAATTTTACAGTTGAACTTTTGATTTTTATTAAATAATAATTTTACATTTTGAAGTGGGAGCAGATTTCTAAGTGTTGTATGTAAACTTGTATTCTGACTGATATTTTCTTACTATATAAATGTAACCAGGAAAGTCGCGGGTTTACCTTGAATAATTCAAGTTGAAGCTAACGAAGATGCGACAGAAAAGAAACTATTTGGCCGAAATTTTACCAGTTTGATTTCCGCTTTTGTCTGTCTGTAACCAAGCTAGCTCAAAATCATTGTATGAGGGTGAGGAGGTCGAGCGTTGTGTATGGGTACACGTTAAAATTTTGGTCCTAATGCTACCCTGCGCTATTTCCCCCTTTAATTTTGTCGTTGTTTGGAAAAAGTCTTAATGCACGTATCATGTACTGTATCAACTTGTGACTAACGCATAATAATCCAAGTTACTTCACAGCTTAAAGAGGGAGGCTCGTCTCAGTAAAATACGGTAAAATGGGGATACTTTATTTTGACGTCGGTTGTGGAGGCAAGATCCGATCCTCTGTCTGTTTGTACCACACAGTACAGCCAGACACTTAGCATGTACGTTGTGTGTGCAGAATTACATACACAGCGCATTGCGTTACTGTGACGAGAAACTTATTTGGTTTTTTTAATGTTTTTTTGTCAGAAAGCGAAAATAAAATTTTAGTATTATAACACTACAATGATAGTCACCAAATGGAAATTACTGAGAAAAAAAAGAAAATAATGAAAGCAAAAAATCAAAATAAACGATTCTTCCGGGGCTTGAACTCACGGCATGATTTGAAAAAAAATGGTTCACTGCGATCGCCGCAAGCATCTGAACTATATCACTTAGAGACCTTAAAAGGCGTTTCGAATAATTATATACCTTGCAATACGAGACAACGAATCGCGCAGCAAAATTCCAACCAATTAAAAAATTTGAAAGGAATTCTAAATATTGTGCACATATGACGATATCACTTCTTTAAACTGTTTAAAGAAATGGCCAAGTGACAAAAACCTCTTCTTTTTATGAAGCGCGCGTGTCTATTATGCGCAATTAAAAAGAAGCGTGCGGAAATTTACATAACAAGGCGACAAAATGTATTGTTTAGTTTTCATACCCATCTAAATGAAATAAAATACATTTTTTGAAGTAAAACATCCGTTGTCGACAGGGCTGGAATGTTGGCCTTTCAGAAGTAAAATCAAATTTGAAAAATAAAATGGCTTCTTTGAGACTTAAAAACAGAAAATTTAAGGTGGCTTTTTCTGAAAATGTGGCTGTTAATAGTTTTGTTAAGGCTTTTTATTTGGCCACAAAGTCGTACTTGGCTGATGGAGAATAACAGAATAAGAAGAAAGTAAAAGATTATTGTGATGTTTTGCATGTTGTAGAAGTACGTCAAACGTTTTTTTTTTTTGCTTTTCACTACATTTGGCACCCTTCGCAGAAAATTCAACTAGGTCAGCCAATGGCCTACTTTGGGATTTTTGTAATTGAGGATATCGGCTGATTGGTGCTCGCAAGTAAAGAACCTGACACCTAAAAAGTGAGGCCTTTATTCTTTAGATTTGCATCGAGCATGTCGAGTGACAAAACTATAATATTTCGGGGGTTCTTGGGTTTATGGCGTTCGTGTCCATAGTGTTACTGCACATACGGTCCAGGGTGAAGCCTGCTTATTGCATTGAGGGGTCGTAACGCGAAAAGCAATTTCCACAATTGTGCCAAAATAGCGGCTTTGAACTATTCGGAGGCTACATTTTACTGAGGCGCAAACAAAAAGGTCATTGCCTCAAAACTTGGAGCTTTTAGCGAAATTTCTGGACCTCTTTTTACCTTTTGGGATGAGCCGAACCTCCATGGCTACACCCAAAGGACCTCTAAAAACCTAATTTTGTTCAAGGCACATGGTAATTTTTCTATCTCTTTATATGGCGACCCGCCAATAACCTTTTAAATTAACAACTGCAGAACGGAAACAACTGCAGTGTCGGATATCTGGATATAGGCACAAGCTAATCCAGCTATATCTTAAAGGTCATCTGTCGTGATTAAAATGTGGCGGCGTACATTTTATTCCAAAACGATTCTGCATATTGTACCATTGTGTTTCGGCCAATCAAAACACACAAAGTGAAATATATTTACCTCCGCGTTATAGAGACGACAGCTGGCCTTTAATTAAGGCCTCGCATTAAAAGTGGCTTCACTTTGGTCCTTAAAAACAAAACAAAAATGAAGGGGGAAAATGCAGTGTGTTTTAGTATTTTTAGGTTGATAACTGCCGTATCATCGATATATCATAACAATTTCCTGTTGCAAGAATTTCTTTTCGAATTTGTTTTTTATAGGGGCGGCATGAGTTTGTTCAACTTTGGACCTCATCATGTCTTAATTATGCCTTGCACATATCTGCATATTGTCCAAGGGCGTAGGAAGGGGGGGTGACTGGGGGCTTAAGCCCCCTAGTCAAAACTTAGGGGGGCTAAACTATGCTTTAGCGCCCCCTCCTTCCCCTAACTTCTCATATACGAAAAAACCCTAATAAGACTTATTTATACCAACTTTAAATAATATAACTTTATAGGATATTGTAAGGTAATGTAATCTCGATAGAGACTTTATTACTTCTTAGCACTCTCATAATCATTTTGAGCTGATCGAAGCTGTATTACACATAACATTTGCGTGCTACCGCAGACTCTGAGTGCGGGCAGCATAAACATTTTTCCCAGGAGTGTTTAGGGCAATTTGCGTTTATTCCTTGAAAATTAGACAGTGATTTAGAAGGATTCTCATGTTCTTCTTCTTTGGAAAAAAAAAAAAAAAATGCCCAAAGCGTCAAACATGCCCAAGAAACCATGCCAAAAACAAGGCTTCTGGGTGGGGGTGGGGGTCGAGGTCCTTGGAGAAATATAGCTTCAGCCCCCTCCCAAGAAAAAAATTGTTCCTACGCCACTGATATTGTCTGATGGCAAGAAAAATGTATCAAAACTGACTGACTGGCAACACTTTCACTTTTCATACAATACAGATAACAAAATCGGCTTAAAAAGACTCATCACATGTCTATTTTATTGACATTGAGAGAATCCTGACAATTGGAATGATTTTTGTCTATGAGTTAAAAAGTGATTACTATTTGTCATTTCAAGTATTCAGAGGCGCCGATGAAGAGGTTAATTACCGATAATTAGCAACAGCAAGGAATTATAACACCTTTTTATAATGATGATATTGTGTTTTTTGTTATACAAGACTATCTTTTAAATAGTTCCCAATCGGCCTTGGGACGGATTCGAGTGCAAGTGTTAGGATTGGTATTTATCCAAAAGTTTTTTAAAGAATAAAAGGAAAATATTCTTAGAATACAGGCCTCAATGGTGAATAATTATAGAGCTAACAAAACAAGGTCAGTATAGTAAGGTTAAGCACGTGCACAATCTCCTACTTAGCTTGGAGTTAGCCTCCATTCGTCAATGCAGCGACTGGACCATCGGCGACGCTGAAGGCTGCAGGGGTCATAAACGTCTACAAATTGTTAATGTTGATGAGTAAGCTGAAAATAATCTTTTGTTCGTCAAATTTAAGGCATATCAATATGCCGTATTACTAACTACATTGGGGTATATAGAACCAGTAGAAACAGGTGTTAAGATCCCTCCCACCCCACATACATTCGAAGGGGAGGGGTTATCCCCATAGCTAAAATTGTAACATTTGAAGCATCGTCATATTGAATTTGATAAGTACTTTATGGATCAATCTATGCCTATTCTCCATGTATTTTGATTGTAGCAAAAATGCATCCCGTTATTACCAATGCTGTTTCTGATTGTTTGTGTGGTGTAACGCCGCGTGGGACTACACCAGGGGTGAAGCTTTCGAAAAGTAGGAGGTCGACCTCTTAGGGTGTACTTTTCAAGTCATATGCATGTCCCCCGTCCCGATGTGTTAAAATGAATTAGTTCAAAACAAAGTAAATAAAAGGGGCACTTCATTTTTACAAAGGGGCACTTTCCAATGGGGACACATCTTTCCGTACATGGGACTGACAAAAGTCGCCAGTTTCCTACTTTTGGGATGAGGGGAACATTTCAATTTCAAAAGGTGCACTTTTGTAATATTTTGGAAAAGTAGGGGCACGTACCCACAGTCCTCCCCCTCCCCCACACCCACCGTTCCTACACCTATAAACTAGGACTCCGACCCCAAGGGGCCTCCAGCAAAATAAATCGAAAAAAATATAAAGAACCATATGAAAATAACTCAATTTCCCAACGAACTGATACAAAGTATACCGAGACAACCAGTCGAGACTCTCTGCATGCCAACACCCTTAAATTGTTTTATTAATGTATCACTGGAATCCAACTTTGCCACCTCTCGATTAATCAAATCGCGTTGATGACAAGGGACGCGGCCCCTGTCCCCCAGCGTAATCGACGCTCGCACCGCTCGCAGTGAGAGACCTCCGGCCCCAAAATTGCCAGAGGCTCCGTACTTCAGATATCAAAATTTTCAGACAACATTTCAAGAAAACGTGTTTTTCCAGCTTTTACTTCAGTAAAATTTGCGTGCTATAGCAAAGCAACTGAAGGATGTATACGACAAATAGTGTGAAAATCATTCATTTTGAATCAAAGTTTAATGACACATTTTGCGTTGTGTGATACGTCGGGCAGATGCTTTTTCACTTCTTCTAAAACGAAAGAACGACACCACTTGAAGCTCTGTGCATGGACTTAAAAAAGGTTTTTAAAATCCAAGCAATTATATAGCAAAGGTAATTAAACCCGGCATTTATTACCGTTAACCTTATTTCAGGTGGCATATAAAACACTCTTCCCGATGAGTGATCATTCATTACCGTACTTGCCAGGAGACCAAAAGGTGCATGTATTCTGAACTGACTATTAAAGTCGTAACCATAAATTCTGCATATGGTGTTATATGCGAGGGCAGTAGATTCTTGACATGCTTGTCGAGCACATAACAACTCATGTGAAACGAAGGAGATTATTTACACTATAAATCAGCAGTAAAGTCAAGTTTGAATACATTCGCAGCAAGAAAAGGGACAACCAAAGTTTGCTTAAAGGTTAGGCAACTGAAACACTTTTAAGTCAACCCCAACCTCGAAAGTATTTTGTGAGCAGTCTTGTTATTGAGACCCAGCAGATTGGTACTTTCGATTATTATTCAAAACTTTGTATACTTCGGTAGAGTTTGGCCAATGTAAGGTTTTTTAATTTCAACGACTGCAGAATGGAAAATGTTTTACAAATGCAAAGAAGTTTTTGACAATATTGGACAAAAGTACGCTATCGAATTTCTGTTAACATTTTCGGATTTCGGAAAAAAATATTTTAAGCATCATTTACAATCTGATTTTTAATTTCGCGAAGCTTGCGATCAGCCGATATCCAAATGACGGTTACCTTTCATGGTCGATAGCTGTATGGGTTTCGTTTTGAGAAACATGGATTGACAATTTAATTTCCTTACCTCATGTTCATATCTAAATATGTTGGATACATTTAAAAGCGTTGAATTTTATTTACCATGGGAAAAAGAACGAAGGCTTTTATACTATCACTTCTTCTGCTGATTTTGATTTTCCCCGTGGATATCCTAGCCTCGTGGATGTAAGTTTGTTTGATTAATTTTGTTTACATGAAATCCTTATTTTATTTGGCGCTTGATTTATGGTGTACTCTCAGTCATAAGTGGCGGTCATAACAGAACCATATAATAAAGATAAATATGTGAAAATAGAACAAACCAATTTTTCAGAGCTTTTAAGATTGCTAGCGGCTGAGGTAACACCGCATTCATGCTTTGGGTTGTCAGTGATTTACATGATTTTGGTAATGAAAATTGTTTGTGCTTGGGAGGTAAAAAGTCTTTATGTAATTACAGTGTTCATTTCTACAGTAAATCCATGCAGAGAGTGTCATCTAACATGACTGATTAGGCCTGGTGCCAGAAGGGCCGAGTCCGTTGGAACCGGGCCTACATTCCAGCAAAGACCTGAAGACACGCATGCAATATAACTTAAAACATATCGCATCAACAAGGTGTCATTACTGAACGATTGTTACGATTGAGTTTAGGCAGTGATTGTTTTTTTAGAAAAGTGACGGGACTCCGTTATTACAGTATACGGTGACGAGAGCGAGTGAAAAAAATGGGTGGGGTATCTGGCCTCAAGGGAACTTCATGTAAATTAATTTGTTGATGCATTGTTACTGCAAACGGCTTGGTACCACATGGGTTTCCTTAAGTCTGTAAGTTACGGCCTTTTTCAGTTCAGTCAATTTGTTATCTAAAAATGTGGTACTGCTGCATGGGCAAATTGTCATATGGTTTGGACGGAATTTTTACTCTTAGGAAGTAATTTAATTAAACGTTGTTAGTTTTTTTTTTGAAATAATAAAGTGGAGGATCTGTCTGTCTTGGACCGCCCACCCCCACACACAAGCCCTCCCTAACCCGATAGCGCCTGCTGTAGGGATTCACTGTATACCGACCCACCAGGAAAAATTTCTTTAAAAAGACATGATTAGGTTCGGAAATGTTCAACAAGGAGGTATAAACAACCTCTAAAACATTTCTTGCAACTTGCAAGCAAGGATGTAATGTACTGGGAGTGTGGGATAAACAGAATGCCACTGATGTTCATCAGATCATATCATCAGGTCAGGTCATATTCATATTCCCACGTTAAGCTACGATAAACCAAGATCAAGTTGTGTAGATCTGATGGGTTTATTGTACCAGGGAGCTGTTCTGTGGTTCGACTGACTAATATGTGTGATGATGTGGTGTATAGCTGCCTGTAAAACTGGTGGCTACGCTGTACGGCGTTGTTTTCTTTTTATATAACATAAATAGGTTTGTCCCAATTTTACCCGGTCCACTCTTGTCCTCAGTCGACTGACCCATATGACAATTGACAACCCCCCCCCATAAAAAGCAGGACCCCCCACCCCCCACCTCCACCCTCCCACATAAAAACAGGACACCCCTCCCCCTCCACCCATCACCCTTCTTTCCGCATGGGCCAGTTTTTAGCTGTTCAGAGTCACGTTCCATTAACTGGTTAAGTTTATCTGTCAACACAGGGAGATTCCATTTCAGAAAATGACATCTTTCTGTTAACAGGTTAATGATAAGCTCAACGAAAGTGTTCTTTTTGTAAAATTGCAATGCAGGAGTATAATATACTATACCAATGCAAAGAACTTTTTTTAAAGCCACATTTTATGAATTTCAATAATAGGAACCCTTTTTATTTTCTATTTTTTGCAAGAAAAGTTGGTTTTTGCGTGTCGAAGGTGGTCATGATCTGGTAATATGGGCCATGCTAACCTATAGGCTCGACGAGAGAAACATACTGCAGTGAGTGAGGTCTGGATATATTCAAAGAAAGGATTTGGGCAATACTTTCACTTTTAAGTAGGGTTCTGCCGTCATATCAGCCAGTATTTATATCGTATGTGTTGACAGGATTAGTCTGCTTTTAGGAGTGTCTTTTCACACATTCACACTGAACTCGCAATACACTGTAAACCGACATGACCGAATTCTTTCTTTCAGCATCTGGGTGATATCGTTTAAACTTTAATATAGTAACATTCTTACAGTTTCATATTCCATATATGGGGGACTGTAACCAGGTAGCAGAGATACCAAGATTAATACAATTTTTACTTTGAACCAAAATTCGGAGAGTAAAAATGTTCTCAGAAATGTTGTATTATTTGTGTATGATGAGGAATCAATGTGTTAATTAAAAAAAATAACAAAAATAAAACTGTTGCTGCTCTTTTATTCGGAAGAATTTGGTTACATACCATGTGTGTAGCCAACGGGTTAACAGGGTCGTACGACCCCCCCCCTCTCCCCCTTAAAAAAAAAAAAAAATCATGGTGAAAAGGTCCAGAAAATATGCTAATTTGAAGAAAAAAACTGTTGCTGCTCTTTTATTCGGAAGAATTTGGCTACACCCATGGATGTAAACAACGGTGAAATTGACAGGGTCTTATAAGCCTCCCCCCCCCCTCCTACAAAAAATTCCAGAAAATATGCTAAAAGGTTTGAATATTCTCTTGGTGACACCCCACTACCTTAATCCCAAAGGCTAACTACACCCCCTGCATATATATATATATATATATATATATATATATATATATATATATATATATATATATATATATATATATATATATATATATATATATATATATATATATATATATATATATATATATATATATATATATATATATATATATATATATATATATATATATATATATATATATATATATATATATATATATATATATATATATATATATATATATATATATATCCTGAAAATCGACAGGTTGCCTGAAAATAATTTGGTTCAGCTGTCAGGCTGTTGATATCTTTCGTCGTCAGTGTTGTAATCCGAATACCATAAGGGCCGTTTGCCGCGTTTATATCATAAAAAACATTTTCCTTCTATTTTAGATAAATATATATCTCTATGTGTGTTCGAAACTTTACAAAACGACTTGACAGCTCATCACCCTCTGAATCTTTGTATTTTTGAAGTAAAAAGTTAATTTATAAATGAAAAATACTTTACTGAACTGAAAAGTGCTCAATATAACGCTGAACAATTAAAATTAAAGATAAGTTATAGTTTATTTCGTGATTATTTTGGCAGTGACATATTGCTGTAAATAACCGGATTTAATTGAAGCATTTTTACCATTTTATTGTCATGTTATTATTAGTTAACGAAATGCTTCTAACATTCAAAATTCTTTTAAGAGGGATTCTTGTCTCAATCAATTTGCTTGACTAATAAATCCGATACAAACTAGAACGTCACGTCCGCGGCGGTAATTGATTGGCTTATCGGTGATTGTGTAAATATTTCGACCAATCAGAAACGTTGGATTGTATTGCCTTTTTTTATCTCCACGTTATCTATGATATCTGATCATCAAATGTTAAACATTAGGCTTGCATTAAAGACATCATGTGACAATTTATATGAAGATTTAAAAAAAGGGTTATCGACGAAAACATTGAATCAAATCATGTATACACACTAGTGAGTGATATACGAGTAAGGAGCCCTCTGATAGAAATAAGGAGCTATGAAACACTTGAAACTTTCATGTAACAATTCTTAAGTGGGTATGATTGATGTTTAAGTATTCCGAAAAACAAACTGTTATCGTTTTTTGAGTGAGGGTTAAAGTTCGCTCAAACATCCTACATTTTGCAACCGGCCTGCAGTATGTTGTCGTGTCATCAATTGTCAGTTACCGAAGACAATGATGGATAATTTAGAGATGCCATAAACAAGGTCTGCAAATACATTTGTCCGTTTTCTCAAGTAGGGCCGGTTTGATGATACTTTTCGTAACATAACTTTTGTGAGCTGAGAGATGGAATGTTTAGTTGTCGCTGGGTGTAAAACTAAAGGGTAAGGACGACATAACATGGTTGTATAGGAAAAACGTTCACAGGCAACTGATCTATGCATTTGAAATACTCGCCTAAAATTAGGGCCGTAATTCTCATATGGAAAGTAGAAGGAGCAGGGGGTTGACCTCTTATCCAAAACGTGGGGGCCCAAGAGGCATATTTTTACAATTTTGATGAAAAGTGGGGGGACATGCCCCTGCCCCCCCTACCCCCAGGAATTACGGCCCTGCCTAAAATGCGTCGACTGATTTTGAAAGAATCCTGGTTCATCCTAGGACCAATCATTAAACACAATATTCATTGGCTAGATTCGCCTATCGAAAGTGGTGGCTGAGCAAGCTAAGTGACAAAATTGAATTCAAATTTTCCTCCCGAAAGCAGGGTAGGAAGGATTTAGGAGTCAAAACATCACACTACGATACAACAAACCTTACAAAAGATATATACGGAAACTTGAGGCAAATTATCTCCCCTTCCCACCGCCCTCGCTTCCCCCCCCCTCCCCTCCCACCTCCCCTCCCCCAACCCTTATGTAAATAAACTGCAAACACCCCTGAGTGACTGCTTTGTTCGATGCCTCGTTTGCATTATCCTGAACGGTTAACATGATTAAGGCTTCTATTTGCGAGGGAGGATGGGGCAGGGGTGTCATAAATCGTTCTCATTTAAGGGAACGAATATGCTTATATCATCATATTTTCCTTCGAAGATTACATTTTATAGGCGTACAGATATTGCACCTTGGATAATATAATATAACAATGCTTGGAATGGAAAGTCACAGTATGGCTAATTATGGGATACCCATGAAATACACGAATATTATACAGAACTGGTATGATGGCAGCAAGATGTGCAGTGTTAAGCAATGGAAAACTAGCTGACTGATTTTCTGTAAAAACTGGGGTAAACAAGGATGTGTAATGTCTGGTTTTCTCTTCATACCTACTATTGAGTGGATGATAGGAACCAGTACACAAGGGAGGAGGAATGGAATCCAGTGGAACTTATTTACAGCCCTAAAGGATCTTGACTACGCTGATGTCATTTTACTTATTCTAGCACCAAAGAACAACTCCATAAGCAAACTACATGAAACAGGTAAATCGGTTGGTCTGAAGATTAATGAAAAAAGACAAAGATCATACGCATTTACGACAAAACTGATGGTACAAATAAAGTTGCAAATGCAGAGCTTTAAGATGTTTATAGCTTTGTCTATCTCGGTGCAACACTGTCCAAAGAAGGATGGAGGCATCGATGAAAACATAAAACGCAGGATTAGGTTGCAATGGCACAGGAAACTTTCAGACAACTTGACAAGATTTAGAAATCAAACTTCTACCGGACAAAAACTAAACTAAAAATATTTTAATCAAATGTAATCTCAGTACTCCTCTAAGGGCAATGGGTGTGAAATGGAAGCTGACGAGAAGAAACTAGATGCGTTTTAAAGGAGATGCCTTGAAATTATTTTAAAACTTAGATGGCCAGTGAAAATAACCAATCTGCCAATGTAGAATTATAAAAGAACAAGCACACTGGAGATAAGCAAGGAGATAGTTAAGAGAAGATGGAGATGGTTGGGTCATATATTAGAAAAGTACGAAGAAAACTATGCCAGATTATCCATCACCTGGACACCAGAAGGTAGAAGAAAGAAAGAAGACCTAAGATTACATGGAGAAGAGTTGCAGAAAAGGAGAGATGCACTTTTGGATGGAAGATTGGGGAGAAGCTGCAGTAGTAGCAAGAGACAGAAAGAGATGGAAGAATTTGCTTACATAAGCCTCAATCTCCATACCCAGGAGAAAGGAGCGGTAAAGTAACTTAGGTAAGAGCCCTTGGAAATGTAAAGGCGGCTTACGTATTGAACAGCAAACTAAAAAAAGGTCATAAATATTCGGCCAAACTGCCAAAGTTCGCTTGTTGGTTGTATCAGGCGTGGCGTGGCCCGCCGGGATACCGGGAGAGTTCACGGTAGGCCCCGACGATTTGTAGCTCAGTGGGTCTCAAGTAAATTAAGTGATAGCAATCATTTGTCGATTTTTAGTCACATAATTTGTAGTTACTGGGCCCCATTATTGGTTTAAAATATTAAAAATTGCCGAAATTTGATTAAAATTTGCAAAAAGTTTGTTAGAAATTGCCCAACTTTGGTTGACAACCGCAGAAATTTAGATTAAAATGTCCCAAAATTTGTTTTAAACTAGCCTAAATGTGGTAAAAAAATCGCCCAAAATTTGATTAAAAATCGTCCATTGTATCAAATTGACAGTGATTCACTTTGTTCTCGCCAAAATACAGCATGACTCATAAAAATACACAGCCGTATTAGCTGCATGGTTAGCCGACTAATAACCTATATATAAACTTACAGGCTGTCCACCCCCCCCCCCCCTCCCCCTCCTCCTAAAAATGGGCCCATAGAGTATCATCTTCCGGCCCCTTTTCAGTTTTTAGAAGCCACGCCACGCCTGGTTTGTATAACACATTCCTGGTCCCGTATCAGATCTTACCTTGCTCGCAGAATACGGCAAAATCAGGGCAGATTAAAGTGACATACAATTTACATCTTAATTATCAGTTGATTATTCAACAAAGTAATGGAATGCAACTATTCGTAGCAAACAAATCCTTTTTATTTCTCACCGTTCCTTCATTACTTAAAAAAAATGATGATTTCATTAATGTATAGAGAAAACAATTTTTGTTTTCTCCAACTCCTCAGTCCTATTCATTGTTGTTTAGTGTATGCTTCTCACGCCTTCCAACAATCGGGATATTCTATTATGATTGCGATGTAACAATTTTTAATAGAAAATTTATATATATTTTGTATTCTGATATTTAGGATTAAATATTGATCTAAACTTCAAATTTCAGGTGGCTAGGTATTGCATCGCTTGGCACGACACCACATGACAATCGGCATGAAGCAAAACCGGGTAAAAACAATAACGGCAAAGGGAAAAATCCTTCTCGAGGTCGTCACCTGTCTCAACAGAGCGAGATAATACTTCCGTCATTTTGTCGAAAAGCTCCAGGTTTGGTCCATAAACAACGTAAAATGTGCAAAAAGGCTCCAGAAACTCTCGCTGTTATATCTTACGGAGCCAGGATTGGAATATTTGAATGTCAGAGACAATTTAAAGACGAAAGATGGAATTGCTCAACTGATTCATCTTTAGAAAATCCGTTTGGTGAAGTTTTAAATGTCGGTAGGTATTTTTATTTTTGTTTTCTCATTTTCTGTAGCCCCATATGATATGAAATTATACAGTTTTCTTTGTAAACGATACAGTTTGAAGATTTTGTTCTAATCTCGTTCCACATCAAATGTCAAAGCGTCAAGTACTTAATATAAAAAAAAAAATAGCTTAAGCCTTCATTCTTTCTCAGTGGAATGATGGGTGTAGATAATTTGGGTGCAAGTTTATTATAATAATACGAAAAATCCCTCATCCCTGTTTTACTCAAATGTTAAATAACCATCAGTCCATCGTGCAGAATGAATCAAAATGTCTCTAACCACTGCAATGCCCACCTACAAATAAGTATAACCAGGCGGTAGGCCGGGTTGTACGAAACCCCCGAAAGTGCAGGAAGGAGGAGGGAGGAGAGGAGGGGGGGGGCTGAAGAAGTACATGTCGAAAATGAAAGAGTCATTACTTTTATTTTGTACAATAGTTCCCAATCATATTGGTAGGCATGGGCGTAGGAAGGGTCACCTTTCGGGGGAAGGAGAGGGCAAGAACTCAAAAGGGAATTTTTCTCCATCTGTCCATTTTCGGAACAATTTTGTTTGAATTTCTGGAAAATTTGGGCACTTTCCTAAAAATTCATTGTTCATTTTGGGGGAAGTTCTTGGAAATTTCCTTCATTTTGGGGCCATTTTCCTCAATTTCTTTGAAAATTTTCTCTAGTTTTGGGCTTTTTTTAAGAAATTTTGTTTATTTGTTTATTTTTTTTATTTGAATACCAAATATGTCTTCAATTGTATCTTCATTTTGTGAAATTATGTTCGATTTTAGGCAAATTTAGTTATTTTCGGGCACTTTTTGTTCATTTTGTTCATTTGCAAGCAATTTTCGGGACATTTCGGTTACTGGTAGGCAACTTTTGAGAAATTTTGTTCACTTATCAGCAATTTTCTTCAATTTTGAGGAAATTTTGTAAATTTTCGGAAATTTGTTTACAAATTTGACAAAAATTTCAAATAATTTTACCCAATTTTGCTTCAATTTTGCCAATTGTTTCAATTTTATGTGAAAATATCCCAGTTTTGCCTTCCATCAGAAAAAACCAGGAAGGTGAAATCCTCTCAGGCTATATTATCATTATTTTTTGGCCTACAAAAAAAGTGGGGAAGCCCCTTCCCCCTTCTCCCCTTCGTCTCCGCGGTCCCTGAAATAAAATAAGATGAGAAGGTAATGCAAAAAGGTCCAGATTTTGAGGTGATTTTGCCCTCCAACTAAAATCTCTTACCAGCTTACAGCCGCCTATGGCCACGACACGATTTTTCTTGTCTTTTCTGTCTTTCATACTTGTCTTTCATACAGTAAACCAATCACAAAATTTGAAATTTACACTGACACAGTAGTTCTACTTTTATACTGGTGCATTGCAATCAACTGAATATCTACGAACTATAACCATTCTTTCATGTTTTCCAAAAGTGTTTGAGCTTGGACTTGATGGTTCAAACCTGAAAAAATGGCTAAATTCACATTTGCTTGACCCAGTGCATGGTCACTTTTCCGCTCGTCATCCACCATCCACTCCAGAGCCGTAATTCTAACTGTCTAAGGGAACAAGGGATACGTTCCCACCACTTTCCAGCAAGTACCATTAACCAGTTAACATATAATTCCCCAACATGCTCTATCGCGGATAAAATTGAAACTTGGAAATTGATTGTTAATTTTTCTTCAAGTAGAGCCAAATGTGTCCTGAAATGTTCCTTTCTATTCTCTACATGTGCCTGTCATCTGAAGACTTCCATTTGATTATCATAGTCTCGCTGATTTGATTCAAATGGGTGCCTTCCTGTGACTTTTTAATATAGCTACCTATTTTTCCACTTCAAAGAATCAAATAAATATTCATCATCGCGTGTTGTGCTAATGTAAAAGTAAATTTTGCGCCCTCCCCCAGTACATTTTGGCCCCCGGCCCTTATTTCCTAGGAAATTGGGCCCCCAGACAATTAAGGCGTAGACATCCAGTAAATTTGGTCCCCCCTCATAGTAAAAACGGTCCGCTAGAAATTCTTTCCTATGAAATTTAGAGACAACAACTTGTCCCCCTTTTGCAAGAAAAAGCCCTTCTTCCACTTTCACACTAAATCTCACTGCCGTTTTGTGTAAAGCACGTCCTTTTTTTCTTTATTGTATTAGCTTATCACTTCTTATCACTTTTTAGCTTATCACTTCAGTATACAAAATTAATTGAAGAAACCGTACAGACACACCAGTAAATTTCCTGGTAAAATTAGTCCGCAGGGGACCAAATTCAGTAGACACTCCTTATGAAATAAGGTCCAGGGCCCAAATTTATGGGGGGGGGTCCAAATTTACGGGAGGCAAAATTTACAATCACACCGGTTTTGGCATGAATAGTCATGAGCATCGTGTTTGTCTTGATAAAGCATCATTAAAACGTTACGAAAATTTTATTCTAATTATTGGCCATTTCATGTGAGGTGAAACCGTATAATCAGATAATATGATTCTGATTATTTGAAGTTACAATAATTACATTGACGTTTGAATGATGACGATTATTGACATAATATACCTAAACAAACTAACCAGAATTTTCCTACGTTTGCCTTGGAAATCATGGTATGATATAGTTTGTTTAGATGAAATAAAGTTAAATTTACTATTTTGTTTGCGTTTATCTCTTTATATAAGCGTGGGAATTGCAGATCCGAGGTACATGGCAAATTTAATAAAAACTCTGAATACCGTGTTTGACGTATTAGGCGCCCCTGCTCTAATAAGCGCCCACCCAACATTTGTTGACTCATAACACAATTTATTTGATTAATTTGACAACTTTAAATCAGTTTTGTTATATTGTTAGCTTTTTTACGTCTGACACTCACGATGTTTTTGTGGCGGTGATTGTGGGGTTGGTAAAGACCCACGGTTCACACAATGCAGTTCGAATATCACATTGTACACCTGTATGCGGCGCCGGCGCATGGGTACTTATTAGGAAGAAACTTCGGGCCTAAAAAGTAGTACAGTTTTCGAAAGCCCCCAAGTTAAACGTCAAATATGGTAATCCTTTTCTGAAGAAGTTTTGATTCTTTTGTCCTATTGCATATTACCACTTACGACTGAACAGATTTTCTCAACCATCAGACCATGACCTAAAGTTTAAAGAATTTCAAGCATCGTTTCCTTTTCATCCAGTCTATTTGTTAAGATTATTTATGTCATTGTTTTTCTTCTTACAAAAATATTTTCACCTTTTTTTTTTTAACTCTACTAATATTCATTTTCAATGCCAGTAAATGAAAAAAAGCTAATAAATTTAATCCCCTCGGAATTAAGAAGATATAACATGGAAACCAATAATATAAATAACTGTAAAATGTGTTATTAAGAGCTTCCAAACAAAGCATAAATACACAATTTACACCAGTATACCTGTATACGGTGCAGTGCTTTATAATCTATAATTCTTTAAGCTTAATTCTCTTTCTTCGTAGTAAGTTCTCTCTGCTTGTATTTGTTATTATTATTTTTATGGCATTGGTCAGTTGGTGTAATAACTGACTATTCAGAATAAAAAGATTTTGGAGAGAAGATCTCATCGTCTGTGGGAAAGGGTATTAACAATTCAATAAGATGGTTTTCAGGTTTTATCATATTAGGCTCAAGGGAGAAGAAAACCACCTTAATGTTATGTGGATAGTATTACTATGATTCTTCATGGGTAAACCGTTCCCAAGCAGAAAATGCTTTTACACTGTTTTACGCGAACAAGTGGAGAAGCACAAGGCCATAATATAACGTACTGCTGCAACGCGATTAATTTGTCAACTGCGACCACGCGTTGCCGAAGTTATATACAACCCGTTGCCGAATTATTCTACAACCCGTTGCCGAATTTTTCTACAACGTGTTAAAGCTTTCTACAACGCGTTGCCGAATCGTCCTACAACATGCTGTAGAACTGTAGAAAGACAACCGCGTTATGCTAATTCCATTGTCTCAATGGTTTCTCTACCACCAGTTGTAGAAAAACTTCAGCAACGCCGCGTTGTTAAAATTCGACAAACGTTGCTGCAACATGTTATGGCTCTTTCGGCTTGCCATAGGTAGACTGGCAGAAACATAATTGAGCAAAGAAGAAATAATCGATAGACAGGTGATAAAAGTTATATACATGAGCCTTCCTGGAAAGCTACTTAAATTCTTGAAAGATAAGACTCTCGACTGCTCGGAAACGGTCCCCTTCCCCAACCTAACCAGATGATATGAAACCTTTCCAAGTGCCACTGTATAATGTATCAGGGTGGGGAGAGGCGCTCTGATTAAGCAGTGGTGGATCTTGGGTCCATGGTTAAAAAAAATGCAATTGTTTGCTATTAAAAGCAACACACAAATAAAAACGATAAAGATACAAAACATAAAAAATCGCTCATCTCAGCTTCTATTTTGGCACGATGTATATCTATGTCACCACCGCCTGCACTATTTAATTGCATTTTTGTTGCCTAAATATATGAAAGATATGTAGACATATGGAATGGAGGGGGAAATGCATGCCGGAATATTATGATTGTGCAGGGGTAAGGGGGTAGCACAAACGAGAACCTATATGACGATACCGATGACGTGTGGAGTGAGTGAAGAAATGGATGTTTAGGGAATTTATGCAAATACATGTTTATAATGCGTTTAAAAATGTAGGCATCTGTTTTTAGTCTTTCCAAGACACCAAAGAATCCCTATCTGCACTCGTGTTGTTGTATCAGGCTATTTAATTAATGACACATAAAATAAACTTAGCAAAAAGATAAAATAAAATAACGACACATACCAAGTGCTTCCGAAAGGTCAGGCTTCAGGCTTCAGGGGTCTAGGGGAGATACAGCCCAAGCCTGTCGGTGACCTACAGTCCCCATCGGGAATTTTTCAGTAGGTCGGGGAATAATAAGGAAATCGTTGAATAAAACCGACAGATTTATAACCTACCGACCTGTAGTTTGTGTGTGTGCGTGTGCGTTTGTGTGTGTGTGGGGGGAGGGGGGGGGGTGAGTGGGGGTACTCAATGGCGTAGTCATTATCCAACCACGAATTTTGATATCAACCTCCGAAAAGGTGGTTCAATGGACCTTGGATAATTTTGTTTTGAGAAATTGGGTTCCGATCACCACCCTCACTTCACCCGTGGCTATGCCACTGGCTATCCCTCTCAATCTCAATCAACCCCTGATGTCGTACACTCCACCCCGCGTCAACAAATAACATTCTGACAGTTTGTAAAACGAAATTCACTTGAACTAAAGCCGTCACAATTTACTTTTCTACTTTTGATTGACATATTCTCAAACTGACCCTGTTATTTTGATAAAAATACCCACCTAATATCACTAAAAAGATTGTTTGTATATTGTATTAATTTTAATTAAACTGCCACAACCTCGCCACAGTTAACTATATGACTGTCCAGTGACTGCAAAGTCGATTGTTCATGACAAAGCACAATAACTTGCTGACTTTAACAATGTGCGAAAAAATGACAAAAGAATGCATGACTGCATGAACTGATGAAGCAAGTAAAATGGCATATTGGCGTGAAATACTGGAAAAAGCTTGGAAAATAAGACCAGGTTTGGGCCTAATGTACGTCAATTCCAAATACACCATTTTTTAATTAGGGGAGATTTCTAACTTTTATTAACAATTCGATGACCTTTTACCTCTTACCGCTACTCAAATTATTTGAAAAATTTACGTTGTACGGCCTTCTACTTCTATGGTTTGAATAGGAGGTGTGGTGTATCTGTCAGTGATGTAGGTAGGGTTGCAAGCATAATTTTTGCCTTGTTATTCCTTCTCTTCTACTTTCATGTTTATATACTGAGGCTTAGGAATTTAGGTTATCCAAGCCTTGGTAAGTTTTCGATGAAAATGCAATTAGGCAGGGTGAAAGAATTAGGTCAAAATTGTTGATGGGCTGAACGGTCTGTGCAGAACTGTAATAAAGATTTGATCAACAAAAAAAACCATGAGAGTCCACAAAATATATATTTACATGTGAAATCCCACAAATAATAACACAAGTACCATTAATGACGAAGAGATGTCGGAGAAATCGGTCCAGATGTGTAAAACTGACCCAATTTGTTTCCGACCCATCCCTAACAATTTTGATAAAATGTTAAGATATAATCAGTTTATATGGTTAGTTGGATAAGACTTTTCGTGCAAGTAGGAATTTTCGTGATAACAGTGTCAACATTTTCATGTCTTGGTAAACTATCGGTGATGTCTCAGGAACTGTAGCATCTTTATAAGACGTATAGGCTAAATAAATGCAATTCAACATGGATAAACAACACGTATGTATATACAAAACGTCAAATCAAGGCCGCCGAAAGCCAATGCGGGCCCAGGGTATCTTGAACGCATGGGCCCATTTAATATCAGCTGAACTTGATTACACAGACTGTAAAGTCTACCTTTTGAACGCGCAATCTTTTTTATTCATTTTTATTTTTACTACATGACTATTTTTTTAACTTTTTTTACGCCTACGACCTTGGATTTGGGAATCGCATAACGCACTCCCTTAGCAATAGTCGTCAACGGTACTGCGTTAAATGAATTACACCCAAGAGTGTAACATGAATATTTCCTGATTTCATGTTGGATAATTAAAAGATGGAGATTGCGAGAATGCATTTCTGTCATTCCATGCTAACAGCTTCTATTTTCAAAATGGATTTCTATTTTCAAAATGGATTTCTATTTTCAAAATGGACTGCAACAAATCCTTCGCGTTACCATTATACTCCTTTTTTATACTTAATAAACCATCGGTATACATTTCACTCTTGTACAGCTGTACATGCTGTTACAACTATTACACTCTATTACAACTGTACATGCTGTTTCCATGAAAATAATGGAATTATTTTGCTAAGCGAGAATGACAAGCGACCTGCTTTTGGACGCAGAACATTTTCGTTAAATGTAACATTTGATATGTTATCAAAGCCTATACGTCATCATCTTAATCGAAATATACATTGATTCTATATATTTCACATTTCTGAATTGAATTTTTGAAATATTTCCGCCGTTGGTTAGTTAGGAAAGCTGAAATTAGGCAAAAATTGTATCCTACATAATTATGTTCGTGCAGTCGTAAGGGTTGCACTGCGGTAAGATGTTGAAAAATTCAAATACCATCGCAATGTTTGGAAAGTCGAGATCTATTAAAAATCTTTCTTTAAAAACAGAAATCCCCCTTAGAGTAGACTGAACAGAAACGCCCCTTGCCCTAGAGTAAGGGGGCCGGAGGTGCCCTTTTGAAAGTTGAAGGCGGATCGGGGCAGGAGTTGCCCTTTTGAAAGTTACATGAAATTATTCTAGGTCATTCTTGAAGCTTGAAAAACACTTGAAATCCACTCATTCACAAACCCTGCATAGTACATACAAATGTAACATACATTTAGTATTTATTTGACACAAATAAAGCATGTCATTTACCATGGGACCTGCCACCAAAGGGCCGTGATGGGAGGGGGCATGATCTTCAATAATTTTCAAAAGAATAAGGTTTTTTTTTTTTTTTTTACAATTGTCAAAATTGGTCCTGGCTCCGCAATCTCGAACCCATGGGCGGGATTCGCCTATCGAAAGTCAGGGAAGTCAAACTGAGTTGAGTAGGGGACATTTAAAAAGTATACATTTGAAAAAAGTGAGGGTGGGGCAACTTCCCCTTGCTCTCCCAAAATTCAGCCTATGCTCAATCCGTATGTGGACGAACCCGCGTCCGGAGGGCACGTGCCCGCTCTTTTACGAAAACTGACAAAAATGCCCATTTAAAAAAAAAAAAAAGTACCCCTCAATTATACTGTCAAAAAAGGGTCTTCACTTGATCTTCTGCCTTTGCCTTGTCCAACTTTCTTTCCGACACCCCTGTTAAATAGTGACAGTTGTTGGTAGCTAGTCTTAAATTTTGGAAATTCCTTGAATGACACAATACTTTCCCAACCATTTTAAAATCTAGGCACAATGTCTAATTGAGAGATGTTTATCTATACCTCGCTCCCGAACATATGCATGCCTACCCTGTCTTCGTCACGATCTATTCAAATGGCCCTTCTTGTCGCGCATAGCTGCATAATATGAAAGAAGCAGCTTTCGTCAACAAGGGCAACGGTCCGAAACTATAGAGGAAGCCCATGGGTGTCAACCTTGAAAGAGTAGGAAAATTGATCATTGTAAATTATCGATAGAAGCATTTTCATGCATAATTCGGACAATTTGTGTTCCTTCTTAAATTAGTTGAAGAAAAGTTGACCCCCAAATTGTGACCTTTCTTTTTCTCGAAATGTTTGATTTCACTCGTTGTTATGGCCAACTTCATGTATTTTTCGGCCGAAATGCTTGTAAAATTGCTTCAAATACCTGCAGGGATTAATACATTCTTTGCTTGCTTGAAATTATAAAATATCTGAGATGAGATATGTCAGAAGAGTGACACAGTCATTAAAAAATATTCTTTCTGTTCAACGTGATATGATAACATATTTTTTTGAAAGGGTTTATACCTACAATCCAAACAATAAAAATGACATAAACTTGAAATTAATTTCCCCAGCTAACACTCCTTTATGCCTTAGTTATTGTATCCATTATTGTACCAGGTGTCGGTTTGGTGTTAACTTATAAAATCCCATGAACTTTAATCACTTCACGATTCAATATTTAATGACTCTTGCATTAGGCAGACTTTAGGTATAACAGTCACATCACAATGTTTTCATTTGAAATGGGGTGTGTGAACTTGAAGATCAAAAGTCACTGAAAAGTTTCAATACGCCTTGCCAACTTTCACACAAATTATGATCAGTCAACTCTATCAATTATCCGAAATATCAACTGTTCGTCAAAGACAATTACAAATTTCAATAAGAAATAGGTTTATAATATATTGACCTGTTGACAACGAGACAATTGGGGTTCGGTGAAAAACTCTTTTCACAACCATTTCGAGCGTAATCTTAAGTCAACATAGAACGAAAAGTGTTCATATTTATGGCACTTCCCTGATATTTCTACTTAGGTTTCATTCTGGATCATTGCTGGAGTAATATGTTACAAAAATTGATAAATGAACATACAACTGAGTGACAAAGTATGGTAATTGGAAATATATACATGTTTCTCTTTCCTTTTGTATTTGAAAATTGGAATTGCTCAACATATTAGTTCATTTGCACCTGTTCGTAATTGCGGCGCCACACGCCACGGATTGGGAGGGGAAATCAACAAGTTGGGAACGTATTAAAATGGGGGAATCATTTTGGTAGGGAAAATATATATTTTAGAGGGGTTAGTTTGAATGATTGTCATATATTCAATTTGTTTGTCGGCAAAACGTTCTATGTTAGTCTATTTTCAGAAGTTTTGATCAGATATAGACGTGGCGTTGCGAATATATCTTGGCAGCTCTCTGGTTAAACCTACGCAATTTATCGGACTCAGCCCATGTTTTTCCCAATCTCCGAGTATTTCAAAATCTAACTTCCTTGAACAGTTGAACTAAAATTCATATATAATTGGTCCTTTCTTTTAAAAATCAAGCAAATTACTTTAGACGTGTCGTTAAAAAATGAACAGTTTCCATGTCTTTGGAAATCGCAATTGAGGCAATGACCTGTGTAACAATTTGTATCAAGAAAATAAATCGTCCACAATGTCTGCCCTCATGGCTATGCGTGTCAGAACAATTTGATAGCTAATTGGCATCCTTGACGTTTATCATTCTGTGAAAATGAGTCTCGAAAAATAAGAAAAAAGATATGGATAAGCTTTTTATCTGTGTCATGACATACATTTTGCGTTGATCAATCTTTCAATGTAAAATGGCAGCGTGGCGCGCTAATCGTCGCGTATATTTAATATTTAGTTTGTCTATAAAAGAAAAAATATCATTAATTTGCGATGCTATATTGGAATTGAATGGTTTTAGAGGGGAAACTCAAAATCTTGTGCAATTTGAATTTGTTTCCAAGGTTGCTTGGATTTTTTTATTTCTACTACAAGAAATGTATCTTGCCATATAATACTGTGCACCTTGGTAACTTTATTTCTGCGTGATATTAAAACAGAACAATTATTTTTACGTTGTGCACAAAACCCCTCAGATAGACAAGGAGGCCTTATCCAGCATGTCTGCATGTCAGCATGTCCAGTGGTCAGGTGGTGGTAACAAGAATTGGATGACGGGGAAAATATAGGGAAAGTTTTGTCTCATAGAGAGGAAGGGGGCTATAGACCGACTAAATATGTCGTCCGTACAAAAAAAATTAAGGGCCAACTCGAGGACCAATCGGTTTCGTGGGGATACTTCTCCTTGCCCTCCCCTCCCCCTCCGTTAATGGTCTGCTTGTGTAATCTGATCTAAATTTTTAACAAAAAATGAACGGAATATGAAATGAAATTCTAAAGAAGTTATTTCTCAACGACCAATGGTAAATAGGGTGGTTCTGGCCCATACATGTCAATAAGAAATATAATCAACTGCAGAGATCATAACAAAAAAATCGTCAAAACAAATTTTGGGTTAAAAGGTATTCATTATTATCGAATATACCGATCGCGATTAAGGTCATTGCCTTGAATCAAAGTTATTTTGCGTGACGCCTGTGGTAATTACCACGAACCTGGTATTGGTATATTACTAAAAGAACATTACAAATACAACGATTATTCAAGTTTAATTGTAGCCTTACCAGTGACGCCAATATTTCTTATAATAAAAGACTTTTCTTTTCGCTAAAAGATAATTAGGAAGTCTTCTTTGAACAAATCTGAAATTCATATTTCTAACGACGAAGTACCTCAAATTAACTGTATAAGTAATCTTGTAAGAGGAAATGCCCCGAAGAGCACCACGAATAGCTCCTTATCAAATTCCTCAGAACGTTACCGCTCTATTGACTATGTGTAGACAAGGAAATATATGGGTCAAATACTGAATATGGATAGCATATTTGGTTAAAATTTCAATGTCGCGATGGAAAGCATTTGTTTGGATTTGTCTTTGTCAAATATATGACTACAAGCAAAATTTCATTGATGTTTCTGCTCATATACTGACGGATATATGCGTTGCCGATTCCAAACATCATCAAACATTATTAGGGACGGCGCGTCCAGATATTCGGGGCTTCAATCCTGGGTATAAAGTGAGAGCTCAGAGCGTAAAAATGACAGAATGTAGAATTTACACTTATGTCATGTCGGTTTGAGGCTTCTCCTTCTTATGTATAGGGCATGAACAGATTCAGACGGAGCGACATTGAGGAAACTCACATGTAACTTTCAGGAGCAGTTATTTCAGCTCCCTGCTCTGACCAAAAATAAATAACCCGATGCAGGCAATGACAATGCATAGATGCAGCAGACCTGCAATCGCCAACATGGCAACTGGGAGTTGGTCTTGCCTTTTCCCTCGCGTTCATTTGTTCCCCTTGCACAAAGAGCAAGGATCATTACCCTATAGTCCCCTAGCTCCAGGCGCGTAGCCAGGATTTTTTTAACGGGGGGGGCCTAGACCATCAGCCCTTGGTGAAGTTTGCCTATATAATTTGCGCTACGTACGCACCACTATGGGTTGGCGTGTAACGTATATGGAGAAATTTTTGAAAAACGCCCCCAGGAACTGCCCCAAAATGGGAAAAGTGACAATATTTTCTTCAATTTTAGTCAGTTTCCCCTGATGAAGGTTCCTTTACCCTCTCCAATGAGAAATGATCGATTTAAGTCCCCTTGTTCTCGCATTTTTTCCTTAGAAATAAAAACAAAACTCAATCATTGAGCGAAAACTTTTTTTTTTTTTTTTTTTTTTTTTTGCGAAGGGAGGGGGCCTACAGGCCCCCTCTGGCTCGCTTGCCTAGCTCTCGAAACATTATTGATATCAAATCGAGAAGAAAATACCATCTTGATATGGACTTCTTTTGGTATGACTTGAAATTTGATCAGGTGTCTAAGAGATCAGTCAAATTTTAAGTAACACAAAGAGTGGGCCATTGAATTGATTTTTTTTCGGGTTTTACCAACATTCAAAGCGATAGTTGGCAGAATCGGGTAGAATCGGTAACTATTTTTTTTTCTTTTCAGAACAGATATAATAGTTTCTAAAAGATAGAAAGCAGTCACCGGCTTAAACGATTTCACCGACTGTTTTGCTACTTCATTGTGGAACTTAATAAGTGCTTAGCTGTTTAGAACAACCACACTTACGCCCCGTCGAGCTTCAAATGTTGACCCTCGAATTTTACCGCTCTTTTGTTTGATGAAAAATATTGTGGTGGCGTTCCAAAACTTTTTTTTCCAGGGGGCAAAAATATAAAAACTTCTGAGTCATGGTTGCCTTTTCTCAATTTACCAAGTCAGGATAAAAATATAGGTCATCAGCAAGTTTGGAATCGATATTGCCACAAATTGAATACAGTTGATTAATTTGATCTGTTGGTTATCAACCCCTCCTATTTTCTCGAAATTTCCAGCAGGGGTGGTTTCTTCTTGCCCCTTGCATGCCTTGTAGCCTTCTTCACTGCTGTGGGTTAAAGAGTTACCCACTATAAGAAATACTGTCATCTTCGCTGCTTTTTATGAGAAATACTGTCATCTTTGCTAGTTTTATTCCAGTCATTCAAATATACATGCCCGCAAAATCATAAAAACAAAATATAGATAAATGATACTACCTGATTCTACCAAATCTTAGCACTTTGAAATGTCAAATGATCAGAATTGCACATCACTCAAGGCCTTAAAACCCATTTTCATTTCATTTGAATTCAAGTCATTTCAAGATTTACAAGAAATGTGAGATTTTAAAGGGTTTAAATGATCCACATCAATTAGAAATATACCTGGTATACAGTTGGGAATAGGCCAAAATGGCATCTTGGAAGTTTGTTTATTTGCAGCAAAAAAGCAGATGAAATGACCCAATAGCATATAAGCGTTATTTGGGGGAAAGCAAGGGGGCACTTTCTCTCCACTTTTCCGAATTATTATCTGTTGTATGGTGCTTTTTGGTATGTTTGTGTGATTTTGTGAACCTCCACTTTTTCAGAATCATGTACAAATTTCAAAAGTTTCATTATCACCTGCCAAGACTTGAACTTCAATAGAATGTATACCACCCACTTGGCCGAAAATCTTGCCTGAAATCTTATAGTTTAATTTAGAATAACTACCACTGAAACAGTTGGACATGGTAAGAAAATATACTAATTTGATCTAAACTCTCCTGATAATTACAATGATAGCTTAACATACATCTAAGAAAACTAAAATGTAGTAACTTAAGACTGTCTACTCTGCCCGTGGGGATAAGGATGGTTGCTCCTATGTTAAGAATTCACCCATGTACCTTTAATACTATACCCTAATAACATCTGAATATTTGTTTTCATTCTTCATTTAACGATGATTTTATTCTTGTGGAGCATCTGAAGGGCAAGTGTGGTTATTACTTGCGATAGTGAACAGCGGGTACAAAGTACTTATTGACCTTTAACTTAACTTAAGAGAAAGTGCCTCTATAAGAGGGATTTCATCACGTGACTCTAATTCAACTGGACTCCATTTTGTAGGGCAGCAGCGTCGTTGCGTTTCACGCGTCTTCACACAGCTCAGTCACATCACACGTACAACAAATATACTACATGCTAACCTACCACTCAGTGAATTTTACTATTTTTACTAATTGCAATTTTTTGCTCGTTTCCGATTTTACTTCATATATTCCCTAAGTTTTATATTTTCACCGGGTATACGAAGAATAACTTTATCGTTAGCGCCAGCTGATTATTCGTTATACTCAGGCAAAGCCTACATACCTGATATAAAGAGCTCACTGCAAATCCTAGTCTGCTAGTGTGAACCATAGGCCGTTGCAGCCGTCGCGTCGTACAGCAGAAACCCAGTTCGAACGTCGATCAAGATGGAAATCGCGAAAATGTATTTTTATTCCCCCTAACACATCTATTAGTGCAACCAATGGCACGGCAAAATTCCAGCGTAATTATCTTACAAAAATAATCTTAAATAACAACATGCAAACGTTTGTATGTCTGATTAATTGTACTGCAGACGACAGTGTTCTTGCCCGACAAAATGGCGATGTAAACAAAGTCATGTGACCTCAAACGTCAGCTGAAACACCCTTATACAGTAACAAACTGTGGCATATGAAGACTCGCAATTACGAAGTTCTCCTTTAAAAGAAATTTGTTATAATAAATTATCATTTTTAGATTAATTTTGCCAGGCTCGCAAGATTTTATATTGCTACAATTCAGCACATTTCAAAGATAAATCCATATACTGTTACACGTTTTACAATGTAAGCATGTTCATCTGCGTTTGGTGCTCAAATGTCTAAAGTTTGAAGTCGGCAAAGATAACGAGGTTCAAAAATTGTAAGAAGCAACAAAAAATAAAGAAACGGGTCGTCAGTTTTATTTAGTTTTTCCGATTTTTCTACTTATTCGGTCAAACCACTCCTGCCCCTAAAAGTTGTTATAAGTAATCAAATCCAATGTCTCTCATAACAAAAAGGGCGAACTTGACTAGAAATAAGTTGGGTATTTTTTTAATATGTGTGATATTTTGGTGTTCCAAATATTCTTTCCGCCCTAGGGCATTTTTACTTATTCTGCGAAAATTACCACTTAACCTATAGACTAAAAAGGGAAAATCATTATCGACAGGTTATGACAGCTTCCTTTTCGTTTGTTACAGGAAACCGAATTCTTCCTCTCCTTAAACCATTTAAGAATTAATTGAGATGAAAATAACATGAAATGATACGTTTCGATTTGGGATTTACAATTTTATATCCATCATAACAAGAACAAAATATACTGAGATCATGAAGTGGTGTAGTTGTGCTTTCTTTCGAGAAGGAGCAAGGTTTCTTAGAAACGACCGGGAGATGTAATCGTTAAAAACACAATTTTACATTATTTAGATGTTTGCTTCGCCTTCTGACATAATACTTTTACCAGAGGCGTAATTTCCAGGTGTCAGGGCATCATCCCCTCCCCCATCTCATACACGTGCACTTCCAGGTGCCAGGTGGCCGTTTAAGATTTGTGCAAGCTTACCGCATTTCGAACATTTTAATCATTTAATTGTGCTTTGAAAATATTTGGAATTAGGATTTGCATCTTGAGTATAATGTCAGAATGTTGAGGTTCTGGGGCTCCAATTCGAGTCTCTGCCCTTTAGGCCCTGTGACCTTCTCTTTCCTCCTCAGCCATTCCATGGATCACAATTACAATCCAAATACCAGTATACTCCGTCATTTTCAAAATGAAGAATGTTCTTCAGCCACAATTCTCGAAGCATGCTGATGATGTTAATTCGCGTGAAGTGGTTTTAAATATTTCACATCATTTTTCTTTTCAGGAAGCAAAGAGACTGCTTTCACGTACGCTATCACAAGTGCGGGCGTGGCCCATGCTGTTACTCGTGCGTGCAGTCAAAGCAATCTCACAAGTTGTAGTTGTGCCGTGCCGAAAGGAAGGCCCGCCAAACCGGATGAGGACACCGAGATGTGGAGATGGGGTGGGTGTAGTGACAATGCTCATTATGGGATCAGAATCTCAAAACAATTTGTTGATGCTGCTGAAGATCTTGAAGATCAAGAAGAACAAGATGATGATGAAGTAAACGGGACGGATATCAAGAGTAAAATGAATCTTCACAATAATGAAGTTGGTCGACAGGTAGGATTATTTCTATTTTGCAACATGAATGTTGAAAGAAATTAAGCACATGTCAATATTAAGATACACAATAAAAAACAGTTCATTCCACACCCTCGTCAGCTGGTCAGAAATCGAAAACGTTTCTGGTTTCCAAGCAATTCATAATGTAGTAATGGTAATGCGTTTGTATGTGTCAGCGACGATATTTTTGCTTAAAACGTCATCTGGTTATGTGCCACTGGATTAAAAACTTTGCGTCATATCTGAAAAACTTTAAATAACACTCCCATACAAGGGCGTGTCGGCCTGCTCCGGGAAAACTATCGGTAAGGTTTCCGACCTAGTAAATAATTAGATTAGCTCAATGGTCAAGCAAGTTCATCTTATATGAAAGAAGACCTTTTAGAGCAAATGAAATGGTGGGTGCTTGAAGCATTGGAAAACAGGGCCCTAATTCTCATCCAGAAAGTAAAGGAGGGGGTGAGGGGGCATTACCTCTTTTCCAAAAAGTGGAGAGGGGGACATGAGGCAAATTTTTCCCCAAATGTATTAATTTTTCTCAAGTTTATGGAAAAGTGTGTGCGTGTGTGTGTGTGTGTGAGAGAGGGGGCGAAAGGGGGGGGGGGGAGGGGGTGGGCGAGATTAATAGCCCTGTTGGAAAATCCGACTCGTTTGTGTAGAAATAACTGAAATCAAACTAGTCGTGGCTTCACATCCTCACATTCCTTAAAAGTCTATGTGTTTTTTTGTTGCCTTTTCACAGCATATCGTATATATAACGATAAGGTATTGTACTCATTTTCGTGTGTGGGTGGGTGAATGGGTGGGTGGATGTGTGGGTTGGGTCAGTGGGTGTGCGTGCGTGCGTTTGTAAAGACCTGCAAACGTAGACTTTGGCAAGAATACACACCTTCAATCCGTGGACACACCTGCAAACGTGGGCGTCCACGGTGGAGATAATTGTATTTTTAGGGGCAAAAGCATCAACAGAGGACGCCATTTGAAGATCCGATCAACCAAATATGTGTCCACGTATTTGCTGGAAACATTCGATTTTGTTGTGTATTCTGTTTGGTAAACCTTTGCTTCGGGTGACATTTTAGCTTGTTGACTGCAATTGTAGTCTCAATGCCGACCTCTACATAACGTCCACGGTTTGCCGCGAGAATTTATTGTCCTCGGTTGTAATTTGGTTGGTTGATGAAAGACAATGTAAAGTTGTGGCTCGCGAAAGGTGTGCACATGTTGCTTATAAAGGTCAAAGGTCAAATAATAGTGGTACATTTTGTGTTGCATTTCGTGGAAAAAACATAATTGTTACAATATTAATCTTTGTTGGGACGGTTGAGAGTAATACACGGGAATGTTCTACACATACTGAGATATGTCGCTTGAGGGCAAAGGTCAGAGGTAAAAAAATCAAAAGTAATTGATCTTGTGCCACGTTTCCTGTGAAACCCGTATGTTATATTGGGTTGGTACTTGGTGGGTTGGTGTTAGGTTACGTAGGGTAGTGTGCCGCACAAAACGGGACATGTCACTCAAACTTTATAGGTCAAATAGTTGATTTAAAAATGGTAAATTTTGGTCGATTGCGTGTTAGGGAAAAGCCGTAAGTGCAATTCGCTTGCTTTTTGGTGAGTTGATGAAGGATGATATAAAATTGTGTCTCGCAAAAGATGAGTTGTCTCACTTAAAGATGATTTTGTAATGATATGCGGCAGTGGCGATAAGGCCAGCAACTCCGTGAATTGCTATCTTGTTTTATTGCCTTTTTTCCTATAAGACTTATGGCTTACAACCATTAGATATGTCACGAAAATAATAAAACAAAATATTGCAACTATGATTTTCCATCTTTAAAAAGCTTGGATAAATATTTTCAATTACTAAAATTAATATTCAATAAAAGAATATTAGCAGTGTGGAGAAAGTATAAATGTGACGTCACTCACGCACGCAAGGCACTTTCTACACCAATCATTTCTATACAAATTTGTTACAACTTGAAATGAATATTCATGTGATCGATATTGTCCATTCTGTGTGACTAATTAAAGAAACAAAATGTTGAAAAACTGTTATACTTTTAGTTATGCCGTGTTCTTGAAAGCAGCTGCGCAACAAGAGAGTGAAAAGTGCGGGTTAACTCCACCTGTCCACAGGCCCGATTTGCAGTTTTGACATTTAACAATTTCACTTCATGTGTATATACAAAAACATGTTGCAAACGTCAGTGGCCCCACGGCCATAGGCCGTACATAGGCCGTAGTTTCGCCACTGACTGCAAAGTTTCCCGACCCTCGAATGGCTAGCACCTCGTGTCCATAGGCCGTACATAGGCCGTAGTTTCGCCACTGACTGCAAAGTTTCCCGACCCTCGAATGGCTAGCACCTCGTGTCTGTTCCGATCTTGTCTTAGATAAGGTAATCTCTTATCTCAATTAGATGGTATCTTATGTAATTCAACAGACGTTGAGTTCTGATTAAACTCTATCATGTTCGCTCGTTGCATCACAAGCAAAGGTGACTTAGACTTTACAAATACAAAAATAGCTGCTTCGTTACTCATAGCACATTATCCACGGCCGTCAAACTACTTAAGCCTATAAAAGTTTCTTGCATCAATTTGATTCGCATGCCGTTCGTTCTAAAGTCGTAGGTAACTTTCGTTCTAAACTTTTTGTGTTATAACTTACTGTCCATGTGGTTTTGGGATATATTTTCTTTACCCAGTTTGAACGTTAGTCGACATTCATTTCGCCAAAATCCTCTTTACTATTTTTATATATGCATTTCAGTGTATCAGTGTAAATAAAGTTCAACCGTTAAACTGTCGATGAAAGATGTAAGCTCATCAACAAGTTATTTACAACTGCAATTATGGTTGTAAAAGTTGTGGTTAGCTTCTGTATACAAATTTTCTCGTACCTTTTGTGGACTGATGTTCTGACAGTGACGAAGTGCGTCTGTACGTAAGATTATAAAAGTTAACCTATTAACGGTTCCAATATTTTGAAGATGAATTATTGATAAAACACGAAATTTCCATAGCATGGCACAGTTCAAAAAGATGATTAATGACAGCTTTGGGTCATGTAAGGTCGTCTCTATTTATTCTGATAAACGTTTTGTCGCAAGAAGAATCACTTAAAGAGGGCCTTTTGAAACAGCGTGAGGTGATGGGTAGGAGCGGCATTTACAAATTAAACGCAGCAGGTTATTAAGGTACTTATCAAATCTTCAATAGTTATGTTATTGTATCTTCCCCAAAATTATTTTATCTGTCGATATGTAGCAACATTACCCTCAAAATAAGTATCACATGTGACGGTCCCTCCAAGGGTCTACCACAGAAATTGAAAAGCGGTTTCCCTAATTCACACTTTAACTTTATGATACATGAGCAACATTCTACTTAAAATTTTGGCGGTAGAATATTTGTTTGTCGTCACAGTATTGTATTGTATTGTTTCTGATCATTTAAATAAAATACCATTTAGGATGTAAGACAACGATTTTGAAGCAAAATTTGACAGGTTATTTTTACAAAATGTAAAACAGGACCAAGCATCTAAAGAAAATATATTTCTAACAACTTATCAATTATAGCCAGTTAGCAGACCTCTTGAAAGAAGAAAATCTAAAAACAAGGTTCCTCGTCCTATAAGAAATTGCTTTACATTTCACCAGTAAATCAGATACATGTTAGTAACGTCACTTCCACTGCGGTTATTGATTAGCTTGTCAGTATTTTTGTAAATATTTCGTAAGATCACAAGCTTGGAGTTGTACTGTATATTTATATCCAAGTTGACACGACAACTGACCATTATTCAAGTTTGCCAAACGCCAATTCAGTTTATACGAGGTATAACTCCTGAATATGATAATAACTTCAATCACTGGTTTTCAGGATATGAAGAGAAATTGATACTATGGCAAGCCGAAAGTGCCATAACGTGTTGCTGCAACGTGTTTTTCGAACTTCGCCAATGCGTTGTCGACGTTTCGGCAATGCTTTGTCGAGGTTAACCAGATTACCACGTGATGCTATTTCCCTCATTTCATTGGTTTGCTTACAACGCGTTGTGAAAACTTTCACAACGCGTTGTCGAATTTGCAGCAACACGTTATAGCGCAGCTTTCGGTATGCCATAAACGACAGGATCCATGTCGTACTGTTAGCTGGTATTCGTTAAAGGAAATATTCCATGCTAATCAATCATCAATTTTGAAATAGATAGAATTGCTCAAAAAATTACAGAAATTAATCGAGAGATGACGTAAACATGCAACAATTACGCGCACAACCTTTTTCATCACTGGCAGACTAAAAGTGCACAATATGACACGAAAAGTGGCATTGTAAATGTGAATCACGTCCGAAAAGACAACAAATAAGGAATCGAAAGTTACCAAAGAAATTAATAGAATGAGTTTTTCCGGTGAGAAATCTAAGAGTAAAGTAAAAGGCCAGCAATCGGCTCTAACGTGGATGTAAATAGACTTCAATTCTTGTGTTTTGATTGGTCGAAATACAATTATACAATGTGCGCTTATGCTGATAGGCCAATCAGAATCGTTTTGGGAAAAAATGTACGCCACCACAATCTAAAACTTTAATCACGATTGATATGGCTTTTGATGACGCACCACCACCGTTCTTGAATCACGCCGATATTCTTGTTTGAGACATAACAACAGAGCAGTTGTAGAGCTAGCTCCCTGTATGGGGCTGAAAGTTTTGAATTCTCACGCACAAACGAAAAATGCACGTATTCAGAATATCTGGATATTTTATTTCCTTGATTTTAAGTTAATATTTCATGCAATTCAATAGCCAGGATTTGTCAGGATTGGACAATGGGGAGGATGGGGGTCTCCACATTCCATTGTTTTTAGTTTCCACTAAATGAAGTGAAGTGACGGATCTGATCAATTGTCGACTGCAGAATAAATAACCAGACCAAAACTGGCAACACTCAACGCTTATGTTTAATTTTTCAACACCTTGTTGCCAAATTTCGACAACGTGCGGTATGTCCATAACGACTTGAACCCTTGAAAATATCAAAACAAGCTAACTGGCATTATTTCATCATAGAAATTCGCGGGGATTATACATTGTTGTAACATTGTATTAACTTGGTGTGAAACAGAATGACACTTCAACCTAATTTTGAATTGTTGTATTGCAGAATGAGTCAAATTATACTATGCAATAAATCCCTTGGTCGCCGACATGCTGGTCTTTATTTACAATAGTTATTGTTTGTTTGCTGCGAACAATATTTTCAAGATTATGAGCTATTGCTTTTCACACCTACCATGCATACACTGGTGAGTGTAAATTAGAAAGACGGATCCATTTCAAACTTCAAATGGGGGCGCTAGCTGGGTTAACAAGGAGATAATGGACAGGTAGATCGGTTTACAATAACTGTTACTATGAAACATAATGTGAGGCGTCAATGGGATTGTGAACTCTTTTTGTCTCAGACGAAAGTTAGAACAGGGTACGAAATCAATTTTGACAAGCCATTAAACTGTTCAATATAGGACAAGCATGTTGTCTCTAAGCAATAACAACCAATATGTTCTCCCTATGGTGGATGGTATGTCTGGGCATGGAGTTATTTCGGTTAATAGCTCCAGCATGGTCTGGGAAACATTTTTTATCTGATATCATTTACTTGCCAAATGTTGTTTACAGTCTGTGACAAGTTACAAGTGTAAAGGACGCTCTTTAAACAGGCTCATAGTAAATAAGCTGACAGTCACCCCTTCCAGCAACTTGCAGCAAGGCAAGATGCCAACTTCGACTCCATCAGTAGTTATCCTCCGGCGGTAGCAAAACTTTCAAGTTTCCATGGGCGGTAGCAGTGGTGTTGAGCTGAATTGTGAGCTAGGGGAATCTTTTCCCCAATGTTTAAAGTTATCGACATGCAACAATACGTTATATTCTCCCAGCCCCCACCACCACCACTTACCCCCACACACACGCCCTCCCCACACACACAATAGCTAGGGAGCTGAGCTACCCTCGAATGCTAGTGACATTCAGCATTTTTCCTATTGCTCCCCAATCAGCCTACAAATGAAAAAATAATTTTCCCGTCAGCTGCCTTAGATTTCCTTCGGCGAATGTATCCCTTATCCCGTTGGCGTCTCCCCCCCCCCCCCTCCCCAAAAAAAAAATAATCCGGTGACAAATGGAAAATTTACACTGGTATAATTAGTTTCTATCAAAAGCTGCTGATGATCGGGAAATTCCTTTCAATATTCTGGAACTTTTTTTCGATTTCTGGAAACTTTTCTTTATTTTCGAAATATTTCTTTCATTTTCTTCAATTTCGGGAAATTTTGGCCAGTTTTCGGGAATTTTAACCAAAATATCTAACCATCTAATCATATCACGTTTTTCAATAAAATTTATCTTAATAATTTCAGCTCACAAACGGAAAGAAAGCATGCAACTGTGAAGGTAAAATCCTTTCAGGGGTCAGTTTTCTCCCTCAGCTTCCTACGCCTCTGCTCATGACCCTACAAGGCGGGGAGGCGGAAGCCCTCTGTCGGCCAATACCCATCTTAGTCGGGCAGAATCATGCCCGACTCGGCTGGATATCTGGGTCATGCCCTCCCGACTCGGCATCATGTTGACAATATGATACTTGGACACCGATCTTATAAAGTCAAGCAGAGAGGTGCAATGTACTTTTTAAATCAGTGATTTATCGGAATCATTTCCGACTCGGCTAGATTTCTCGATAATTGAGGAAATTTCCTAAAAATCGAAAAAGCTGCCCGGAAAACAAAATGTTCCGAAAATGGCCTGAAAATGAAAAAAAATTGCCTGAATGATTTATTTATAAAAAATCTCCAAAATTTGTCTAAAATACGTAAAATTTTGAAAAATCGTGAAACCTGTCCGAAAAATGAACACAATTTTCCGGAAATGTAGAAAATTTTCCGAAAATCCTGGAAACAGATAAATTTTCTAAAAATCGAAGAAAAATTGCTCTCGAAAATTTCGGCAATTTCCCGAAAATTGGCCAAAAAATTCGCTTAAAATTTTCCGAAAATAAGAAAAACCTGCCCGAAAATGAAGGAAATTTGACATGAAGGCTACTTCCCAAAGGCTACTCTTCTCCCCTCCCCTCTACCCAAATCCAAAAAGTGTTGTAAAACCATTACTCAAAATTGATTGTTTAATCACAGAATCATTGCGATTTTCCCTTCGTAATAGGTTTTTCGAGTCGGGAAAAAAGCCACCACCCCCTCCCACCTTCCTGAGTAAGATGGTCCCATCTCCCTTCCCTGAGTAAGATGGTCCCGTACGACCATGCTTCTGCTCCTTTATGTCTTTGAAGAACCTGTTAAAGTAGGTTAGGCTATTTTCTGAATGTCGGCTGAGTGAGCTTTTGAGATAACTATATCGTCATGTAGGTATTCATAGATGCTATAGATTAACGTTGTGGACATTTATTACCTTTTAAACTGTCAAAATGTTTTCTGCAACACTACTCTACTGGATGATTAATGGTAACGATGATAAGAAGTTATCTGCCTTTAAAACACTGTCTTCAGAATAATAAAAAAAGATCATGACATCTTTAACAGGCTGCCAAAAGAAAATATATAATTTTTGTAAATTTCCGGTTCAGAATTTTTCACCAGGACCGCCAAGAGAATCGCAAGACACCGAGGGAAAATACATTTTGGGGCCTAAAAAGTTTTTGTTTGCCCTCTTCCTTCGCCCCTGACTCGCCGAAAAATAGGGGCGGCGTTTAAAAGTCGTTTTTTTTTTTTTTTTTAAGTCCCTACGGACCGTCAAAATTCTTATACAAATCCCCACAAAATGGTGTGGCACCACATTTGCCTGTTGACAATTGCTATTACTGTGGAGAAAATGAAGCCCACTGCCTACAAGAGCTTGTGAATGACTGATAGAATACAAAGTTGTCCTGCCTGTGTGTAAAAAGTACGTCAGGCAAGGGAAAGAAAAGCATCAGTGAGATATATATACCGAGCAATATAAAAAGAACCAACAATCTGAAAATGAAGTGAAGTGTTTTAATCATGTTTTATAGGTGTTCTTGATATTATAAACCCTGAGTGAGCCAGTATTGGTCGAAAATATTAGGAAATATTCCATTTCAGTGATCTGTAGAAGAAAATGATTTCCTTCCACCCCTTCCTGACACAAGTTTTCCATAAGAAAGCTCAAACAAACAATTTTCTTGGCCTAATATCAAACAAATCTGAAGACCAACAAATAAGGTCTTCAGCTATATATAGCATTCTTAGTCCACTTTATACCATCTTCGCTATTGTCAAGCATGGGTTTTCGACGATTTTGTCCAATTTACTTTTTTAGTCCTCCAAAAATATGATCAGATACATTTAGGTGGGGCCTGAACCGGGACCCAGAGCTAGAGAGAGCCCCCGCCCTCTCGGCGGTACTATAGTGCAATGTATTTACTGCAAGATTGAATAGTATGAAGAGCATTCATTCAGCCATACAGGTTCTTACAAAATTTTCAAAAAATCTCGCAATACATATAAGACAACATTAGACATTCCTTTGTTATAATAATTTCTTTCTGAGATATTACGTTAACCAATTAACGTTTTCTTTGGGAATCACAACATAACGATTTAATTTAAACAGCTTCAAATATGTTTAATTTCCTCCAATCACAGAACGAGAAACCTGCTTATGTATAACTAAACGAGTAGAATTGCCTTATAACTCAACGAGTAGATTTGCCTATAACTAAACGAGTAGAATTGCCTATAACTAAACGAGTAGAATTGCCTATAACTAAACGAGTGCAATTGTCTATAAATAAACGAATAGAATTGCCTATGACTAAACGAGTAGAATTGCCTATAACTAAACGAGTAGAATTGCCTATAACTAAACGAGTATGATTGCCTATACAGCTATAACTAAACGAGTATGATTGCCTATAACTAAACGAGTAGAATTATCTATAAATAAACGAGTAGAATTGTCTATAAATAAACGAGTAGAATTGCCAAAGGTAAACGAGTAGAATTGTCTCTAAATAAACGAGTAGAATTGCCTATAACTAAACAAATATAATTGTCTATAACTAAACGAGTTGATTTGCCTATAACTAAACGAGTAGAATTGCCTATAACTAAACGAGTAGAATTGTCTATAACTAAACGAGTTGATTTGCCTATAACTAAACGAGTAGAATTGCCAATAACTAAACGAGTTGGTTTGCCTTTAACTAAACGAGTAGAATTGCCTATAACTAAACGAGTAGGATTGCCCTGGTACTATTAAGCATATCGTGGTTGTTGCCCTTATCCTTACTTTCTTAACCATTGTTAACAAATTTGAAAAAAAATTGATTTAACTTTTTTACTATTTCGATTATTTCCCCCAAATATTGTTTTACTACTTTCTCACATGTCAGCATGCCCAATGGTTTTTCAGCCACTAAATCGCAGGAAAATATATGATAGAATAAATTAAGACTTTGTGGAATCTGAGGATGTGATGTCAGTCGACTCAACACAAATGACACATAACTTAAACAGTTAAAAAACAAATATTTCCTTTTAAGCGATTTTTGAATGCTTTCTTCACCATTTTGTTTCTTTTGAAGTCCTCTCATCTAAGGAAAACGTTTTTGACCATTGCACCGAACTAGGTATCCATATGCATGTACAGGCATATCCCGTTCGCTTATTTTTTCTTAAATAGGATAGCAATTGCACTTATTTGAGGTAAGTTAGGATTATGTTCAGGCTGGTTATGTCTGGGTTAGGGTCCAGAATTTAAGCCAATCAGACAAGAGGAAATTTGTGTCATTGTTATGGTTTTAGAAAAGAAAAAAAATCGCATCCCCGTCGAGCCGGTTTTATAATATGCCTATACGTCTGTAGTAAGTTACGTATGCAGCTATTTCCTATTGCCAAGACATTTGTTAAAGCTAATAATGAAGAGCAAGAGGTGTTGTTTTTACTAATTGGGCGTCTTCTGCATTTTCGTAGGTTATAAAAGAACAGCGAAAATTTTTCATAAAAATAAGTCTAAAAATGCTATACGAATGCTAAAAATGCTAGGACAAGAATTTTTTTCAAAATGAAAAAAATCGGATGATCGCAGGTTTCTTCTTTTTGATAAGAGAAATGGTCACGAACTCATTTTTTTACACCGAGAAGTTGACTGGATGTATCTTATCTTCTCTTCTCAAAATGCAGTGTATCTTATCTTCTCAAAGTGCAGTGCCTCTGATCAATGCATGCTTGTTGCATACAAGATTGTTCTGAAGAGTATTATAAATCAGGGATCCCTAGTTAAATTGAGAATCGGTGAAATCAAAGTGAACTTGCCAGCAGGCAGGCAGGTGGATTTGCCAGAAAAACAGCGAAACGCCCATGAGATATGTCAAATGACTTAAACAATGATCACGAAACTGCGACACGTACAGAAATAACACATAGGCTTATATACTCATCACCTGGATGTAACAATAATGTGAAACATGTTTTACCTTATATAGGCCCATGAAATGTCGAGACAATAACATAACTGCAAGACTAGCAGACTGGGAGGCATAAGATTAATTTTAACTGTACTGTAATAATGGCATATGTTCATTATACATTGGAAAACATCAATAAGTTCTATTTATTTCAATACAAAATCCCAAAGAGCTATTTAAAAGTCATTTCCGATGGATACTTACGATCAGAAACAGTAAACGTCGTAGCACTTACGGGCAGAGGCTGACAGGTCCTTGATACTTTCACTTGTTGTCTTTTCATTTTTATAGACATGGGGTTTTTGGCGACGGGTTGTCGAATATTACTGATTCTCTTGCCTTTGAGGAAAATTGAAGCCGTCATCAGTACAGTAGGATATCTACGGGTTACTACATGAGAAGGTCATAGTGGGTGGCTGATGTACTTAACCAAACGAATAGATTGAGTGATCGGCAGAAAATGCTTGTTTTAAGTCTTGTTAAGTTAGAAGTGATTATAAATTGACATTCATTTCGTAAATCGGTTAAGACAATTGCGTCATGTTCACTTACTATTCAGTCAACTCTGTTCGTCCTTCAGCGCTCAAAGAGCATCATTTCACTATGTTCGTGGCATTTTCAAAATGAATTAGCTACGGTAGCTCTGCGAGAATGTAATGTATACGTCCATATTTTAGAATTCATTCATCAGTTTATTTCAAATTTGAAATTCAAATATTTTGTTTGAATTGAACCGTATGTGGTAGAATTTTGTCGATTTGAAGAAATGATATGAGTTCAAACTCATTATTGTTATTCTTTGCCAATAATGAATGATTTGTTATTTTAGGCAAGGTATCGCCACAATCGTGCGGTAATCGGCATGTGGCGACGTAACCACGTAACGAGAGTGGGAAAAGTGATCGTACATGATGTGGATAACTATTTATAGTACGGCCCGACAGTCCGACACAGGTTCGAGGGGTTGGGTGGGGGAGGGGGTTGGGTGGGGGTGTGGGGTTAGATGGGGTGGAGGTGGAAGGGGTGGGTGTGGGTGGGATGGGTAAGTGGGTGGGAGTTGGGTGGGGGTGTAGGTGGGTGGGGGCAGTACCAATGTTGTAAATTACCCATTAATGATGAACACCTTCGTTAATATCGGATGTAGAAAGCTAAGTGGAAAGATTGATTTCCCTTTCAGTCAGATATTCCAAAATTTGTTAGCACCAGTATTTGGGTGTGTTTCAGGCTGACAATGAAGAACACAAAGAATGGGGCGGGAGAAAATCTATTTTGGACCGTTTTCTTCGACTACTTAACAAAGGACGATATTGCTTTATTCAATGGTTGGTTGTTAGTTTTCCTTTCCCGTAGTGCGAAGAAGAGCAGCCTGCATAGGGGAAATCGCCCATTTAAAATTGTATTCAGTTTTAAGACAAATGTTATATGGAATGCAGAAGCTGCTCCGCAGGCTCATGTACTCATGCTCCGCCGGCCCATGGGCTCATGATAAACCCAAGAATGTGCTCCGCCGGCCCATGGGCTCATGATTAACCCAAGAATGTGCTCCGCCGTCCAATGGGCTCTTGATTAAGCTCATGATTAACCCAGATATATGTTCCGCCGGCCCATGATTGGGCTAATGATTAACCCAGGGATATGTTACTTATATACCAAAAAAACAAAAACAAACTGACTAATTTCCCGATCTAATATCATACTGAACTCAGAGTGATACCTCCCTGCTAAAATGTACCAAGGATCTACCTTCTTGGATGTACTAAACTATTTCGCAGACACAAATCATATATTGTTTTTAACCGGTACTATCAAAGGATAACCAACGCCTTGAAATTGTCCTCCCGCCTGTTTTATGTAAGATTTTAAGTGTATATTTTTTCTTTTATAGTTTACTATGTCAATAACACATAAATGATTATGGTTCAGGTGAGGCCACATAGTGGGATGGTGGTGTGAATCATGGACGAACGTGTTAAAAGTGCAGACCTTGAAGTTCAGCTACCATGTGCAGGGCTTTTGTAAAGGATTTTTCACTGGTGGGCCAATTGATGGCAAAAATGGCATCGCTAGACAGTGAATCCCTTAATCTGAAGCGGAACCGATGGGTTTGGCTTCTGGGAGAGATATATCATCCACTTTTGTCAATAAGAAAACAAATGACTAAAATGGATAACGGTACACCCCTTAAAAGTATTTTCCAAGTTAACTCCAAATCGTAGAAAAATTCCTAATGATTCTGATTTACTTTGTATTTTGATTATCTTGCCCTTGTGTAAGATGCACAGGTTGGCCTACCAGTACCACAATTTTTGAAAACGTGGTGACTGTCAAATAAAGTGATTGGCCCACCAGTATACATATTCAAAGAAGACCTGAATGTGTGTTTTTGAATGGAGGCTAAGGTCCTGTACTGACAACCGATTTTACATGTGGCAGTCTTTTGGTACATCCACTATACAGCTATAGGACGTGGGCTCACGTAGTTACCAGATATTGTAAATCATCATATTAATGATATGGCCTAATTGAAAAATAACGTCGATATTATTATCTTATAATCGATTTTAACATGACAAAAGCTCTTGGTCGAAAAGTGAGGATGTCTCATTTTTGTTGCCAAGTCAACTGGTCTAGGGAATCTTGAAATCACTCAACTCTAATTTGTGATACTCGCGACTGAAAAAAAACTTAATAGAGGGAAGCTCGCCTCAGTAAAATTGCGATGTTCATATCTTCCACGTCACATCCAGTTGTAAATTGTTTCTTATTAAGCACTGTGTGTGTGTAATGTGCAATGTGCTAGTTACTTCCACGGCGGTTATTGATTAGTTGTCGGCATTTGTGTATGACCAATCAGAAACGTTGACTTTTATTGTTATGACTGTCCAGGCTAACACGATATCTGGCCTTTTTGGTATTCATAAGAAATAATCATGATTAATTTTAGCATTCTTGTCAAAGGTTTTCCTTGTCATCGCGTGCACAAAAGTATGTTCGAATATTCTTGAGACTCAAAAACTTACGCTCTCACTTTTTATGGCCGCGTTATATTTAAATTTATAGTATTTTGATAGTGGATGAGTGTTTACTTGTTGCAAATGTACGGTAGTAGTTTGTTTTATGCTGCAGCTTGATGGAATTCAAAATTACGTTGATTCAGAATAATTACAAATCGTAAAATTAGTGTGTGAGTAACTCTAGTTTGAAGGAGACCTTCTTGGATAATACTCAAAATGGTGGCGGGGTAACTTAATTCAGGTAAAAAATGAAATGTTCAGAAATGATACGCCTAAAATATTTAACGTATACAAATAAACTGACAAAAGCAGTAGACGTTGCCATTTAGGAAATTTTGTCGCCACCAATTTTGGCACTCAAGAGAATGATTTGACAACGGGAATATTGTTTTGTCGCCAAACAATATATTTGGTACTCACTTAGAAATATTTGGTACTCATATAGAAAACTTGGCACCAAAAGAGCATTTAATATTTTCCAATTCTTCATTTTCAGGCAAATTTCTTTGGTTTTCAGGATTTGTTGGTCAATTTTCTGGAAATTTCCTTTATTTTAATAAAATTTTCTTCAAATTTCTATAAAAAAATTCAATTTTGGGAAATTTTCTTCATTTTCAGGAAATGTTTTTATTTCCGGGAGGAATATCAAATGCTATTTAGTTTTACCAAATTTTCTAAAATGTTACCATATCTTTTTACAAAAAGACCTTCCCATGCGTTCACCCTGAAGTTCTTTTGTATTATTCATTTGATGGATTTTTGAATGTATACTTCGTTTTGACCAATTTTGGTATTTGGCACTTATAGGCTGTGATTTGGCGCCTTCTCGCTGATAATTTGGCACCCACCGTTAAATTGCATCTGGAAACCCTAAATTAGACCTATTTTGCTTGTTAATGTGCTTGACCCTTTGCAATAAAAGTACAGTTACTGCACTTGTGTGGAATGCTGGCTTTTGGTCAGTTTGGTTTTTAGAGACATTGGTTTACCAACGACAAATATACTCAGTTGTCTCTTATAAACTTTGAATTTACGAGCCGTTCGTTTTTATTTTTCGCACGCCTGCAATGAAATGTCTATGCACTAGTATGTCCTCATGAGCAAGATTTGATTCCTGACATAACTTGACCCCTTGTCATTGAAGGACGTTCCCATGACTTACAGTCTTTTAACGTATAGAAGATAAACAAGTACAAACATCCATAAACATGATTTTGTTGTTTTTTCATTAAAGTGCGCTGTTAACCAGAGTAATCAAAATAAAGGTATCACAATGCCATTGTTACGTGTGGTGTATATGATCCTTAATTGCCTTCAGATTATCTTAATGCCGCCTTTCGTTAGTGTAACTGAAGTCTGAATATACAGGTACTTTTAAAGAGGGAGCCCTGCATGGTTTAAGAGGTGCATATGTCAAGTAGACCGGAAGACTGACTGTTTCTTAATACGGTTGCAGGGGTGTAGCAATCTTTTCGGATTGGGGGATCGCCAAGGGAAATACCTGTACCCTTTAGCACATTTTCTGGATCTTTTACTATTACCATTTTACTTCTTTTTTGTTGTTGTTGTTGTTGTTTTTTTGTTTTTTTTGGAGTGGGCAGGAGTCGTACGACCCTGTTAACCACGCCCTGGCTACACCCATGGGTTATGCCAGTGAACCAAAGTTTCTTGGTTGTGGCTTTGGTTTTACCAGAGAAATGAAATGTCACTTCCCTGGTTTTACACCACAACTTTAGAAGTCATCAAATCCCACACAATGGAGCTATCTAACGCAGCTATACCTGTTCACAATGTTCGATGTCCCTGGCAAAAATTGGTTTGTTAGAAATCTGTACAAACTAAAAAAAGGGCATATATCTTTATGGAACCATTATTGGTGGTTATCACGTTTTATATTTTTTCCCGATTCTTTTTTCCCCATTATTTTTTTTTATATCATTCTCCCCATGAGAAGAAAAATAACTTTGAAGAGTAAAGAACACAAGAGCCCCTAGCTAAATATTTGGTACCAGCCCACTGGTCCAAAGGCCCAATAGTCCGAACTTCCGAACACTGGCGTAGCCAGAGAGAAAAAGGGGGCACGGCCCCTGCCCCCCCCCCCCCCAAAAAAAAAAAAAAATCCCACACCAAAAATAAATAGATTAAACATCAAAAATATATGTTTCGCCTAGGTGAGTACAGGTGAGCAAGTTTTACTGAAAAGTAGTAGTCATGTGTGTTTTTGAGCACAAAAAAAAAACAGAATTCAAGAGTGTGTATAATGTGTAATAAAAATGATTCTATTTTTGGCAATACATTTTTATTTCTTCAATACCATTATTATTGTTTTCCCCCAAAAATAAAAAATCTTGGCTTACGCCAGTTCCTAATTCCCTTCATGTCACGTAGCTTTCTGGAACTTCGCCCCTTGAATACACACCACGCGATTAAGCTTCAATTCTAACGCATTTTATTCAACGCATTAGTTTAGTGGTCTAGTAAGTGTATCTAGTGTGACAGAGGATTTTAGTAGAAACAAAATGGTTGGAGAAACTACTTCGATGCCTCTTTTCGTTGATGAGTTATGGAAGTTTAAAGTTCTGTATTATTCTGTTCAGGGAATTGTAATAGAATTCCCTGCTATGTCTGTCTGTGTCTCGTGAGTCTGGAAGGTTGGCGCCCTCATTTTACATTTTGAATTAATTGTTAAAGGATAAGTTCAGAGGTCAAGCAAGTTCATCGTATATGAAAGAGGACTTCAAAAAAACAAAATGGTGAATAAAGCATTCAAATATCTTATTCCATTAAGGAGATATTCAAATTTAAAGCTCTGTCTTATCTGTGTAGAAATGACTGGTGTAGTAAGTCTACTATGGAAAGTTGGTGTCCACATCCTCACATCCTTCACTCGCTTAAGGACCCTGCTGCCCTGGTGGGATCCAGGGGCGAAGCCTCGGTAGGGTCCAGGGCGAAGCCCCTAGATAGCTCTCGTAAAATTGACATTTAAATGGAAGAAAAGTATGTCACAACTCATAGTAAAAAGGTGTATTATACAGTGATCCAGGGGCCCGCTTAAGGGCTCCTGGTGGGATCAGGTGCCCGCTTAAGGACTCCTGATGAGGTCCGGGGGCGAAGCCTTAATGGCTTCTGGTGGGGTCCAGGGGAAAAGCCCGGTAGGGGTCCAGGGGCCAAGCCCCGGAAAGCTCTCGCAAAATTGACATTTAAAGGGAAAAAAGTATGTCACAACGCATAGTAAGGTGTATTATACAAGCCAAAATTCATGTAAAGAGAGCTATAGTACATCATATACAAAACACAAAATCAAAACGCAAAGCGCTCGACTTGCGGGGTGGGGTCCGACATGTCGGCGTGGGGTCTCGCAAAATTGACTTTTAAAGGGAAAAAAGTATGTCACAACGCATAGTAAGGTGTATTATAAGGGCCAAAATTCATGTAAAAGAGGTACAAAACACAAGAGGCGACATGCCGTGGGGGTCCCGCTTTAAGGGCCTCTGGTGGGGTCCAGAGGCGATGCCCCGGAAGGGGTCCAGAGGCGAAGCCCAAGAAGCTCTCGCAAAATTGACATTTCAAGGGCAAAAACGTATGTCACAACGCATATTAAGGTGTATTATACAAGTCAAAATTAATTAGAGTTATAATATACACCATATACAAAAACAAAATCATGAAAACGCATAATGTGGAACTATAATGTTTCTTTGTTTACGTTTGTACATGGTTAGTTTTATCGTCACTCTTTGAAAATATGGGTTGTCTAAAAGAAAGGTTTTCAATAATTTACTACAAACTTGTGTAAAAGTTGTCAAACTTCTAAATGAGCCTGTGTAAAAACATAATAAGCACCTGGAGTGTCAAACTTGTTGAAGGCACCTGGACGGATACCAATCTAAAAACAATTTGAACCGACGGATACCAATCTGAACGACGGATACCAATCTGAACCAACGGATACCAATCTGAACCGACGGATACCAATCTGAACCAACGGATACCAATCTGAACCGACGGATACCAATCTGAACCGACGGATACCAATCTAAACCGACGGATACCCAATATGAACCGACGGATACCAATCTGAACCGACGGATACCAATCTGAACCGACGGATACCAATCTGAACCGACGGATACCAATCTGAACCGACGGATACCAATCTGAACCGACGGATACCAATCTGAACCGACGGATACCAATCTGAACCGACGGATACCAATCTGAACCGACGGATACCAATCTGAACCGACGGATACCAATCTGAACCAACGGATACCAATCTGAACCGACGGATACCAATCTGAACCGACGGATACCAATCTGAACCGACGGATACCAATTTAAACCGACGGATACCAATCTGAACCGACGGATTAAAATATTGGGGGTGATCTCCACCCCTCCCCCTCCCCTCTGGCTACGCCACTGGTCCTGTCATACCCCCGGCCCTGTCCCCTGCCATTTGACTACTCTACAAAATTAAAAAAAGGGGGAACGGTCAAATTTGACCATGACATGGCCGGTTAACTATATGCCGACCTATATATGATTTGATCATATATTATGTTCAAATCTGTTTTGAATTTTGACCAGTTAGGTTGGTGCATATAGTTACAATGTTATGGTAAATTTGACCGTTCCTTTTTTAGAGTGTAAAAGGCAGGGTTTAATTTAAAAAAAAAAAATCACAACGTCACTGAATTACGGAGATGTCGCCGAAAGGCGTCAAATTTAGAGGTTCGTTGACAACACTAACTCCGTTAACAACACTAAATTTCACAACACTATTTTTGGTTCACAAGACCACTATTTTGATTTATGAGACCATTATTAGTAGACAAGACTACACTAAATTAAGTCCTGGTAAAAGGTATAGGCTTTGAGGAAACAAGAAACTCGGTGATCTTTTATTAGTAATGACATGTATCTAAGAGAGAACTCGACAGTCAGAGAGTATATAATTGAATGATTGAATTGAATCCAAAGAACAGAATACAACCTTTATGTTTATGATTTACTTGAATGAAAAAGCCAACACACCTGGTCCACAATGGCTATGCGCTTTATTTTGCTGAAGTACAATGCATAGATTTAAGAACAAACTGATAGGGGTGATTCTTAGATCTGTTTATGAACAAATGCCTTCTTTTCCTGTTTGAACGAAATCAAGAACAAGATTTTTTGTCACGAGGTCACGGACCATCAAATGGCAACAAATCCATATTCAATTTCGTAGGGTTTATAATCACAGTGAAATGCCGCCACCTTTTTCAGTAAAACTGAATTTAATTAAAGGTTTGTACATAGCTTGTTTGTGTGTACCAATGATTGCACGTGTAATGTTTTGTATTACACCAAGTAAATCAGCATCTAAGCAAAATATTATAAAAACTAAACCGCTAATTTAGATTTTTGGAAATGATATTTTCTTTAATTTGGGAGCATAGTTCGTGCAGAAAGTTTTGCCGGAGTAGGCTTAACTGTCATTTGCTGAACAGAAGGCCCTAATTTTACAAAATTTCCTTCGTAAGGATAAGAACATGATCATTGATGCGAATTTACTACTTACATATAATAAGGCACCTATGGAATGTTTGTCTCTTTGTTGCACTTACGAAGTATATGAACTTATACTTGGTGCACTTAACTTATCTTTGGTAAATATAATTTTGTTTACAGGATTACGTCTGTGGTAAAAATCATCTGAAATTATTATAGCGTTCTTAAGTTGAATATTAGCTAATAATGACTGAAATTTAGTATAGAAGTTCAAAGAATAACATTAAAGTTTTCCAGCTGTTTTCTCTTTCATACATAACAACACAACCTTTGCACACATTAACAATTTTAAGAAAAGACAATTTTGTTCAGAGTTCAATTTCTATATGTCCTTATACCTTGAATCTTTCAAAATTCGTTTGTTTTGTGATGGGACTATGCCATTCACTTGCAAGAATCTGCTAACTTTCCATAAATCTAATCCACAATAGTTATAGATTTGTATTTACAATTCAACCACGGGATAACTACATTTAAGATAGTATGTCTATGGTTGGTCATGCGGGTCATAACGTCTTCTAATGTTACGCCGAAGAAAAATCATTCTTACGCCGAAACAATCATTTCTTACGTCGTAACAATTCCATTCCATACGTCTAAAACGGGTTGCTAATTGGCTTGTTTCCTTTAGGCGTAAGAATGTACATAATTTGATGCGTCAAAACTATTGTTCAGATGTATTTTACACCTAAGAAAAATAAATTCTCACGTCGTAGCAATCATTTCTTACGACGTAGCAATACCATTGCATACGTCTAAAACGGGTCGCTGATTGGTTTCCTTTAGACGTAAGAATTGAAAATTAGTTTTCACGCGTAAAATTATATTTATAATACGCCTAAAGGAAGCAGCCAATTAGCGACCCGTTTCAGACGTATGGAATGAAATTGTCACTGTTACGACGTAAGAATTGATTGTTACGACTTACAGACTTAAGAATTGATTGTTACGAATTGATTTTTCTTCGGCGTAACATTAGGAGACGTTATGACCCGCATAACCAACCATACAAGCTACGAATACGAATGCGGAGCTAGGCCTACCTACGAATACGAATGCGGAGCTAGGCCTACCTACGAATACGAAGCTAGGCCTACCTACGAATACGAATGCGGAGCTAGACCTGGATACGAAAGGCCACGTCGATAATGTAAACCATAATCTGATGATACATAATGTGTTGCCAACAGTTTGCAAATGTATCTTCAAGTGACGCACCAATTTTGTAAAATGTTATTGGAAGTAAAGTGGTTCTATTTATGTACCTTAATTGATATCAAACATGCAGGAGGTATAGAAATGGGCCATCAATAGTTAATATGCTGAGTTGAGGAACCTAGAAAATGAAATGACCCGCTTTGATTGGTTTGTTATTTTGCCTTCATGCAGCAGCACTGCTTACCATGCCCATTAAACACCGTGTTTGTCTTGCATTGAATTCACTACAACAACAGAAACGAACTATCTGGATGATTTTTTTTTATTCTTGAAAATGGGTCATTACACCGATCACATCATTTTGTTGACGTCACTGAATATAGATTCATATTCCTTCTTCATGCACGTTTTGGAAAATTGAAATGATTAGCAACCCTGGATGAATGACGTCACTTTAAGCTAAACACGATCTTTTATAGATTTTTCAGTGTTGTCATTTTGAAATAAGGAAGGCTTAAGAGTACTTGAAGCTAAAAGTTTGATCAACCAATGTCAGTATGATGCGATTTAATGACTCCGTAGATATTAATGGTGCTACGTGGGGGCAGGCAACCGGCAGCTTAGCTTATAGGAGAGGGGCATAATGGGGACATTCGGGGAGAAACTCCCCTCACCCCCTGACTGGAAATTTCTTAAAGGTCGGAAATTGTGTGCAGATTCTAATTTGCACGAAACAATTTAGTATGTTGGCTTTGTTGTTATCCTGATAAACGCGTCGGTCTTCGAGTTCAGTTGTAACGGTCATCTTGGGAGAAAAAAAAGATCACTAAATTTCCGAAATCCGAATTTTTAAATCATACCTATTTTAGGTTTTCCGACTTTCCCCCTCAAAATTCCTGTCAATGGTGGTGTGTGTGTTGGGAGGGGGAGGGAGGGGGAGGCTGGAGACTTAGATTCGAAATTTCTTAAGCTTGTGCCCATGCAAAAATCTAGCTACGCCACTGGGGACTGGGATCATCCCAACGAGAATGATTTGGTCCCACAACTTGAGCACGATTGATCTGCCAAAATTCATTGCTTATGTTATTGACATTATACAATAATAACGCTAATACGCAAGTGACAGAATTTTAGTATCCCTCTATTTCCTTTGCAAAAATATTCTGCCGCCGCCACCAGTAGCACCGCGGCGTCACAGGGAGGACTCGTCCCACCCCATTCTTCTCACAAAGATCGATGTTCCAAATCGTCCAAAACCGGGAAGAGATTATGGCGGGGAGGGGTATGTCCTCTAATGACCCTTACAGTTCGTGCTACCTGGCGCCGCCTCTTGCCGCCACCGTCTAACCTGTAGATTCGCGATTTTAAAATTATACGTAATGTGATATTTTATGATGACGTGTACTTTTTATTTGTCTTTCAGGCAATAACCCTTCAAATGGAGACAATATGCCGATGCCATGGAGTTTCAGGTTCGTGTACCCTCAAGACCTGTTGGAGAAGCATGCCCTCATTTGGACTCGTAGGCGATTATATCAAAGAAAAATACAGAATATCAAAAGAAGTAGTTTATCGACCCAATAAGCAAAAATTAAAACCAAAAGATAAATCTCAAAGAAAAGTTCCAATTCGTAAAAATGATCTTGTACATTTAGAGAGGTCACCCGATTATTGCACAGGTAACCCTGCAAGTGGTATCATTGGGACACAGGGGAGGCAGTGTAACAAGACGTCTGATGGGACGTCAGGATGCAATTCTATGTGTTGCGGAAGAGGATACAACACTCAAGAAATCAGAACTACTGAGAGATGTGACTGTGTGTTTGTTTGGTGCTGTAAGGTCAAATGTCGGACTTGTGAATCATTGGCGGAAGTACATACTTGCAAGTGACGTCACTTTGGTGGAATTTTCAAATCAAAGCGCATGCCTTTCAGCTGTTAAGATGTTGAAATATTATTTATGATTGATTTTGATCGTTATATCTCAGGGACGTTTTAATCTCATCCCTGAAGTAGATCATTTTGCAGAGGAATCGCTGGCATTGTGCACTTAATGATACAGGCAACCATTAGCTAAATTGCTTTAAATTGTAATAAGAACCATCATAGTATCACAAAATTCATCGAAATCGGTTAATCTTTGACCATTTTACAGCACTGTTAAATCTCAGGCATCAATTTGCATCTTTTATGCAAATTTTGTGGGATATTTGAAGGGCGACCTTGGTATATCCTTTTTGTAAATCCGTTGCTTTTTGAAAAGCCTATAATAATTCTTTGAAGCGGTGCGGCAAATTCTGACAAAAAGTTTTTTGATACTTTGCCATTCCTCTAGAAAATCTTTAGCAGGAATAAACTTTCCCATCATTTTCGGTGACAAAGATTTAGGACAGAATTTTGAAAAGTTATGATAAAGTTTTTAAGCCTTCAGTTTAGTCATGTAGCATAGGTAAAAAAATAATTAAACTTTGATCAGCCATATATGCATAACTCAGAACATGAAAGTGCTATTTCTAATTATAGACTTTGCTATATGTCTATCAAACTTTACGTTTTATTTGCTAGCAAATTCTTGTTAGTAATTTGTGTAAGCTTAAATGTATATGGACAGATAACAACCACTTTGCATAAATTGATACAAATACTCTTCACAAACACTCACCAAAAACACTTTCTTACAAAATCGATCCCAAAATGTGAAAAATCCGGCTTATTTTTAAGTCTCCAAACGTATGTTCATTACGTGTTGTTTTTTCGTGACGTAAGGATAGGACAGTATAACATTAACGTTAAGTGAAAGCTACAGTGTACCATCCAGTAATACTTACAACCTAACGTAACAAGTGGAGTTCGCCAATCTTAAAGAAATAATGGATCTAAACTAGAGTCGAATATTTCCTTTTTATCCACAAGAAAATGTCACAAAATAATTAGCATATCGCTAATTAAGCTATATTCTGATGTCTGATGCAATGAAACTGATGTTTTGAAGTAGCCTATAGGTCAACGTGACAGAGTGAAAGGTATGCACTGTATGTAGGCCTCGCTGTGTCCTTATTCTTACGTCACACGCCTTTTATTTAGTAATGGAAGTTCAGCCGTTTGTTGGGGCTTAATTTTTCACGAATATTTTAGAAACGAGTGGAAATTTTTGATAGATGTATGTATGTTAATGAAATGTTCAGAATATTAAACAAAACATTTATGGCAAAATCTTTACCTGTCCGTACACCTTTAAATTTTGCAGAATCATAATGAAATTTGAAAAGACTTAAAAGTATCACCATGGACACAAAGTGCCACGATGTACAAAAGAAGAGGCCCCATATCCGTCGCCTACATTTCGAGTCGTGATGTAGAATTTCCCTTGTTGGGTCCAACGAATCGTGCTACTAAATTTGGCAGCAAATTTCATGAAGCAAACAAAAAGTTAAGTTTGCCTCAAATTATGAAGACATACATTTTTGTGATCAATTTTCTGACTTGATTTCCGAAATTTCTGGCCTTTGGTTAAAAACATTTTCAGTTACATTGCCCATTTTCTTTGGTCCCCCGAACTGCCGAAGTAAAATAAACCGCCAGTAACCACAAAAGATGTTCTCCCTCATAGTACTGTTATTGTAAATCTGCACAGTTTCTCAGTATGTTCATAAAGTTGTTAATGTACAAAATGTCAATATTTATATCGTCAGTAATAAATTGTACAATAGAGCATGAAAAGTATTTTATTTTTCAAACCGACGAAAATCAGAATAAGAATTAAACATTGTAATATGTTTTGGTTCTAGAAAAGTTATGAAGTTGCTACATGTCTTCAACAAAAAATAACGACAGGTGATTTGAACTTTTTATTGGCTTCTCTGCTGACGGCAGATCTCACAGGTTGGCTGTGCAGGGAATCATCCATCTCATATAAATTGTCAGCAATTTGATCTCAGTAAATTGTTTGTTTGTTTGATGAGGGCTAAACCTGTCAACGGCACCATGACAGCGAGGGTCAAATTGTGCCTGAGAGGTTAGATCATTCCAGCGGTAGGAAGGAAAGAAAACAGGGGGAGATTGAGAGAAACACAAGAATTAAATTTTAAAAGCTGGGATCGAGAGAGAAGGTGCATGGGCGAAAAAAAGTAGATAGGGGGTGGGAGAGTAGGACTTACTATGGTTGTAGAGGGAAGCATGATGAAGGAAGGAGATAATTTTATCCGGAGGGTTTTTCTGGAAGAGCTCGGCTATTGACTATCGGCTATCTCAGTAAAAGCTTGCATATTGACATCCCAACCCATCCGTCCCTCTGACGAGTCTCCGAAGTTCATGACACTTTTATCCTGCAAATCAACTTCTTTTTGGGCATGCATATATCTTATGCACATGATCAACTCAGCGAAAACCCGTTTTTCCGTTCTGTTAACAGGTTAAGAAGCAAATTTTTAAAGTGTTCGCTTTGATTTAAATCTAAATCTTCTAAGAAAAAATAAACTTTTAGAGAACACTTTGAAGTTTACTTTACCACCGAAAATATTATGCTGCCTTGATAAATGTTGAGAGGCAATTTTACAAATATATGTTACGGCTCAAAAGGAAAACAAAAATCATAACCTCCTTATTTCAAGGTCAAGCACAAGCCATATTATCATTTGGTATTAAAGAATTATTGGCCGCCAGTTTTTTGGTTTTTGATTGACTGCAGGCCTGAAGCCTGGAAGTTGAAAGGGTTCGCATTTCGTATAAAAGGGCATTTTATTATGTTTGTTTGATGTTTGATGAAGGCTTAACGGCACCACGACAGCGAGGGTCAAATTGTGCCTGAGAGGTTAGATCATTCTAGAGGTAGGAAGGAAACAAAACAGGTGGAGATTGAGAGACACACGAGAACTAAAAGCCAGAAAGCTGGGATCGAAAAGGTGCATGTGTGAAGAAAAAAAAAAGTAGAGAGGACTAAATATGGTTGTATAGAGGGAAGCAGGATGAAGGAGATAAATTTATCCGGAGGATTTTTCTGGACGAGCTCGGCTATTGAGTTCTGGGGAGCGAGGAAAGTTCTGGGGAGCGAGGAAAGTTCTGGGGAGCGAGGAAAGTTCTGGGGAGCGAGGGAATCTCTGGGAAGGTTGTACAGAAGGCAAGCAAGGAAAACGTGATGGACTGTGAGGGTGCAGTGGTAATTGTTGCAGAGGGGTTGGGGGAACCAATAAGGAGGTGGGAGTGAGTGAGGTGGATGTGACCTATTCTAAGACGGGTAATGTGAACGTTGTCGACACCTGAGACGTTCTTGATAGTGGGTTTGATCGGAATGGTGGGCTGGATGACGTGGAATTTGTTATCAATTTGGGGGTCTCATGAGGTTTACCAGCGGCCACGAACAAGGGAATCGATAAGCGGTTTGATGTCAGAAAGGGTTTTGGGAAATGGGGTAGGGAGGATGTTGAGGGCAAGCTTAGCGGCTGCATCAGCGCTGTAATTGCCAGGGATGCCAACATGGCTGGGTATGCAGAAGAAAATAATACCTTTCTTGCAGAGGGTGGGAAAAAGTAGTTTACGGTGGATGAGGTGGGATGTGGGGTTATCCCATTTAAGATTGAGTAAAGAAGTAAGGACAGCCTTAGAGTCGGAGAAGATGGCAAAGTGGCTGAGTGGGGAGTACTCAATACAGTTGAGAACGCGGAGGATGGCCTTGGCCTCGGCCGAGAAGATGGACGAGTATTCGAGAAGCTAGCTACTGAGTGTGATGTCTTGGATGACGGCAGCAGCAGCTGTCTTGTCGCCTTCCTTGGAGCCAACAGTATAGATGGAGGTGTAGTTTTAGAGTAGGTCTTTGATTTTGTTGTGGAGCTCGTTGATGAAGAGGATAGGGTGGGTTATTATGCGGTATCTGCCCCAGAGCGCCTCTCCTCCCTTCCCTTGATACTATAACATTTCTGGGCCCTCTCCAGTCATTTGATGGTACGAATGAACATTCAAACATCCCAGTTCGACTCTGCCAGGGCCTGTTTAAGGATCTATGGTGGGGTTGCCATGTTTCATGCTATTCACGGGTATATTAAGTTGATCTTCATTACATTAATTCTTACGCAACACAGCTTTACCCTATTAAAAGCGCGAAAGTATAGCAAAGGCTCGTTCGTAGCAACGAAGATCAAAGCACAAGCGCTTCTAACCTAACATGTGCGCACATCCTGAGTGTTGGTATGCGCAGAGAGCATGACGTCATTATCCCTACGTATATACCTGTATACGTAGTATATAAAGGACGAATCCTCTTTCCAAATTGACTCTTCTCATAACACGAACATACTTATCTGCTGTCAATACTACTTTAGGCTATCAGCTCTCAACCTCTCTGAAAACCGCTGAATTTTTTTATAACTATGCACCTTCTGACCCCTTTCCCACTAACTCCCCAGTAAATATGAAGGCGAAAAATAAGGTAAAAAGCTCCCGTGGGGATGCGGGTGGGAGACCAGCAGGTAAGTATGTCAGCGCTAGGAGAAGAGCCTTTCAATTTGGAAAGAGGATTCTCCTGCATACTACATGTATCAAATTGATAAGATTTGATACGGTGCATTACAATTTCCATAGAGCGCCACCTTTTTTTTTGTGCCCTTGCCATTACTCGATACATGATAGATAAGCCAGATATTTTTTTGAACGAAGTTTGATCTCAAAATCTGTTTGATTTGGAGTGTTACGTGGAGGAACGGTGAGACATTTTGTTAAATATTGATATCTTTACATAATGACACGTAGGATTGGGTGAAAAATGTAATCATTCTTCTCAATGCA